>WNGS01007182.1:289227-317943 GCA_020271785.1 Procambarus virginalis
GAGCTATGAAGAGGATTCGAATCTGCCCACTGGATACTCCCATGTTAAATTCCTACAAATACAAAAATATAAGAAAGTATAAAAATATAAGAAATCTAGAGGAAACTAGATTGTTTCCTTCAAGGAGTAACGGACCAACCGGGCTGTGGTGGGTATGTTGGCCTGCGGGCCGCTCCAAGCAACACCCTGGTGGACCACCAACTCTCACAAGTCAAGTCAAGTCTGGCTCATATCAGGATATAGTGGACACGTGAAGGGGCGAGCTTCTCTCCTATCTGGATTTGATGAATCGTTCCCTCCTCTGATGTTAGCACACGTCTAAGAGTGCTATTAACTGGGTGGGCTCTGTCCAAGCTGTGTCAGCATGCGACAGAGACAAATGAGAAAGGAGTACCAAGTGACAAAGGAGCTTGGTACTAGGTCAAGAAATTGTTCTTCCATTTGTGATGTTAGATTTACCAATCTGTTGTTCATGGTTCAAATGCCCATTGTAAGAACTAGTGCATCAGCTGCTGCATGTATCACATTATACAGGTCTGTAACTACTTGTACCATTGCTGTACACTCCCACTATCTGTTTGCAATCATTTAATATTGCACCATTCAGACTAATTATCCCATGTGAAAATGTGAATTTTCATTGCTAGTTACAGTAAAGTCCTCTTTTGTATACAGTATAATGCTAGATTGGGCTACCTGGCAGTGCATGGGTCAACTCCAAAAGGTTGAACTATTTTATTGTTAGGAGCCTGGGTTGACCTGGAGGGGTGGATGTTGCCATGGGATCTGACCCCCCTTTTAGTGGGAGCAATGAGGCCAAACCATGTTGGTCACATTACCCTCACTAGTCACTCCGGAAAGTTTAGTAAGGCTAAGTACCGAATGTCTTACCTCCAACCTTCAATAGACATTTTCTCTTACAGATATACATTATCCCCCTCCTGTTCTGGTTTTCTCCTTTCTGGAAGGTGGGTAGTGTACCTTGGAAGAAGGAATTCCCATCACTTGTATCCTCTCATCCTTATGTTTTGCTGATGCCAATGATGACATTATTCAACCTCAGTATGTACCCACAATGAGGACAATTTATATACTTGGCTTATGGCATTTGTATAGAAGCAATTTCAACTCCTCACGTTATTTCTAGGGTCTGAGATTGGTCCTGAATTTGACACGTTATTATCTGTATATTGAGCATAAGAATAAAAAGGGAACTGCAGAAGGCCTTTTGACTAATACGAGGCAGCTCCTATATATTTCAACTCAAGTTCATTGTGCCTTTTTGTTGGTGTGGACTTATCACGTTAGTGTTGACTAGCAGAGTATAGGACTTTGCCTTCTACTTATATTGATCACTTGTCTCTTATCTTAAGCTTTAATTTGTGTTGAGAGGTACTATTCTCAACTACTTTAGCTTGTCTTTTTTTACTGTGAGGTTTAGGGTAGATGTTGTACTCATTCAGTTGTCTTAAATTTATACATTTGAATATGCCATTTTTTTGTTTTTCTCCATAACCGTCAAAGTGCACAATTAACTCGACCCGGGTTTGCTCCCGTATGCAAATCCTAAAATATTAGATTTTGTTTAATATTTTTTGTTTCTAATCGAGTTAATAACAATATTTATAAAATTCCACATTTCTTTTAATGTACAGAATTTCACCTTAATAAATTTAGAAATTTATCAGTCTCTCGAATTTTGATAGTTACACCATATTTTTTATGTTTCTAAGATTCCTAAAAAAAAAGTAATGGGTAACGAGAAATGGCAAAAATAGCCACAAATTGAATATTTTGCATGATATTTTTTGGGTGCAATAACACCATGTGCTCCAAAATTATTCTAATTGGTGACTGTATAATTACAACTAATAATTTGGAAATAATAGATAGAAATGGCAAATGTTTGTAATTGATTGGGTTTATAAGCAGAACAAAATTCTCATAAATTTCTATAGTGAAAAATGTTAGTTGACACAAGCACCATTCTAAAGGGCAAATGATTTTAGTAGATATCCAGAAAGACGAAAACCAATTATTTTACTGTATGCCTAATACTATCTACAGTTATAATGCGTCGTGATTTCTAATGTGCCCATCCTTAGAAAAGGCCTTGGCAGTTTTAACGAGAAATGGCACATGCTCTTTTGGCCGATCAGAAAGTGTCCTGTTTTCAGCAACCAGGTCCCAGCTGAGGTCATTTCATATTACTACAAATGAAGATGTATCCTGTTAGCAGACTGATTTTGAGGTATGTATTCTTCATAGTTTTAAAATCACTGTTTAAAGTGAGGGGTATCTGGGTTGTTTGAAAGTCAGGATGCACATTTTAATTGTTATTCAAAATCAGTATTGCTCGGACGCTCCAAATATCATGGTAAAATAGTTAAAAAGTAGAGATTTGGCATTTGAGTAATAGCTACTAAGTTAACATTTAACAGAAACAAGCTCTGCTCATTTAATTTTGCAGATGAAGTGAGAGGAGCAGGGGCCTTGAAAGGAGCATCACCATGTGTCAACAATTAATCCTGAATGAGCAAATTGGAAGCCAGCATCAGAAAACAACCTGATATCCCATGCTTGTGAAACAGAGTTTAAATAAAATTATTTAACTTACCCTTGTCTTATATTTCCTTTAATAGAAAAACCCCTATATTGAGTCATTGATTTCAAATACAGTAATGTAATGCTGGTGGGTGGTATATATTCTGGTAATTTTGCATGTTTAGAAGATGTGTTGTAAACTTATTTGTTGTATTGCATATGATAAACATTTTTTTATGTAATTATCTATAAATATTGCATTTTTTCATTGCAGACATGTATGTGGTAAGGTGACCATTAATTGGATGGTGCTTGCCTGGAACTACATTCTATCGGCCAAATGTTAGAACCAGGCACAATGGAGGCCAATCAGAACACGTCGGGTATGATGTGGTACAACTACAATCCTGTAGATGGCCTTATTACTACTAGTGCTCCGGTGCAAGTAGAGCTAGGGACGGTTGACATAGCAAGACAAATTAATCAACAAGTCCAGTTACAGTATGGAAGCCTACAGGCAGTACCAGCCCAAACCCAGCACCAGATAATAGTTGCTCATCAGCCACAACCTCAACCGTCTCCATCAATGCCAGAACCACCAACAACTCCCAAACCACCAAAGCCTCGTACAAGGCCAGCAAATGGTGAACGGGTGCCATGTGGTGAGTGTGGAAAGACTTTCTCTTGTAATGCAAACTTAAGAGATCACATAAGACTTCACACTGGTGAAAGACCATTTATTTGTAGTGAATGTGGAATGTCTTTTGCTCAGCGCTCCAATTGGAGGTTACATAAACGTGTCCATACCGGAGAAAGACCTTACATGTGCGGTATATGTGGTAAAACATTTTCTCGTAGTTCCCATTTACCTGGTCATATGAGAGTTCATACTGGAGAAAGACCTTATTCCTGTGAGCAGTGTGAGCATTCATTTGCTTCTGCACAAGCTCTTAAAAATCATGCACGCACCCACACAGGTGAGAAACCTTTCGTATGTGAATATTGCCAGACTGCTTTCACACACAGTTCATCCTTGTCCTCTCATAAGAAAAGATGCACGGGTGAAAAGAGAAAACGTGGTAGACCTCTTGGTAGTGGCCGTAAGACTTATAGAAAAAAGCCAACTGGTAGACCTCGTGGGCGCCCTAGAAAGAAAAGTCGTTACAGTAAAAGGGGTCGCAGGAAGAACCCGCCACCAGAGGAACATTCAGAACAAAAAGAAGTTACTGTAATTAAAGCAGAGATTCATAGAGATAATGAAGAAGTTCAGATGCAGTCAGTGATACAGGCAAAACAAGAGATTGAAGAAGTGCCCACTGTAATTGTTGATGCAGACTCTGTGGAAGTAGATCATGTTGGCCTATCTGTTGATCCATTAGATTTAAATAGTACCCACATACCACAGGAAGATGAGCTTACACAAGAATCTATATCTCAGGAAAATCATCATCTTCATCATGAAATGATACCACCGGAGCAAGTTGTGTCTGTGGCTGCAGCAACTGTAGGCTTGGATGAAACGAGCAGTCTTCATCAAGAAGCAGCTGTTGCTATGGCTGCTTTACATGAGGGAGCAGCTCTTAACTTAGCTCATCACCAGTTGCCTCAAGAGACATACGTTAAGAGAGAAGCACCTCATACTATGTGGTATCCAAAGCAACACTACTAAGCCATTGTGATCGAGGTTGCTGGTTACTGTCATTTTTTTAAACTAAATTAAAATAACCATTAGCTTGGATTGCTAATGTAAAACAACCTTCCATATTGCACCATTAACCCACACCAGAAAGACTTTAGAGACCCATTGTGAATAGAATTGTGGGCTATGAATTCTAAACTTGTTCATCTTCTGGTTTACTTTCTGTTCACAACTGAACAAATGGTTTTATGTCTTAATATTATTTTTGTACTTGACTAATAGCTACTTATGTATTTTGTAGGTAAGTTTCACAATATACAGCTGACAAATGTATCTTGTAAAGTCGTTGAATTTTATAGAACTTTATATAGTCCTGTGTATATTTTTTGTGCTCCCTGTGAAGATCCTGACAACAAACTTTACATTGACTGATTATTAAAAAATCATTGCTATTGAATTGTGAAACCTTAGGTCAGATCAATATTTTTAGTTTTAAGTTTTTTATATATAAATTGTTAAATTCAGGGAAATTAGTTGAAAAGTAAACATTTCACTATATCTGCTGTATCTTTTCTCCATCTGAATTTATTGTGTTAACCTAATGAACTTGAAGATTTAAATACTTAAGTCATATTATAAACACATTATTTGTTGAAAATTAAATTGTAGTTTCACATTTGTTTAAATAAATCTTCAGAATATTTTTGTCAGGCTGTTAATATTCCATTGTGAATTGTTACTGAACATTGGCAAATAGATTTTTGAAATATACTATTGCATGTAAATGAGACGTGAAAATACTACCAGACTATACAAAGAGCAGAGGACAAAATTTGGTGGTAATGTTACGCCTTTCTCACTTTGGGTGTTAACTTTGGCAACACGTTATAATGATTTTCTAACAAATTTATGTTGAATGTTCAATTACACATACATTGGTCATAGCAGTATTTATTTCATTAAATGTTTACTGTTAAAATATTGCTGCTACATTGAATTTTATATATTTCTTGGTAACTCGAATGTAAAATTCTTACTTGATCGGTTAAGTGATTAGTACAGTTCAAGTCATTTTTGTGTTGGGAGAAAATGTTATTGAAATTCACATGCCGGTATTTAAGATTTTGGCTATCGGTAACATCTGGGACCACATATGCTTAGTTGTTTTCAGGTAGGTCTACACCTGAAACTTGTAACACACTTTTACACACTTGTAAAATGTGATAGAATTGCAGCACTTACAGCTGGCTGTTATAATAATCTTAAACCCTACCCTCCGTCTACCAGTGCCTAAATTGTAATTGGTTTTTAAATAGATTTATTATTTAGAAGCAGGCGATGAGTCACAATAACGTGGCTAAAGTATGTTGAACAGACCACACACTATAAGGTGAAGGGACGACGACGTTTTGGTCTGTCCTGGACCATTCTCACAATAGACTTGAGAATGGTCCAGGACGGACCGAAACGTCGTCGTCCCTTCACCTTCTAGTGTGTGGTCTGGTGAACTTATTATTTAGAAAGCTTGCACAAAATGTATTTATGACTCTGGATGGGAAATTTCCATAAAGTAACTAGGTAATTTTTCTGTCTTAAGACGCTTCTGTAATTTAAAATGTTAGAGACTTAAATGCATATTTGATCTTTTGTACAGTATTCATAAATGCTACTTGTGAGTTTACATTCACGTACAATTTCTTTATTTGTATTTATTTATTTATTTATATATACAAGAGTTCTTACATTCTTGTATGGTCTTTAATAGTGCATATATAATTCACAACTTCATCGTTGGTTTGAAATATTTTGTAAATTTTGGACATAGAAAGTCATTAAATAATTTGTATGATTATTAATTTCATTTTAATAACCAGAAAGGTGATAGAACTGAAAATTTTCAGACTACTTCTACCCTTCGAACACAGGCTTCACAGTACTGGCCTTTGCAGTCTCCAGGTGTCTGCAAGAGGCAGGTTTCCCCTCATTTATAATGAGGACTTTGAGGCTTTCATGATGCAAACATGTACAAAATCCAGACCTTACCTGTTGTTTTCTCTCCATGGGCAGAGGTTCAGTTTATTTATCCATTATCTGCTCATTCTACCTCCTCGCCAACGCCTTAAGAAGGACTCCTAATAGATCTAAGTTATGGGCCTCTTTGGTTTATGAAGTATTGGCACTGGGTCCTTTCCGGCAGATGAGACGTCAGTTTTGGGACCCAGTGTCTCCTCTGTGGTTCATCCTTTGTGTTTGTAGCAAGATTTGAAGGTTACAGGAGTGGTGGGCTCTTTGACCCTGTCCCACCTTTTCTCAGATCTTGGAGTAGCTTTGGGTATGGTTCTTGCCTCTTCTTATGGAGTGGGAGGGGGTCAGATTACTACAGGCTAAATGAGCATTCATTTAGGCCCCTTAACTCGACGTTTGGTTCATCCCACAGCGCCAGTTCTGCTTACCAAAAATGGTCCACTAGATACTCAGATTAGTTGTCGAAGCTTCAGCTAAGCAGTGGGTGCTCTTGATACAGGTGCATCAGTAGTGCCAAAACTTGACAGACTGCTTCTTTTGTTGTTTCTCATTATCTGCCATCCCAGTTTGAGCTGGAGGCTGTCTCCATTCTCTCCTAAGGTGTTTTTTTGAGGTTCCTGTTTGGGGTCAGGACTCTCACGTATTGCAACATTCTTGCTGCTCTGGCTAAGTGCTCACCTATCAGTGACTGGGGGAGTGAGATCTAGCTCTTGTTGACCAGACCACACACTAGAAGGTGAAGGGACGACGACGTTTCGGTCCGTCCTGGACCATTCTCAAGTCGATTAAGAACGATTGAGTCCAGGACGGACCGAAACGTCATCGTCCCTTCACCTTCTAGTGGACCGAAACGTCGTCGTCCCTTCACCTTCTAGTGTGTGGTCTGGTGAACATACTTTAGCCACGTTATTGTGACTCATCGCCTGCATCTAGCTCTTTATGCCCCGCCTCCTAGCCAGTCATACCTGGTGTGCTAATTACCCGTCTCAATGTTAACATTCTCATTTTTTTTTTAAGTTGTGGATGCATCCCCAATTTCGTATTCAGTAGCTAGAACATTATTTTAGAAATGTTCCTAAATACATTAACCCTTAGACAGCGGCTATGGAGAAATGGTCATACGAGCCTATGCACAAAATATATAAACATTCCAGGAAATAATTTTTCATACTAAAATTATTAAATTGTATGCAGTGTGTAAGAAAAACACAAAAATAAGTGAATGTTTAGTTTCAGTGGGTGGAGGTGCTCTGGCACTTGTCAATGCCTGGTGCTCGACTGTGAAGCTTCCTGTTTTATCCTCCGATGTTTCACTGATTGTTTTATCACTTGTGTTTCTTTATTTACATCCACAGAGCATCCATATTTGCATCATACATGTAAAACTCAGACACTAATTGTTTAAATCATCATATGATGATGACCGCATTCCCCCCAGTAACATTTGTGATGATAACCGCATTTGTACCATGAAATGGTAGGATTTTAATGGGCCAAGGTAAACTCCATTACATCCATTTAGACCTATTATATCCATATTTGCATCATACTGTACACATAAAACCCAGACAATAATTTTTTAAATCTTCATATGATAACCGCATTCCCCTGTGAATCGACAATTGATGATTACCGCATTACCCTGTGAATCAACAATTGATGATTACCATATTACCCTGTGAATCAACAATTGATGATTACCGTATTACCCTGTGAATCAACAATTGATGATTACCGCATTACCCTGTGAATCAACAATTGATGATTACCGCATTACCCTGTGAATCAACAATTGATGATTACCGCATTACCCTGTGAATCAACAATTGATGATTACCGCATTAACCTGTGAATCAACAATTGATGGTAACTGCTGTCTGAGGGTTAAGTTCAGCTTCATAGCTTCTTACTGGTTATTTTGAAAGCTGCTAAGTTCCTCCTTGTTGGCAGACAATCCTTTATTCTCCTTTAAGAGGTAGGCTTGTTCATGTCATTGGAGCATTCTGAATTGGAAAGAGGTTGCCACAATTTTTAATGTGTTTTTAGGGGGGGGTTTGCTTTCTACATGCTTACTGGATTTATTTGCTCCTACCCTTTCCCATGGCATGGGTTCATGGCAGCTCCTTATCCAAGCTCCCAAACGTCTGGTTGCTTTAGTTGCAGTAGACCCCAAGTCTGGTGCCCATTTAGCCGAAGTTCTCTTTTTGTATCCCTTGCTTATCATACAAAAATGTGTGACGGTAGGGGTCCCATACCTCTGGTTCCTCTTCCTCCTTGTCTACCATAGTATCTGCATTGGCTGTCATACTGAAATTATTTGCACCTCTCCTTTATGATGCTAACATGCAATCTTTGAACATCTTCAGAAGTCTGCTGGGTCTCTCTACTGTTAGGGTGGGATTAGTAGTGGCTGCAGCAGGAGCATCCTCATAGACTTGGGGTATTTCGACTGTAGTCTGCTTCTGGTATCATCTGTGACTGTTCTAGGGAACAATTTTTGTTCTGGCTTCTGATTGAGGTAGAGGTTTTAGTTCTCCCATGGCTCCACCACAGGCTGAGTTTGGTTGGTGCCTCCAATGCTTGGCTACATTTCGTGACCATCAGGGTTTGCCCCATTAACCCTATTATGTTAAGATTCAGTGACTTGTGGGGGGGGGAAGGAAAGAGGAATTTTTTGGCTTACTTGGACCTAGGACGTTTGGGTGTTAAACACCCCTATGTCTTCTTTTCCTTGAAAGGTGCCCAGAGTTCCATCTCAGCCATCCTGTAGACTTGGGAAGGAAATGCCCATGCCCTGACCCTCAAGTCATCAAGAACATGGGAAGGAAATGTTCCATTCAGCTGGGCTCTAGGAGACTCGAACCGTGGACCCCACACGTGTGAGGCCGAAGCTCTATCGACCGAGTGGTGGGGCTATGCTCTCCTTCTCCCTCTCTGCCTCTAGCCGTCTCTGTCCTTTGACCATAAATGAGTTCTCTGTTTTGATCCTCAAACAGTGGACACTTGGTTTGGCCAACCAAGGTGCATCAATCTTTGTCCTATCTGTGCTGTAATTACCTAAGTGTAGTTACAGGATGAGAGCTACGCTCGTGGTGTCCCGTCTTCCCTGCACTCTTTGTCATATAACGCTTTGAAACTACCGACGGTCTTGGCCTCCACCACCTTCTCCCCTAACTTCGTGCAGCGTGACTTGTGTGCTACTCATACTTAGTGAGCTGTGGCCTTGTCAATTATCTTTTTTTTAATGCTGTATTCCATGACAAGACTTTCTCAAGTCATCTGTTGGGTGATTTGTTTCAGCCAGGGTAATGTGTGTGCATACATTTGTGAGCAAGTATGCTGCTCGTATTGCCGCCTTTTCTAAAACTCAGGGTTTGGGTTTCCGGCAGTTAAACTACAGTATTTGTGGACTACTTGTTACCTGTTGATTGCTGCTCCTTGACCTGATTGGGCCTGTGAGTATCTTAGAGATCAGCCCTGCTGGCTTTGCTTCTTTCAGTTTGTCACAAAACACCACTTGATCTCACTTGATCTCAACCAGGTATCAACCAGATCTAACTGCATTGAAGTGTAATTACTCTTGTGATAAATATTCAGTAGATGAAGGAACACATCTTGTGTGTGAAATCTTCATAATGTGGAAAACTCCATTGCAGTTGTTAACGTGATCAAAGAAGTCGTGTTGATGATTTATCAAATATGAAATAACACTTTTTTTTTAATGATGGTGTATCATCTGAATACAGCTGTTAAGACAGTTTTATATATAATTCCTATATAATTCCTAAATAATAGCTGAATCCAGTCAACATTTTAGCACAGAGAGAAACTTGACTGAGGACATAATAGGTTTGTAATGTGAACTTAGTGAAAATAATGTTGAAAAATGGACAAGTACAGTACTGTATTTATTTAATTTTTGAACTGTACACAAATAAGTTGAAGACTGCAATTCAAGGAAAACCAATTCTTTTCTTCGTTCATTGTTAATCTTTATGTAAAGGAGAATCCTTCAACTTTCATTAATTTTTCTAACTTGATGACATTAATATTATCCCATTTCCTACTTTCAAGGGGTGGGGGAGACATCAGCTCAGAAGAAATAAGAGAACAAATAAAACAAGAATACAAATGACTAAAAGACACAACCATCCCTTTGCCATCTATGCTCACTGCACACTGCAGCAGCTGCAGCAGCAGCAGCAGCAGCATGTAGAACCAGCACTTGGTAGCAATACATGGGCAGCAGCATCCCACCACTTCATACACTCAGATGTAATATGCACCGCAAGTTTTCACTTTATAATTATCAGACATGCTTTTAAATTAATTGGATTTTCCATTATTCCCTACCACTTCTCATGCACAACCACTTGAGCTGGATGTTAGAACGATGGTCTTGCTTCATGCAGATCAGCGTTCACTTCCCGACCATCCAAGTGGTTGGGTGCCATTTCTTCCCTCCATCCCAAATCCTTATCCTGATCCTTCCCAAGTGCTATACAGTCGTAATGACTTGGTGCTTGTGTTGGATCTTTTCATTAGGGTAGGAACTGCCTCTCCTTCATGCCATTCTCTAGTGGCCTATATTCCAGTCTTATTCTTTCTAATTAGGGTTTTCATTGCAACAGCCAATTTCCATCCTTATTTTATTCTAGCTTCAACCTCTCCTGCACAAAATCCCACTTTTCTTCAGTTTCAGATCCCAGGTATTAAAACTGACTTACCACTCCAAGGACTTGTTTGTTTACCATGATTTCACACACTTGAGCTGCTTCTTCCTGTCGCCCATTGGTTGATTTTTTCCTTGTTCATTTTAAGACGTGTTCTCTTGTATATTGAACTTTCAACTATCTACCTCTACATCATTATCTGCTAGTTACATGTGTACGAGCCAGATTTGCCAAACTACAGTACATTTATTCCGATCATACACAAATTTCACATATTTTCTTAAGTGTTCTAAACCCAACAGTCTTCCATGACTCGTCATATGCCTCGAAAAACCATGGCCACATGCTAATAATTTTTAATGGATATTTAAATTTATACAGTCGTTAATCATTTGACAATACCAGTGATTACCAACTGTTGTGTATTAATATCTGCCAGGGTTACCACAGAAATATCGGGACTAAATTAAATAGTGGACATATCCACGGGAAAGATAATATCTCGGTTATAACTAGGAGCAAAAAAGTTTGTGGACCTCAATATCCGTACCATAAATAAATTGAAGTTTTGAAACGATGCATTGAAGCATTTATGCTGTGCATAAATGCTGTATTTATACACAGTTTACCATCACCTAATTGTAATACAAGTTGAGCAGACTTAATGATATTCATTAAAAAAATGTTTTGTGCACTGCAGGAATTTGAAAACTTTTGTTTATTTACTGTACAGTATATACAAGTGAAATAGGTTATGCAACACGCTAAGACAAAACTTAGAAATAACGCCAGTTACAAATGAGGCTCATTTACTCAGAAAACCTATAATGAGGTTGGTTCTCATTTGTTACTTCTAATCCTGGCACAGTTTGTCGAATGCAGCGAAACAACACACCATTCTAGACATTAGTACAATACTATATACAGGTAATGTATACACTGGGACCTTACTCGGATAAACTATGGTGGGGCTAAAAAGACTTGGTGAATTTGAATATTATGTCCACTCTGGCAAGGTGTCCTGTGGCCTGGTGAAGTAGCTCTCGATGATGGAAAAAAAATACCCATTCATCAACCCGTCCTCCTGCTTACATAGTACCTGTTGTGATGGTCGTCAGTAGTCACAAATTCGTACAAACGTAGCTTGTAGATAGTAGTATACTGACTAAAAAAAACTGACTAATAAGAAATTCTTTTAAAATAAATGAAGCAAAAAAAACTAAATATTCCTAGGCATAGTATAGCACACATGTACTGTACTATATTAGGCCTCAAATATCGTGTATTAGGCCTAGGGAGGTTAGGTTAAGTTAGTTTGTCATAGTAACACAATTAAAAAATAGCTTTGTAGTTTGTCCAACAACTCAAAATAGTTTAAGAATTCTGCTTTCTAATTTCATTGTATGTATACAGTTTATACACATACTATGGTCCTCATTGTTACTATAAGTATTGTACTGTACAGTACTACCAAAACAGGAGGATGGGTTGCATACATCATTTATTTCATTTTTATTTTTATTTTTAAGTTTTTTATTTTCCTGCCTTAGTAGTAAATACTGCACTAATAAAGAAAATTACTTAAATTTTTTGAAAGTATTTCTTTATTCAAATGTTTGCTAGACACTGTTATTTTTTTCACTGTATAATACAGTGAATGTAACTGTATTATAACTAGATGTGGCTTTTGCCTTTGTAATTACCTAAGTGTAGTTACAGGATGAGCTACGCTCGTGGTGTCCCGTCTACCCAGCACTCTTGTCATACAACGCTTTGAAATTACAGACGGTTCTGGCCTCCACCACCTTTTCGCCTAACTTGTTCCAACCATCGACCACTCTATTTGTGAAAGTGAATTTTCTTATAATTCTTCGGCATCTTTGTTTAGTTAGTTTAAATCTATGACCTCTTGTTCTTGAAGTTCCGGGTCTCGGTGATCATGTTGCGGGACCTACGCTCGTGTTATCAATAAGATAACCTCAAGATAACCTCTCTGGGCTCTAACAACTTCCCTTGAAGTTGAATAGCCCGTAAGGGCCTTTTCCCCTTAGGTTATTTTGATATTTTAGAGCTAAAACATGTTATCCCGTTAGATGAGAGAGTGCTGGAG
This sequence comes from Procambarus virginalis, assembly GCA_020271785.1. Classification (NCBI taxonomy): domain Eukaryota; kingdom Metazoa; phylum Arthropoda; class Malacostraca; order Decapoda; family Cambaridae; genus Procambarus; species Procambarus virginalis. The sequence goes on from WNGS01007182.1 coordinate 302,219, forward strand.
TATTTTTGTCCTTACAGTACTAGAGCACTGTATACTCTACTGTATGCCCACATTTGCCTACATTAATAAAAGAATGAATTGGCTCTTCTCCAAGGTAAGTAAAACTGTGTTGTCCATATTTCTTTATACTGTATTTTCTTTCCCTGTTTTTCCTTTAAGTATACAGTATTTAAAATAATGCGTGCAGGAAAATGCAGGAAAAAATGCAGAAATTTAGATTTGGTCTGAATCCATGGTAAAATGGAATAGGTTTGATGTCGATCCTTTCGAGCAACACCCCACTCAGCAGTATTTAACTCGGTTTTGGGAACTTCTCAATACAGTATCAGTACTGTATAGTCCTGATATAATGATATTCAAATGGTTGTTGTTTTAGATTCAGTTACTGAGAACTAAAGTTCCAAGTAGCACAGGCTATGGTGAGCCCATAGTGGACTTACCTGGCACTGGAGCGGGGCAAGTAGCACGGGCTATGGTGAGCCCGTAGTGGACTTACCTGGCACAGGAGCGGGGCAAGTAGCACGGGCTATGGTGAGCCCGTAGTGGACTTACCTGGCACAGGAGCGGGACAAGTAGCACGGGCTATGGTGAGCCCGTAGTGGACTTACCTGGCACAGGAGCGGGGCAAGTAGCACGGGCTATGGTGAGCCCGTAGTGGACTTACCTGGCACAGGAGCGGGGCAAGTAGCACGGGCTATGGTGAGCCCGTAGTGGACTTACCTGGCACAGGAGCGGGGCAAGTAGCACGGGCTATGGTGAGCCCGTAGTGGACTTACCTGGCACAGGAGCGGGGCAAGTAGCACGGGCTATGGTGAGCCCGTAGTGGACTTACCCGGCACAGGAGCGGGGCAAGTAGCACGTGCTATGGTGAGCCCGTAGTGGACTTACCTGGGACAGGAGCGGGGCAAGTAGCACGGGCTATGGTGAGCCCGTAGTGGACTTACTTGGCACAGGAGCGGGGCAACTAGCACGTGCTATGGTGAGCCCGTAGTGGACTTACCTGGCACAGGAGCGGGGCAACTAGCACGTGCTATGGTGAGCCCGTAGTGGACTTACCTGGCACAGGAGCGGGGCAAGTAGCACGTGCTATGGTGAGCCCGTAGTGGACTTACCTGGCACAGGAGCGGGGCAAGTAGCACGGACTATGGTGAGCCCGTAGTGGACTTACCTGGCACAGGAGCGGGGCAAGTAGCACGGGCTATGGTGAGAGCCCGTAGTGGACTTACCTGGCACAGGAGCGGGGCAACTAGCACGTGCTATGGTGAGCCGTAGTGGACTTACTTGGCACAGCAGCCGGCTGTAACTGATGTTCAAATGGTGCACTGATAATGTGGAAAATTCTGAGAGGAAAAGGAAGAAAGAAGATAGTCTAGACACAGGTAGCTAAGAACAGGAAGAAAACTTGCCTGTGTAAAGACAGTTACTTATCACATTGATTTACTAAGGTATGTTGATGAACTTGATTTACAATAAAATCTAAATTTTGATTTTCAAATGAAGTACAGTAGTGTAATGGATCCAAGCAAACTTGCGAGACATTTGCATCGATAGTGCTCCTTTAATGGTTGGGCCAGTTGTCATCATTAAAAAGAGAGTGAATATAATTATCATTACAACCCACAGTTTTTTGCACCATGAAACAGTTGCAAGATTATTAGGAAATGAAAATTGTTCTATATGAATTTGTAAAAATGATAATTAATGTAACTTGTAAGCCAGTCGCTGGCTTCGTGGTTATTTGCCAATCTCTGTGAAGACATTCTCACATTACATGAATCTTGCCTTCATACAGAGAAGGTGGTTATGAAGAGGAAGTGGCACATACTGGCTGAAGACATCTTAGTGTGACAAGTTATCTTACTTTGCAGATATTTTGTAATACCTTAATTTGGCGAACTGTATTGTACAAGGATAAAATAAATATATCGTACCTTCTTCAGACAAGGTTAATAATTTAAAAAGTGACATCTTTGGAAATTGAGAGCAAAGCCTTCATTGCCCTTGAGAGCAAAAGAGGGCAACATAGGTTCCTAAATAGGGATTATACCACTGATTTGTGACTGATGTCTGCAATAATCGCACACTAAAGCATGAAAGGGCAACTTGGCTCATTCTGGCGGCCAATAAAAGACAAGAACCCACAAATAGTATAACAAAGGCTCTTGTAATCGAGCAGTTTTCATCAGCTTTCCTGTAGTATGAACTTTCTCCCTCCACTCTAACCAACGTCAAAAATACAAAAAGGAAAGGCCAATTACTACCCTCAAAATGCAGTTATCATATTACTATCTACATTTGGCATTAGTGTTTGATTGTCAATGTTTCCCATATGGTATCAACAGCTCAAAGATGTCTCCTAGCAGTTTTATTAACTGCATTTTAGAAGTTAAAATGTTTTACGCGATAACAAAATTGCACGAAGATTTGTACCATATCTGTTTGTTTCTAATGGAACAGAGACCCTTGCCTTACTGTCAATACTGCATTGTTTATGCGCATTCTTCTGATAAAATTTCTAATATTTAGGATTTTATATTATGCATTTTCACCATTCCTTGATATCATTTGCCCTTCGATAAAATCCTCAGGAAAGCCGACTCGCTTAACGTAGACCATCTTCTCTCTTTCTGCTCTCATATTGACATCCTGGTTAATATTTAGCATCTATTGTATATTTTGTACCATAGTCAGAGCTACTGGTTTAGTGCTGTCTTTTGGTAAGTACTTCCTCACAATTTAACTTATTCACATTTGTAGATCAATTAATTTTCAGCATATAACATATACACAGCTTTTCTGGTAATTTGTAACTGTTATATTACACAAGAATCTTGTTTAAAGTTTGCACTTTTATTGTTCTATTCATCTGCAACAAATTGTGTCCTCAAAGAGGACACAGCAAACCTCCAATCTGATGTTAATCAAATCTTTCAGTGGGTCACAGGCAATAACATGATGCTTAATTAGGATGAGTTCTAATTACTGTGCTCTGGAAGAAAATATAAATCAAAGCAGAGGCCACATATAAAACACAGTCAAACCACACTGTTGAAAGAAAATGCACTGAAAAAGATTTAGGAGTAATCATGTCAGAAAACCTTACTTTTAAAGTACACAACAAATTTGTTGTTATAACTGCAAGAAAAATGACAGGTTAGATAACGAGAACCTTCCAAACAAAAGAGGCCATGTCAGTGATACTGTTTTAAGACATTAGTGCTCTCTAAAATGTAATATTATTGCACACTTACACCCCCAGTTTAAAGCTGGATAAATTGCTGACCTGGAGAGCGTGCAAAGATCCTTTACCACTAGAATCCACTTGATAAAACATCTAAATTATTGGGACCATCAAAATTTTTTCAATCTGTATTCCCTAGAGTGCAGGCAGGAGAGAGACATGTTGAGATGTATTTCTTGTCTCAATAAACATACTTGAAAGAGAGAGACATAATAATCTACACTTGGAAAACATAGAAAAAGTTAAGAGGATTGGTTTCAAATTTTCACACTGAAATAAGACCAGATGAGACCAGAAGGCATGGCAGGATGTGCATAATAGCCCCACTGAAGAGCAGAGGTGAAATAGGCACATTGAGAGAGAACTTAATCAACATCAAAGGCCCAGGACTTTTCAACACTCTTTCCCGCTACACATAGGGGACATAACTGGCCGACATCTCGCAGTGTTCAAAAGAGAACTCGACAAGCCCCTTCAAAGGGTACCTGATCAAGCAGGCTATGACTCTTACTGTTTGATGTGGGGTGCAAACAGCCTGGCGGATCAGACCACAACCTGGAGGCCTGGTCAGAGACTGGGCCATAGGACATTGATCCCCCAGAATCTTCAACAGGCAAACATCAGAAATAAATGTTTTACATCATGAAAAGGAGCATTTATTCACATTGATTTCCATGTTATGAATGTAGAATTGGAGAAAATAGACCACACACAACTTACAAATTATGTGGAAAGGAGTTACAGAACTCTAATAAAGAATGAGACCTAGGGGTGGTTTTGGATAGCTGTCGCCAGAGGAACACACAAAGAACATTGTGAGAGGAGCATATGCGTCTCTTTCCAACTTCAGATTTGCTTTTAATTACTGTACAGGTATATGGATGATGAAATACTAAAGAAACTGTTCATGATGTTTGTGATACCAAAATTGGAGTATGCAATAGCTGTATAGTGCCCATATCTCAAGAAGCACATAAATAAACTGGAAAAGTTGCAATGACACTACAAAATGGCTTCCGGGACTGAAAAACAAGATTTAAGAGGAGAGACTAGAGGTGTTAAACATGCCAAAACTAAAAGATAGAAGAAAAGGAGGTGATGCGATCACCACTTACAAAATACTAACAGGAATCGACCAAATTGACAAAAAGGAATTCCTGAAACCAACTTCAAGAACCAAGAGGACACACATTCAAGCTTAGGAAACAAAGGTGCCCCCACCCCCCCAAAAAAAAGAAAATATATTAGAAAGTTTACTTTTGCAAACAGAGTTGTAGATGGTTGGAATGAGTTATGTGAGGTGGTGGAGGCCAAAACCGACAGTAGTTTCAAAGCGTTATATGACAGTGCTGGGAAGATGGGACACCATGAGCATAGCTCTCATCCTGTAACTACACTTAGGTAACTACTGAATGCTTCAAGGCCTTTACCATAATAATAATTGAGGTGCAGCTAAAGTAACACTCTCCCATTGGCACTCTTCTCAAGAACTATCAGAACTGGACCAGGAATGACCACAATATTTGTCAGCTTTGCCCTCAACCCTTTTATTATCTTGATGCTTTGCATCATTTGGGCTTGCCACCTCAGCTTGGGGACCTTTGGTGCTGTTTGTTGAAATTGGTATCCCATTGTTACAAGATTACTTATTTGTTTGACCAGACCACACACTAGAAGGTGAAGGGACGACGACGTTTCGGTCCGTCCTGGACCATTCACAAGTCGATTGTTTCGGTCCAGGACGGACCGAAACGTCATCGTCCCTTCACCTTCTAGTGTGTGGTCTGGTCAAACATACTTTAGCCACGTTATTGTGACTCATCGCCTGCAAGATTACTTATACTCAAGTTAGGAAAACTGATTTCTTACTTCCTCGGTTATGTTCTGAAAATAGTGTCTTGTTAGAAAAGATAATAATTGTATTAGCATATAATATGTACAAGTATGAGGAATGAAATCCCCCCTTAATAACTCTGGTAAGCAATGATGATAATTGCATTACCAAAAATTATAAAAGCCAGCTTAATTAAAATGCTATTAAAATACACTTCATTAATTTAAAGAAAGTCCTCTCGAGTTAACTTTGACTAACCAAATCCTGAAATGTCCATAGACTACAAGAGCAGGACTTTACACACCTATTTCAATCAGCATTCAAAGAACTCTGAGATTCCAAATTCTGTAACTTATATTTAGGGATCCAACTCTGCCTTCTAGAAGGTTACACCTGTACCAAGGTATGATAGTTCATGATCAGTTCGTTCACCTACTTCACTATACATTATATAGATACATCGAGTGCCAACATTTTCCTGTAATGTTCACATGATTGAGATGGTGGCATTGAACCTGCTAGTCATTGAAACTGAAGATAAAAAGTGATACTGCCAGCTACAGCTGTTAACCATGTGAAAGGCTGTATGCACTGAATGTAATTTGTTAAAGATTCCCAAGCATCTTGCTCACTTGCCTACAGGCCTCCAGCAAGCAAAGAAAAATTACTAGTCCGCTGGATTTAGGGATTTCGAAGAATATCAGATACATAAAATGCTCACAGGTATCAGATTCACATGTCCACTATTCATAAATTCAAGAAATGGGAAGATGTGATAAAGGTAGACCTTAGCTTAAAAGAACCTGTGTAGAATAGGAAGTGCTCAAGGGTTTGGCTGTACTATGACAGACATCATGGCGTGTCTTAGTGTCACCACCGTAATCAAGGCTCAGGAAGTCAATGGTCTCCAGCCAGGATACGAACCCGTGACAAAGCACTCGCGGAACACCAGGAGAGTGTCTTACCACTACACCACGGAGACTGGTAAACTAAATTAAATTAAACTAAAATTCGGAGACTAAATTAAATGCAGGTATTTCCTACATAACTGAAAGTGAAAGAGTACTAAAGATACAGTACTGTATCAAGAGAAAAATAAGATTGGCTAGAAATTAGTGTGAAATTGAGAATCCAAACTGCTGTACTGTACAGTATATAATTTTATACAGTGGCACCTCAAAAGTCTGGACCTACATATAACTGATGTCCCTAAAAATAATGCAGTCATTTTATTACCAGACAGGCAATATAAAATTCAGATTATTTTGTACTGAATTTAGATCAGGGTTTTTTGATTGGCCGCAGTGAAATCGGGTCATCACTAGCAACTTTCAGCAGGTTATTTTGTTTTTCTATTTTTGTTATTGGATTTTTATTAGTATAGATTCTAAAAATATATTATAAGGAAACCATTGTTTCTTTATTGTTTGTGTGCTTCAGAACAGTCTTACTAAGATGCTCTTTAATCTATATCTATAAAATAGAATGTGTTTGTCCAAAATAGGAGGCCGGACACTTTTGGCTAACTAACCTTGCCTAACTTTCCTATGTAAGTTGGGCAAGGTTAGTTATAGTTAACCCAGTGTTAAAGGCTAGTAAGTGTCAGCCCCAGTGCCACTGTTTAAGAAACATCAGTATCTATAGCAACCATCTGCAATTTTCATGAAATATGAAATTGAGGATGTGTTTTCCGCAGACTTTTTAGCAGTTTTTTCAGTACAGTATTTCATAATATTTAAATTTCAGAGAGAAGGAGGGGGGAGATGAATGGGTGAGAGAGACCTGAGCACTTATGGGTACCCCATTTAATTTTTCTACCCTGTATAAAACAATGAACATTTTGATTCGGTAATTGCCAAAACGGGCCAAAGATTAGAAAATCTAGGTTTTTCATGAATTCAGAATGGATCTGAAATGATGATTCAGGTTTTGGGGGTCACTGCACAATACCAAGTCAATCCAAATTTTTTTGGGCACATCTCTGTATTAGTTCATAAAGATTTTAGAGATTTTTTTTTTTTAATCAAATCTGTCCACTACAGTATTAGGAAGATTTCATGGATTGGAGGGTACTGATTTTGAAGGTTACACTGTACCTTAATTATATACATGGGGCATAGATGTGGTCTTGACTGCTTAGTCGAGGATGGTTTTAAAAGCCAAGTCTGTGATGTATCCAATGACACAATCACTTTCTGTCCTTGTGTGTAACAAATGTACAACTTAAATTCAAAACAATATTGCTTGGGAGCAAGTAAATCTAATTAAAATGAAGACTTCATCGGTTTATAAAGCATTTTAATGTATTGGCTCACTGGAAATTATTTGGATCAGTAGTTTTAATGTACTTAACTGCTGAATTTACTAATGTGGTTTTATTGCAGTAAAAAAATTAAAAATACCACAGTTAAAGGGAAGCCAAGTATAGATTTATAATACATTAGATAAACAATGTTTACACTGCTAACAGATAATAAAATATAATCAGCATAAGTTGGGGAGTGAAATGTAAAAATAATGCAAAAGAAAAGACTGAAAAATATTAAAGTCTACCTCAATAAAATAAAAATAAAGCAACACAAAACATAGAACATAAGATTCAGTAGTGATTAATAATGATATAATTAAGAATAATTCATCAAAATCATGGCATCAGAACAAAAAAGTTGTGTTAACAAGATACTGTATACAGACATTATGAAGAAACTTTAAAAGTTATAATTGGTGTTTTATATCAATACAAAATAGTATGGTTGGAAAAGAAATGAAAATGATAATATAATCAGTTACTTGATCATTTTCAGTAGGTATCTCACTCTTTCTATTTGGCACTGAAGATATAATGAAGGTTTTAGTTTTTCACAAAATGCATTGGAAAAAGAAATTAGCAACTGTTACATTTCTCTTTAATGAGAGACAGTTGCTACTTCAAAGTACTGTAGTAGTTAACAAAGGGTTTAAAAATAAATTTACAGTACAGCACCATAGATCATCCAAGAGCCATTATAATGAATGAAATAAAACATTCCTTGCGTGTGATTGAGGCTACGTGTGATTTGTATGAGTATGGAAAAAGTATTCATTCAGGATAGTACTCTGTACTTATAAAAAAATATAGAGATTTGAAGGAATCTGTCTGTATATTCTACTTGCATATCCAGAAAATTCATTTTATCTGTGTCTAGCTTGTGGCATAGTGGTCTACATACTCGGCTCACAACGAGAATATCAGCTTGATCCCCAAGTAGGACACACAGTTGAGTGCATTTCATCTGATATATCTGTTCACCTAGCAGTAAATAGGTATCCAGGAGTTAGGGAATTGTTCTGGGATGTATCCTGCAGGAGGTCATCAGTGTTAGCTTCAATAAGCCTACCGGGCTTCCTATCCCCTATGAGGGGAACGGAAACTAAAGGCAAACCACATATAAAAGTTGAAAAGTTCATGAAAATAAATAACGAGGGGAAGAATAAAATTAAGAAAAAGTAATAAATATATAATACAGTACAGTAATTGTTCAAGTTAATTTTGAGGTGAAGACAGTGTAGGAAACGAGACTAGTCTGTAAATGAGATTGAGGTGGAGACAGTTCGGTGAACCAGTAATTACCTAAGTGTAGTTACAGGATGAGAGCTACGCTCGTGGTGTCCCGTCTTCCCAGCACTCTTTGTCATATAACGCTTTGAAACTACTGACGGTCTTGGCCTCCACCACCTTCTCCCCTAACTTGTTCCAACCGTCTACCACTCTGTTTGCGAAAGTGAATTTTCTTATATTTCTTCGGCATCTGTGTTTAGCTAGTTTATATCTATGACCTCTTGTTCTTAAAGTGCAGTGTTAACCGAGTGTGACCGTAGGAAAGAACCATTAATGGGGGACAGAATTATCACTTGACTTCTCCAACTGTACTATTTTTGTGGGCAGGTGAGGCCAAGCAAGCACAAGCTGAAACAAACATATATTGTAAAATGTTTATAGTAGTGTTTTTATTTTGTATTAATGGTTTTCATTGCATCATTAAGAAAATTTCACAAAATGCAGACAATATAAATTACAAATATATGATAAATTGTAAAATAATAAGGTAAATAATTGTTTAGATGTTTTATGTTAATTACAGTATATGCTGTATTTGTTATTTATTTGCTATGACAAACTAACATTTACCCTTTTTCTTTCAGATAATCATGTTGATGCTCTAACATGAGTTAGAGAAGGCGGGCAGCAGCTCGCGCTGGAGAACTAATCACCAGGAGAAAGTGCAGGAGGCAAAATGGAGCACATTGTGACATCTGGAGTTACTGGTGCAACACATGTAACGGGAGTTGCAAATGTGACTGGAGTGCAGACCCTTAACACTGTTAGTGGTGTGACTAGTGTTACTCCGGTAACGGGAGTACCTGGGGTAACAGGTGTAGCCTGGTACAACTACAGTCCTGATGCAGTTGGTCAGTTGATAACTACAAGTGGTCCTGCAGTACAAGTGGAGCTTGGCAGTCCAGATATTGCACGCCAGTTCAATCAGCAAGTTCAGGCTCAATATGGAAATCTGCAGGTTCAAGTTCAAGCTGTGGCAACTCAAGCACCAGTTGCTAGGCCCCCATCTGTATCTACCCCTGATCCACTCATGATTATTAAAACGTCCAAACCACGTGTACGCCAAAGTGGAGGAGAACGTGTACCTTGTCCTGAATGTGGTAAAACTGTGTCATGTAATGCAACTCTTCGGGACCATATACGTACTCATACAGGAGAAAGACCCTTTGTGTGTGGTGAATGTGGCCTAGCTTTTGCACAGCGTTCTAATCTACGCATGCATAAGCGGCTTCATACAGGTGAACGGCCATATATGTGTGGCATATGTGGCAAAACCTTTGCACGCTCCTCTCATTTGCCAGCACACATGAGAACACACACTGGTGAGAAGCCTTATGTTTGCCAAGAATGTAATCATGCCTTCATTACAGCACAACAACTTAAGAATCATTTTAGAGTCCACACTGGTGAAAAGCCCTGGAAATGTGACCTGTGTGAAGCAGCTTTCACACATTCATCATCTTTATCAACCCACAAGAAGAAGCATACTGGCCAAAAGCCTTACCAGTGTGAGAAATGTAATAAGGCTTTTTTCTTTAGCTCAGCACTAGATAAGCACATGAAAGTGCATTCCAAAGCACGTCCATTTAGGTGTGATTCTTGTGAGAAGGCTTTCAAGTATAAAGAAAGCTTAACTGTGCACAAAGAGAAATATTGTGGCAAAGAAGTATCAAAGAAACCACGCGCACCTCGTCGCCCTGATGCTAAAAAGCCTGGCCCAAAACCTGGCAGTGGTCGCAAGTATGTACAGAAAAGAAAAGGTCGACCCCGTGGCAGACCACGGAAACGTGGTCGTTGGGGTAAACGCGGAAGACCAAGGAAATATATCAAGGAAGAAGATGATGAGGATGAGGATGATTTTGATGTTGAGCTTGAAGCAGAAGAGGGCAATGTTGAAACTTTAGGTGATGATGAAGAAAATGAAATAATTCCAGAAGCCATCATAGACCCATTAAAAATAGAAAAGATTACAGCTGATGATGTTGATTACCATCCTGAAAAAATAGAACATCATCATGAAGAACTGCATCTCCACCATCATTTACATCACGAGCATCTGCAGCATGCTACGCATGAGATCCACATTGAGGATGCTACAGCACTGACCATTGTTTCTCAAGAAGAAGCTGAGCAACAAGCAGCAGCAGTAGAAGCTGCAGGAGGTGTCCAGTTAGTTACATTGCACTCTGAGGTCCCAATCCAGATAGTTTCACATGATCCTCAAGCCCAGGTTACCCATCAGTTAATTACTCGAGATGGCGTGCAGATGTGGTACCCTCGGCAGTATCAGTGAAGCAGGAGTGTCAAAGTAGTGCATCTACTTAATGTTTTGTGCTAAGAAGTATTCATGGATAGTATAGTTATCATCACTCACAATGAAAGACATCATTTGATGTTCCTGAAAACCTATTATATATTTTTGCTTCCAAGTTAAAAGTTTAGTTTTAATATTCATATAATTAACAAGAATAGTCATATAAATTTGTATACAGTATATCTAATTTGGTGCCTGATAACAGTAATTAAGGAGATAAAATTGTCAAGAAATATGAGTAATCAAGAGTTACATCATAATATTGTCAAAAGAGAAGAATGTGTTGGCATTTATTCTTATACAGTAAGCATTAATCAGTTTGCTATCATAATTTTATTGTATATTTTGTATTGTAAGTTGCATGTCCTGATGTAAGTGTGAAATAATTTCAGCTTTGGTGCTCAGAGCCGTGTCTATAGCTGAATCATTTATTTTAGATATTACAATATTCAGTTTTTAACATATGCCGAATGGCAAATGTACACGTATGTATAAAGTTTTATCATGGCATTAGCATCATGGATTGTGCATGGGAAGTTCTGATGAAAATAGCTCTAAATTCTTCCTTGAGAAAACAAAAGCCTACTTGCTGATGGCTTCCTCTATTACAGTATTGAGAAGAGAAGGATTGTAATTTTGATGTTAGTGATGCAAGTATGTCTGAAGCTATGTTGGCGTGATAGTTATAATTTGTTACATGCTTGTTAAAACACTTTTTTATATATACATTTATATATATATATATATATGTTTGGACATAGGCTAGGTGTCCATATAATTTTCACTTAATGCCATACCTAAATTAAATTTGGAGTGTTTTAGACATTCCAGTGTTGCATCTATTACAATAATGTACATGCAAAAGTAATTGAATACATGCAACCAAACCTAGATTTGCATGTACAATCTCCTCAATATTTACATTCATGTATACAAACTATGAGATAAATATATGCACAAACATATGCAAACATGTGCACAGAGGCTCACATTCAAACATCCACCCATAAACATACACTGTTGAGAGGCGGGACCAAAGAGCCAAAGCTCAACCCCCGCAAGCACAATTAGGTGAATAGAGACATTAGAAAGAACTTTTTCAGTGTCAGAGTAGTTAATAAATGGAATGCACTAGGCAGTGATGTGGTGGAGGCTGACTCCATACACAGTTTCAAATGTAGATATGACAGGCCCAGTAGGCTCAGGAATGTGTACATCAGTTGATTGACGGTTGAGAGGCGGGACCAAAGAGCCAAAGCTCAACCCCCACAACCGTAACTAGGTGAGTACGCACAACAGTGGTAGATGGTTAGAAGTGGTGGACAGTTGGAGTGGTAGACAGAACAAGTTAAGTGAGAAGGTGCTGGAGGCCAAAACCATCATTAATTTCAATGAGTTTTATGACAGAATACTGTACTGGGAAGACAAGACACCATGAGTGTAGCTCTCATCCTGTAACTACTCTTAGGTAATTACAAACTAACACAACACACATTTTTATATTGTATGACCTTAGCCTGTAAAAGCCTTTTCTTCATAAATAGGTCTTGTAAATCTATAGATGAAAGTGTAGCATCTTTAATTTTTGAGTGTAGAAGTGGAATACGTTGCATTGTAAGCATTTTAGAATATTTATTTTTGTAATAATTTTAAGGTTTGATTTCCAAAATGGTATAATTTAAAAGACTCAGTTTGAAGTGTCCATTAATTGATTTAATTACATACTTATATATGGTAATTATAATTTGCAACATTTGCCTCTGTGATCCTTTGTTTATCAAGGTCAAGCATGATTTCTCTCATATAGACACTTATCCATATTTTTTCACTTCACTGCAGAGCAACAAGTATCCATATTTTTGTTATCATAATTTCTTGTACACATGCCCCCTGTTCCCTCTGCACTCGCGCTTACCCTCCTGATCGTATTGGCACACAGGCTTATGATCGTGATTAATTACGGAGTTTCATTGTACATTTTTTTTGTATTTACATGTGAATTACTATGGCAAGTTTTCTTGTCTTGTGCCTGAAATCTTTTGTACTATATTGAAAGGAAGAGTGAACATTTTTTATATAGTTAATGTAGTGAAAGCTGATGAATGTGCCCCAAATAATTACTGAACAGTATGTAACAGCCCTATAAAGAAATCTGTTCCTTTGATGTTAACATAATCAGTTATGCTTGAATCTCTAACATTATATGCAAATCAGTCAAGTGACGATGTGTTCATAAGAATGAGATAATATTTTGAGCCTGTCTCCACATTCTTGACAAAGGTGTGAGCTACTATTTATAGGCTATATTCCAGAAATATTTGCTTAGGACCATGTTCATAAGAATCATTGTATGTATCATGACATGTAATTATTAATTACAATAAAATTTAAAAATGGAAAACCATATGTTTTGAACTGTTGCAGTGTGTACCTTTGTCAATATGAATAAAATAATGATTTTTTTTAAGGAACTGTTGGTAAAAGCAGGTTGATTCAGAAATTGGCATTGAAATGTAGTTTAAAATTTAATTTAAGGAGATCTTTTCATTTTTCATGTCACTACTATACACAAATGAAAGAATAGCACATGTAAAGATCAAGACAAGAAGTAGTGTTGCTTAAACAATAGCAGGCTTAACACTGGACTTGGACTTGGGCACTGCTCCTGAGAGAGATGACAGAAGGCAACAGCACTTACGCTGTGGATATAGTGCCAGTGATGCAGTGAAAATGTTTTCTAGAACCATACAAGGAGAATTACACAAAATATTGCACAAAAATGATGTTAGTAGGAAAATGCTTCATGGGGTTGGTAGCATTGTACAGTATATAAATTCTCGCTGTGCATGATAGTAACAATGGACATAAAAATAAGACTAGGTACATTACATTCTCACTGTAAATGATACTCTCAGAATGTACACATTCTCACTGGACAGCAAAAGTTGTGATAAGCTGATAGAAAAGATTTAATAAATACAGTAATAAATGTGCTAGGAAACTAGCTTGTTTACAGAGAGTAATACAAAACCCACATTCTGAAGGGTGTATAACATTACAATTATCAAATCAAATCTATAATGGAGTACTTGGCACAAATTTGGGATTCCTGTTCAGTCTTATCATATGTTAGACAAAATTCAGGATGGGGCTGTGCATCTTGAGAAGCAAACTTAGGGTACTTGACCCAATGCTGTACATACACTCTTCAATGCAGTTGAGATGTTGTTGATCTGTATTCTGTAAAAGGTAAAAAATTGTGTACTGTAACTTGCATTTGTTTCCATACAAGTCCCTCGCTCAAGAATAAAATCCCCAAAAGAAGAAGTGTAGTATGTAAAACCAGAAAGATGTTCCCTTTACACGAAGACAACAATTTTGATGCTGACTACGTGAAATACACATACTGTAATTATGGAAAGCATTTTGGCAACAGACTGGAGACCAAAACACTGACACTACAACAATTCAAAAGTCTTGTAAATGCTAATAACAATAGTATTCAATAACAATATAAAATCCCAAGGCTGTACTCAAAAAAGTAGTTCTTACTTGCAAACTACAAAGTAACTAATGAGGTTTACAAAAAAAAATTGTTTACAACTGTAATGTGACAAGAAGACAAATTTAACTGCAATTTTGAGTATATTTAGATTTTGACAAAAAAAATGTTGTTAGTCACTATTAGGTGGTGACAGATGATAAGTCTTCTAAAGTATTGATGCAATTTTTTCAGGTACTGTACATGTAGTTTGTTATTTTTAGTTCACTGACACCACCATTGTGAATGTTATCTTGGTGTGATATGGGCTGAGGAGAACACCAATCACGGTAGTTTCTAACCCATTGATTAGGACAGGATATTTGCCATGCTAGTGACAACTGTAGTCTAGGCTCAAAATGCATATTCATGGGGGACCTAGACAAACCATCAATTTCCTCGCCCTATCAAGGCCAATAGTGCCAAATTCTGACAAATTCTTGGTATATAGTAATTTGTTTCCATACAGGCTAGCAAAGGTTATCCAGTTTTGTTTGAAAATAAAAGAAATTGCATGCCTTATATAATGAATGGATATATCAGTGCATAAGAAGTATGCATTGTCATATCCCCGCCCTGTGAGGATTTTGGTTTTGTTTATTAATAAAGTTTTCTCACTGGTTCTATTACTGACAACATTTTAGTTTATTTACATTGTTTCCCCCCAAGGCTGCTAGGAAACCCATAGGGGTGAGGGAAGACAAGGGTGGCAAGGGTGAGGGAGGACGAGGGGTTACAAGGGTGAGGGAATATGAGGGTGATGCGGGTGAGGGAAGACGAGGGTGGCGGGGGGTGAGGGAGGACGAGGGTGGCGAGGGTGAGGGAGGACGAGGGTGGCGGGAGTGGGGGAGGACGAGGGTGGAGGGGGTGAGGGAGGACGAGGGTGGCGGGGGTGAGGGAGGACGAGGGTGGCGGGGGTGAGGGAAGACGAGGGTGGCGGGGGTGAGGGAGGAGGACGAGGGTGGCGGGGGTGAGGGAGGAGGACGAGGGTGGCGGGGGTGAGGGAGGAGGACGAGGGTGGCGGGGGTGAGGGAGGAGGACGAGGGTGGAGGGGTGAGGGAGGTGGACGAGGGTGGCGGGGGTGAGGGAGGAGGACGAGGGTGGCGGGGGTGAGGGAGGAGGACGAGGGTGGCGGGGGTGAGGGAGGAGGACGAGGGTGGAGGTGGGTGAGGGAGGAGGACGAGGGTGGAGAGGGTG
>WNGS01007182.1:322399-351306 GCA_020271785.1 Procambarus virginalis
GAAGGTCACAAGGCAATGAAAGAGTTGCAGGAGGAACATTAGGTATTGAGAAACAATTTATAGACTTTACACACAATACCTCCAATACAAGACACAATACTTGTGCATTAGCACAAGATGGTAGCAACCGACGTGAGAGTATGCTACAGGGCTGACACAGCAGAAATGGATCTGCACATGATGAACGCAGCATCAAATCCAAACCCTAATACTCTTTAGACTAACCTTGAAACCGTCGACTCGATCTAACATCACAAGCAGAAGAACAATTTCTTGACCTGGTACAGGACTTTTCCCTCGTACAGCTAGTAGTAGAGCCCACGAGAGGCAACATCATTCTAGATCTTTAGCCGACATCTGAAGAAACGATTGAATCAAATTCAGATAGGGAAAATCTAATCCCTCCCCCATGGTGTAATATTACAAGACTGACTACAATATAAAATCCCAAATAAAGGTCTAATTTCTAGATTACTGCTGTATAGAGGGTGGGGAACTGCATGTAACGTATGATTGTCACGTTGTTGGGTAGATTAGACTGTTTAGTCATATTTAGTAGTTTTTATTACAGTAGTCGGCTGTTGGCTTTGTCGTAGATGTTCAGACGGAGCTTTGAGCAGAGCCGAGTGAGGCCTGAGCTCTATGCGAAAGCGCATGGCGGCGCTATGGGGAATTTAAATTTTAATTTTGCCCCGAGGGGCGAGTTTATTGGGCAGCGCCACTCATCTTGTGAGTGGGGGGAATCTTTAGTGTTTAAACTATGGGGAACGAGAGCATTGTAGCTATGTGGTCGTAGTCTGCTCCGTGTTGAAGCTGTAGCATCTTTGGGTCTATTAGAACTGTACACGACAAGTGCTACATTCTTGAGGTTTCCAAATCACTTTGGAAATTGTACTGTTCGCTATGCGTTGAAGATTCAGCTACTGGGAACAAAAAGTTCAAAGTAGCATGGGCTATGGCGAGCCCATAGTAGACTTACCTGGCACAGGAGTGGGGCTGTAACTGTTACCTATTCGATTGATTGATTGATGAAGATTAAGCCACTCGAAAGGTGGCACGGGCATGAATAGCCCTAAGTGGTGGCCCTTTTGAGTCATTACCAGAGATCTGTGGAGGTGCGACTGCACCTTGCGTGACGGGAGATGTCTCCTGTGTTTGCTATTCAATTGATGAAGATTAAGCCACCCAAAAGGTGGCATGGGCATGAATATCCATAAGTGGTGGCCCTTTTGAGTCATTACCAGTATCAAGAGCTGATACTGGAGATCTGTGGAGGTTCGAATGCACCCTGCGTGACCAGAGATGTCTCCCATGAATGTGTCCAAGATGAAGATTAAGCCATCCAAAAGGTGGCACGGGCATGAATAGCCCGTAAGTGGTGGCCCTTTTGAGCCATTACCAGTATCAAGAGCTAATACTGGAGATCTGTGGAGGTGCAACTGCACCTTGTGTGACCCTATACAATACCTATACAATAAAAAAAATCCCTGTAGGACCTTTGAAAGATTATACCAACCAAGTTATAATGGACGATGAAAGGGTTTAAAACTGAATATTTTATATCTGTTCACTAGAAAGATTACATCACATTAACTACACAAGTGTTTAAAGATGAAGGGATTGATCCCCGCCGCGAAGAATCGTCGTTACAACCAAGTACACATTTTACTGTTTAGTTAAACAGAGGCTACAGTTAAGGATTTGCGCCCAGTAAATCCCCCCCGGCCAGGATATAGTTTAAATTTAAATAGATAATTTATGGATATAACCATAACTTGCGACATAACAGAAATTGCACGGACAAACTAAAAAAAAAAAAACTCAAAGCCCGGGTGTGGATGGAATTAAATAAAGTCAAGAACTGGCAGAACTAAGCAAATAGGTGTCCCAGTGTTCCATGCCGTACGTAGGAACACTTAAGAGGGTTGGGAGGCCCATCTAAGACTTACTTTAACTCCCCCCCCCCCACCCCCCTCTTTGGTTTCTAAGGTTAGCCCCCTCATCACAAGGCTAAACTTCAGTGGGTCAGGGTATTACACCCATACAAGTTACTGTGTAACCCCATAAAAATCATATGGTTAATTAGAAGTAAGAGGAAAAGGAATTAAAGTCTAATTTAAGAGATTTTATTATTAAATTTTAAATAAAATAAAAATTAACATTTTAGTAGGCATGACTGGCATCCTTAACCCTGATATTTTCCAGTATAATGCTAACAATCTTTCCAAACAAATACAATATAGAAATTTGAGCCGTAGTACCCAGCCTTAAAATATTTTAAACTTTCCTTCAGAAGCAATGTGTAATGGTAATTTTATTCTGAAGGGTGGAGACAATTACCCCTTAAATTAAATCTAGTTAAAATAAGTCAAGAATTGGCACACGAAATGCAGAGTAATTTCCTTAGTAGCTCAAGACAAGTTTCACTTTTAATTTATTAAAACAATGCGAATTTTAAAAAAAAAATAAAACAGTTTGCAGAGCCATTCTTTGTAGATCCTTGGCATCAGTAGTCTTTAATAGGTAAATTTTTGTGGCATACTGCTGGAGACCTTTGAACACGTATTAAAGAAAAAAAATTAATTAGTACAAAACTGAAGTGACAGTTTAGAAGCGATACCAAGAATGCCTGTTCATGTTTGGCACTGTGGAAAGATGGGGGGGGGGGAAGCGCACATTTCCCCACCGCAGCCTTCAAAGATCGCAAACCCGTCGTCAGACCAAGGTCCATTCCATCCAGCGGTCGACCCCAAAGACTCAGCAATTTTAGGTTAAAGTTAGGAATTCTTTTTTTTTATAAATTCTATATTTAGCCTATTGTACATATTAAGGCGTTTAGGTTCTGTTGGCAATTTTATCATTTACAGCGTTGTGCTAGTTACAATTAGTCGGCCAAGTACTCGTTACTGGAAGTGTTGGAACTTTTACGGTCTAGTCCGATCTAGTAATCAGTCGGGTAATCGGCGAGTCTTTTGAAACTACTCCTCCCGTTATGAACGGGTTTTGGCAGGTGCATGGAATCTACCTCGCCTTTGAGAGGACGGGTTGCCGACTAATTGGTAACTTTCCTATTCTATGGGCGCCCAGCTCTCTACCTTGCATGAAGGTATTTTGTTATCTGAAAATGCAATTAGTCAACAGTGCCGAATATAAGAGTGATATACAGTACTTTAAATTCGTTTATGCGTGTATTATGGCAACATAACCCAAAAGCATCAGTCAATTTGTAATTATGGCCACCGACATGCTGAAAATCTGGTCGACAAAGTGCGTTTATTCTGGCTCTAACCAGAAAAAAAAGCATTGTCAATAACGTGCCTAAGACAGTAGCTACAGTACTAATTTTATTTAAGTTCTAGCAAACATGGTCGAGAAACCCCATTGCCCGTTAGTCGTATCCAGAAATTTCAAGATTTTGTAGTCATTTCATTATATTCAATATTACATTCTGAAAAAAAGACAAACTTTACTTAAAATCTTACCGTAACGGATGGGGTGTGTGTATTAATTTGGAGGTGACTATTCGCCTCCCCAGCACGCCACGTGCGAGGGCTGGCCAAGGTATATAACAGAAGGTCGAGTGCTGTACTGCCACGGGCTCACCATAGCCAGTGCTACCTTGCCCCGCTCCTGTGCCAGGTAAGTTAGGGCTCATACCATAAGCCCGTGCTACTTGGAACTTGTTCTGAGTAGCCTGAAATCTATAACAACAACAACATGCTGTTACTGCGACAGTAGTAGACGGCTGGGTACAGTACTGTACAGAGGGCTGGGTTGTATACTGCACAGTAGAGGATACAGTAGCCTGGTGCACGACGGCCGGCTGGGAAATGCTGTATGTAGCAGAGGCTTCTTGGCTCGCCTAGAGGCAAGAGACGAGTGGCTGACAAGGCAGAGTTTCAACAGTTTGATACACTGTTTGGCCTGATGGTGCTTGGTAAGTGACGCAAGGTGGGTTCACTGGATGCATTGTTAGTAGTTTCAAGGTTACGTACACTAATCTGAAAATTATACTAGGAGTAGAATGTAAAGTTACACTTTTTCCAAGCAGTTCCATTACGATATCTTTATATCGTGGATTAATTCTCTAAGATTCCAGCTACTGTTTCATTTTGCATCAATTGATGAATATTCGTCAATATTTTAAATACTAGCGAGCAGACTTGTGCGCTATTTTCTGTATAGATTTTTCCACTTCAATACCTCACTAGACCTAGCTTGGCAGGTCCTACTCCATGTTTTTTTGTTGCTTTTCTTCCTTAGGTGGTATTGTCACACAGTTTGTCTTTATGTTCCTTGCAACCCTTCACTTGAATGCAGGCGATGAGTCAC
Source organism: Procambarus virginalis (assembly GCA_020271785.1). Taxonomy (NCBI): domain Eukaryota; kingdom Metazoa; phylum Arthropoda; class Malacostraca; order Decapoda; family Cambaridae; genus Procambarus; species Procambarus virginalis. The sequence continues at coordinate 326,732 of WNGS01007182.1, forward strand.
AATAACGTGGCTAAAGTATGATGACCAGACCACACACTAGAAAGTGAAGGGATGATGATGTTTCGGTCCGTCCTGGACCATTCTCAAGTCGATTGTGTGATCCTTCACTTTCTAGTGTGTGGTCTGGTCTTCACTTGAATATTATATCTTCCTAGAACACTGGCATCTAATTTTTGTTCATTCCAGTCATTACTCCTACAGGGTCATTTGTATGGCTAAACAGAGTTGATTTCATAGTTAAAGTTTATAGTGAAAACTTTTTGCATATTTGGAAGAATCTCAAGTGTTTAAAAAAAAATTAGCACTTAATATTTTTACCCAAAGATGCAATGGCAGATCTGGTGTCTTGGGAAAGTTTTGTACACATTTCTTGGTCATTATAACTGGTTCTTGCATTCTTCCTACTTTACTAACTTGTGAAACGTGTCTCCTTCAGAATTGCCAACTGTTTCTGCACTATATATTTTTCCTCTTTCCAAATTGTGTGCAATTCCTTACCCATTCTATGGAGGCAAGCCCTACAAAGCCACACACAGAAGCTTTTACTGCTGCCTCTATTGAAAGCCCTGCACACTTGCAGGGTCATCTCTCGTATTGGTCCTACCTTACCACATTGGAGCGCCTTGTTTAAATTTTGTAATAATAAAGGTGAAAGTATGCAGCCCCTCCATCCCTATCTTGAGTGGTCCAATAATATCTAAGTATCTAGTATTAAGTATCTATTAATAAGCATTAAGTATCTAGGTGGACTAATTACTTACGTGTTTCCTCCAGCAGGCTGGAGGGGGAAACTTGGGGGTTCCCTCCCTTAAGCCCCTGTGTCCCCTTGCCAGGTGAAAGCATGTGCCAGTGAAGGGAGAATTCCTTTTGTTTACCTCTTTCAATATGGCTCACCTGTCTACTCTTGTACTGGCATCTGGAATGTCTAGGAACTCTTGCATAGTGTCTCCATCTGCAGCACAAACATGGGTGATGCCACCACTAGGCTTTCCTTACCTTAGGTCTAAGAAGTAGCTCAACAATTTAAAGGGCAACTTGTGGAACACTATAGCCCCTTTATCATAATCAGTGCCTCAACATGGCAGTGTTTACAACTGTTGGTGCATAAGACATGACTAACTTTAAGACTGCTTGAGGGTAAGTAATTACTGGGTTCAAGGCCTCTATATAAATATATACCAAAGGTGTTGGTATTAAGTTTTAGGAGCTTCCACGTATTTCTAAATTAGTTTGAGGGTATCCGATTACCATATAATTTCATACTTTTATTTTAAATCTCTACACTAAAAATGTATTCCATGTATCAAAATTAAAAGACTAATTCAATAAATATCTTACCATTTGAAATGGCAGAGAGGTTTTTAACAACGTCCCAACTGTCTTATGTACTCCACACCTGGTACTCGTTACTCTTTATCATCACAGCACCATCTGTCAGCTGTACTATACAGCTGCTTAAAGACATACTGTACATGTTCCTTTGTGAGAGGCAATAACTTGTACTGACATAATTTATGGACAACTTCAGTTGTATCCTACATATTTTAAGACCACATCTGAAAGTTATAAGCTCAAGAGAATTTGAACTCTAAAGCTATCTACTTTATTAGTTTTGTATAATCAACAAGATTAGTATATTTTAAAATGGATTATAAACACCTTTGATTACATTGGCTGTCTTGACTCGGAAGCTGGACCTGTGTATTATACACGCTCCAATGTACCACAGCTTGCAGCAGGGCTTCTGTAGATCAAGGCACGATCTTGAGGTTATCTTGAGATGATTTCGGGGCTTTTAGTGTCCCCGCAGGCCCGGTCCACGACCAGACCTCCACCCCCAGGAAGCAGCCTGTGACAGCTGACTAACACCCAGGTACCTATTTTACTGCTAGGTAACGATGAATACTGGAGCTTAAATACTTACTTAAGAATGGGCTCATTTCTTTAAGGCCTTAAGCATCATTTAAAGCTAACTGCACAAATCCCTATCCAGAAGAGGGAAGGTCTGAAGATTCAATTGAGTACAGACAAAATTGGGTCTAGTGGAGCCACTGTGGGACAGAGCCACACTTCCTGGTCCTACACTACTCAGTTTCGTTGGAACAAATGTACATCTCTAGCTTGAAATACTGCTGATCTTGTATACCAAAATTTTCATCTGAAAGAAAAACAAGCAAAATTAGTTTTGCAATCAAGCGCATTAAAATGTATACAAAAACTTTAAGTTAAATAGACTGCAGTGCATTAGATTTTGCATTGTCGAACACTATAATGTGTTGCATTGATACACAAACCAAAATATTTGTTACACAAGCATGAAAATCCAGGAGCACCAGTATTTGGACTGATGAGGGTGCCCCGTCGGTTGGGTTGGAGCTAAAGGTGGTGGCCCCCTCTGGCATCCAAAAGTCAAAGTGGACTGATGATGGTTGTCGGGGAGGAAGCAGGGGAATCTTTACACTAATCATAATCGGCCCCACTGAATTGCAAAGATACCTTTTGATAGTGGCATCTTATTCACCTCTGTTGTTGTGTTTGGAGGTGTCAAAAATTCTGTTCAGGATTGTTACCTGCCCATGCCAATTCAATACTTCCTGGAAGTTGGTCATGGTAGTGAAATCTGTCTTAGGCGTTCTCTTGCCTTCTATGTGGCAATTCCTGACATGTAAATTCCTTTGCTCCATTAATTGAGGTGACCATCCTGCATTTATTTATATATACAAGATTTCTTACCTTCTTGTAAAAGTATTCTCCATCTTGTGCTTACTATAAGATGAAGCAGTCTATTTACAACCTCTAGCATGAAAATAACATCTTTTCAGACATGAGAGACAAACCAAGATGTCTAGGCCTCTTCCAGAACATAACTTACACACCTTCGGCTTGTCCACAACCTCTGACCTACTTTCCTTCTGTTCCCAGTTCAAATTTTTTTTCCCTGTACTGCATATCACTTTGTATGAACTGCCCAAAATGCTATGCGTGCTAGTGGCTTCACAAGAATGAAAACATCATCAATGCTATGTACTCTCATAAACCCAATGTACCTTCTTGTATACAGTATATATAAATAAATAAATATTTGTGCACACAACATCGGCTTCCTTACAAAGATTTATTCATGTTCCAAACCGGTCTACTCTGTCCCTGTGCCACTTAATGAATACAGTCACAACCTGCCACCATGAAGAGCTGTTCTGCCATTTTGCACTGTTCACAATCTGTTGCAATTTTTTTGTTAGAATTTGGGATATTGGATCTGTACCTGAGGCTTGGCTTGAGGCTATTATTCTATCTATAAATCCAGGATGCAGGCCACCTTGTTAGGCCAATGTGACAAAAAATATCCCTTGAAAGCGAAGGGATAAGACAAAACTGCAACTGCCAACCCAAGGCCACACAGGCCCGACAAGGCCCAGGAACATCAAGGAAGGAACGCAGAGCCAACCTACTAACGACTTGGGCACGGGGGACAGACAGCAGGCTGGCAGAACCGAACCACCCTGCAGACGACCTGAGAGAACCGCCCCCTGGAACAGGGAAGAAGGGAACCGGGAACAACCCAAAGTGTGACCCCTGGTCACGGCAAAGTGCCGCAACTGAACACAACACATGATGCACCCCTGGCCAGCCACTCTGCGCCAGAAAAGGAGACGGCTGCAAGTGAACAAACCTATCAAGAGAACCAAAAGAGCTGAAACCCAGGCGCCGGAGGAGGGCATGAAGCACCTTGACCCGACCCCCAGAGGCCAACGCCAACAAGAAATGAGCCTCGGAAAACAATCCAGAACCAAAGGGGCAACAACAAACCAAGGAGAAGAGAAGACAGCACACAACCCAAGAACCAGGACGGCTCAAGCAGCGCAAGAGCAGGCCGAAGGAAGGTGAACCACGCCAGAGACAGCTCGCTAAGTAGTGCAGAGGCAACTCCAAAACTGAAGCAACCCAGAGTGGCTCCGCCAGCGCCACACGGGACAAGGTGACAGTTTGTGGCAAGATGACGACCCTAAACCTCCACGAGTCATTGCATTAGGAAGTAATGTGGTGGAGGCTGACTCCATACACAGTTTCAAGTGTAGATATGAAAGAGCCCAATAAGCTCAGGGACCTGTACACCTGTTGATTGACGGTTGAGAGGCAAGACCAAAAGAGCCGAAACTCAGCCCCGTGAGCACAAGTAGGTGAGTACATAGCCCGGGAAGTTCCGAGGGAGCTGGAGGGGCATCCCAAAGAAAAGGGATGAACAAAAAAAAAACACTTGAACAGGATTGCCCAACTTACTACAAGTATGGCATTGGTGTGAACATTTGACATCTCCAAAGATAACTGAGGTTGGGAGGGTGAGGTTGTACAAAAACAATCTACTATACAGAGTGGACTTGTATGCTTACCACAAGAGAAGCCAGGTAAGCATGTTCCCCAAAGCAAAGGCGTGCCATTGGAACTTCAAGATAGCTTTGATGTCATCATGGTAATCTCAAAATATTTGGTCCATGTTGGAAGACTAAATATACTAAACACATCCAGGAACATTGGAGCGCAAAATACAGCAATCGAGCCGAGTGTGGTTATGTGGAGGAATATACAGTGCTGTTGTGAAATTCAGTAAGGATGTTTAACATCTAAAAGTTTACAAGGTGCTACTTCTGGCTTTTTAGTATGACAAGAAGTATGACAAGAACTTCTTCCTGTACTTCTTGTACAAGAAGTACAAGAAGAAGTCAGTGCTATCATAACAAACATAGCTGTGCTTATAAAACTCTGCATCATGGTTCTGAATATTGTCATACATACAGTATTCTTCTTATCTTGAGGTTATCTTGAGATGATTTCGGGGCTTTAGTGTCCCCGCGGCCTGGTCCTCGACCAGGCCTCCACCCCCAGGAAGCAGCCCGTGACAGCTGACTAACACCCAGGTACCTATTTTACTGCTAGGTAACAGGGGCATAGGGTGAAAGAAACTCTGCCCATTGTTTCTCGCCGGCGCCCGGAATCGAACCCGGGACCACAGGATCACAAGTCCAGCGTGCTGTCCGCTCGGCCGACCGGCTCCCTTACTTGGTGACAATTACTGCAAGGTATTATTGTATACATACCTTGTTAAGGTGATCTTCCTGCTACTAGTTTTTGTTCTGATGAATGTGCTGAATGTACTAAATATTGTGAAAAATTCTTATGCTGTATCATCATTACTGCAAGTGTTACTGTAGTGATGTTTTCTGTCTGTCCTGTTAAAAGAATGAGCTATCATTCTCGATCTATTTTGGTTGTGTTCTCTCACTCCTCTGTAGTCATTGATTGATCAACCCGTCATCTTACAAATAACGTCGCTTATCGCTCGTATGTGCTACGGCCAAATATCAACGTACAGTACAGTAATTTGAAATGGAAATTAATTTTCCAATTAAATTTTGGATTTTTTTGTTTTTCAAAACAGCAAGTTAAGGGTCCTCTGATAGGTTAGGAGGGCAGGAAGTTCTCCTAAGGTTTCAAAACGTCATGAAAGCCGTTAATCTAATCTTTGTTTATTGTGTCAATATTTCTTACAATGTACCTGTAAACATTTTTAGTCAATTTTACTGTAAATTATCTCCTTAAAATTATCTGTTAGATTAAGGACTTGCCCAAAACGCTACGCGTGCTAGTGGCCTTATAAGAATGTAAAATCAACATCAGTACTATGTAATCTCCTAACCCCCAATGTACCTTCTTGTATATAAATAAATAAATAAACTGAAAGTTTCCTCTCCTAACCTAACAGCCTAAGCCAAGGGACCCAAAATAGAAAACGAGACAGTACGTCACTTTTGTGAGCTAATTTCATTCTGAATTATGTTGATTTTTAGCCTGAGTGCTCATACAAGTGAAACATGACATAATTTGTAAGTGGACAGGTTGGATTGATAAGCACAGAGCTTAATGAAGGTGCTTAACGGTAAAACATAATCCTAAGGGCAGAAAAGGCAAAATGTTAACCAGCGACCCCTAGTCGGAGCAAAAGTCAGGCATCCGCAGTGTCAAAGCAGAACCAGGAAACCCATTGTATGGTGCTGTTGTTGCTGTTGTAATCCCATGGGATAGTTAGCATGTCAGTTACTGCAGATGTCAACATACTCTGAGATGCCTACCATGCTGCCTGCATATCCTGGGATTTTATACAATGACTTTTGGCAAGCTGGGAGCCGGTCGGCCGAGCGGACAGCACGCTGGACTTGTGATCCTGTGGTCCTGGGTTCGGTCCCGGGCGCCGGCGAGAAACAATGGGCAGTTTCTTTCACCCTATGCCCCTGTTACCTAGCAGTAAAATAGGTACCTGGGTGTTAGTCAGCTGTCACGGGCTGCTTCCTGGGGGTGGAGGCCTGGTCGAGGACCGGGCCGCGGGGACACTAAAGCCCCGAAATCATCTCAAGATATAACCTCAAGATAAGCTCTGATGCTTCCAACCATGTATCTTGCAACCTCAAGCTCGCATTCATAGCAGCCTATGTAATATTACAATCAACTCACCCTTCTGTTAGCTTGAATCTTGTTGTATCTCCACCGTCTCCATACCTTCATCATCTCCAACCATTGGGAACAAACTCGGAGATAGTGATTCTGCTTGTTGAAGCTGTAAGAGAAACAAAATATGAAAAAAAGGAAAAGAAGGAAATAACTTAATATCTTGTACTAGACAAATATTTTTATCTATGTCAACAACACTAGTACTATCTAAGCTTGGTAATCCAATAAAGCCATCAGCTGAGAACAGATATGAACAATGTATGTAATGTATATTTCTGCAACACCTAACTCGGTAATCAGTAGCACTTAACTCGGTAATCAGTAGCATTTCCATGCAGTCAAGACATTAAATTCATGTCGAGATCAAGCACCCAGTTTATGCTTATTAGACTTTTGTTTTGTGCAGAGCAGTGAATACATATTCACATACTTTTAGGACACTTGGATAGTGTTTTCACTTCTATTACATTGCTGAATCATTTACATCAGCGCTCTTTAATTCTCTGAGCTAAATAAAATTAATGATTGTTTTCTAAAGCTATGCTTAATGACATTTTGATAAGTAATTTATCTTCAGTTGCAATGAAAATTCATAATGTAGTTGCCATGAAATGCGCACGAGACATACAGTTTTGAGTTACAGTCGTTTTTAGCAGTGATGTTCATGTCCACTAGTTTAACATTGTTGATTTGAAGTCAGCAGGTCACAGATGCCTACAGACACATGTTGTATGAGTCGTAACCGGTTGGAACAAGTTAGGTGAGAAGGCGGTGGAGGCCAAGACCGTCACTAGTTTCAAAGCGTTATAAAACAAAGAGTGCTGGGAAGACGGGACACCACGAGCGTAGCTCTCATCCTGTAACTACACTAAGGTAATTACATTGTTATGCTCAAACCTGATTGGGTCTCACCTTGGGCGCTGCAAGAATGTGCAACTGAGCTGAGCGCTCCACTCCAATTAATATTCCAGACATCCTTGTGCACAGGAATTTTAGCAGATACAGTGGTACCTCGGAACACGAGTGTCCCTGTATGTGAGTTTTTCGGAATACGAGCAGGATTTCCTCGGAAGGCGAGGGTTACCTCGGAACGTGAGTTTGTTGATACGCGTTCAGGGTGACCAAGTGCGTGGTGGTTCGGCGATCGTCGCCCCTCCACCCCTCCGCCCCTCAGTTTACCATTGTCTCCCGCCCAGTGACTATCCCACATCAATTCTTCACCCGGATTTTCAGTGTTTTGTTGGATTTTTGGTCATTTGACTATACAATTTGTTATTATATATCTCACCATGGGTCTCAAGAAAGCCATTGGTACGGTTCAACCTAAGAAAATAGCTGTGAGTAGAGGCAGTAGAGGGTGTCCCTTCTTGATTAAGAAAATGTGTGAAGTATGGGAAGAACTGCAAAGTCACAATCCTGTGTATCGAATTTACTCAGTTTCTATGATCGAGCAACAGAGATATTACAGGAAAGAGATGGTTGGGTTGACTGGATCTATCTGGACCTAAAAAAAAGGCTTTCGACAGAGTTCCACATAAGAGGTTGTTCTGGAAACTGGAAAATATTGGAGGGGTGACAGGTAAGCTTCTAACATGGATGAAAAATTTTCTGACATAGAAAAATGAGGGCTGTGATCAGAGGCAATGTATTGGACTGGAGAAATGTCACAAGTGGAGTACCACAGGGCTCAGTTCTTGCACCAGTGATGTTTATTGTATACATAAATGATCTATCAGTTGGTATACGGAATTATATGAACATGTTTGCTGATGATGCTAAGATAATAGGAAGGATAAGAAACTTAGATGATTGTCATGCCCTTCAAGATGACCTGGACAAAATAAGTATATGGAGCACCACTTGGCAAATGGAATTCAATGTTAATAAATGCCATGTTATGGAATGTGGAATAGGAGAACATAGACCCCACACAACCTATATATTATGTGAGAAATCTTTAAAGAATTCTGATAAAGAAAGAGATCTAGGGGTGGTTCTAGATAGAAAACTATCACCTGAGGACCACAAAGAATATTGTGTGAGGAGCCTATGCCACGCTTTCTAACTTTAGAATTGCTTTTAAATACATGGATGGCGATATACTAAAGATTTTGTTCACGACTTTTGTTAGGCCAAAGCTAGAATATGCAGCGGTTGTGTGGTGCCCATATCTTAAGAAGCACATCAACAAACTGGAAAAGGTGCAAAGACATGCTACTAAGTGGCTCCCAGAAATGAAGGGCAAGAGCTACAAGGAGAGGTTAGAGGCATTAAATATGCCAAAACTAGAAGACAGAAGAAAAAGAGGTGATATGATCACTACATACAAAATAGTAACAGGAATTGATAAAATCGATAGGGAAGATTTCCTGAGACCTGGAACTTTAAGAACAAGAGGTCATAGATATAAACTAGCTAAACACAGATGCCGAAGAAATATAAGAAAATTCACTTTCGCAAACAGAGTGGTAGACGGTTGGAACAAGTTAGGGGAGAAGGTGGTGGAGGCCAAGACCGTCAGTAGTTTCAAAGCGTTATATGACAAAGAGTGCTGGGAAGACGGGACACCACGAGCGTAGCTCTCATCCTGTAACTACACTTAGGTAATTACACTTAGGTAATTACACACACACACAATTTGAGCCATTGAAAGGTTAAAGGGAGTCACTTACTGTTATCGATGTCTAATCCATAACAACATACAACCATTAAAGACTGGATTTTCTCCAATGTATCTGGAAATTTGTCTACCAAGATCTAGACTGAAAGGCATCCACTGTAACGGCTTCAAAGAACTACAATTTTAAACGAGAAGCTACATACCAGGATTTGGGCAGCAGCAGGAGGAACACTGTGCCGATTACACCACGAGTTCACCATGGGGATGAGGGCAGCTGGTGGCAGCTGGTCCCTTCCCCCTACCCACACACATGACACTCCTGACGTATTTGTCCCGACAGCAGCCAACTCGTACTCTACTTCCTCTCCTACACAAACATGTAAAAAACTTTATTAATTATTTATTCTGATGTAATTCTTTATTAACTCAAAACAAATTGCAATAAGGCTTCAATACAAATGAATAAGACAAATAAGTAGTGAGTAATATATTAAAAACAATTTAGATTAAACATTAATCTAAAAGAAATTATATTTATCTGCCTCTGCATAATCCATCACCATCATTAAGTCCACACTCGTACATTAATTCCATCAACTGAATACAAGCAAGCATTGAGCCTCCATTAAAATTGTATCTAGCATTTATGACAATCTTTATCAAAAAAAAAAAAAAAATCAAAATCAAAATCAAAATGTTTATTTAGGTAAGGTACATACATAAAAGTGATTGTACAGAGTGATGGAGTAAATAGATAGGGCTAGTACATACAATGCCTAAAGCCACTATTACGCAAAGCGTTTCGGGCATGAAAAACTTAAATGACTAAGGCTTAAGACTAATTGAGCATAAGGAATAAAATGAGTTGAGAAAAACAAAACAGTTAAGAAGGGGGGAACATGGCTGAAAAAGCAGCACAAATGCAATTCGGTCGACAAAACAGCGTCATTTAAAACAAGAACAGACATTGGTTGACAATAGAGGGGTAAGGCAGGTTACAGGGAATTTATTAGGTATTTCTTCGTTTTTCTCTTAAACTGGTTGAGAGAGGCACAGTCTTTAACATGGTTGGGAAGGTCATTCCACATTCTGGGTCCCTTGATTTGTAAAGCATTTCTAGTTAGATTAAGTCGTACTCTAGGAATATCAAAACTGTATTTATGTCTGGTGTGGTGCTTATGGGTTCTGTTACAACCTTCTATGAAGCTTTTGAGGTCAGGATTGGCATTACAGTTCAGCGTTTTATATATGTATAATACACATGAGAGAATGTGAAGTGACTTAATGTCTAACATATTCAGAGATTTGAGTAGGGATTGAGATTGGGATTAAATTGAGATTATATAAATATATATATTTATTTACCTCATTTACCCGAGGGTCACTAACTCTAGTGGCCTCGATGAGGATAGGAAGCCAGCGGCTTGTCGAAGGTCTCCCCATCTGCCTTGATGTATTTATTTACATACAAGAAGGAACAATGGGTTGTGAGAGTACATACACTAGTGATTAAGTCATACATTCTTGCAAAGGTACTATTGTAACATTCATAGTGTTTCTGGCATGTCCTTAAGCTAACAAATAAATGCAATGATACGTACATTGTAACAGAACCTGAATTCCATACTAACATAGCATAAAGTGATAAAATAAATTATATTATTGAAGTTCCATTTCTATATTGTAATATACTGGGTGAATGGGTAGTACAAGATACTGTGCGAGTTAGTAGTACAGTAAATGTTGAAATAAGAGGGAATACAGAGAACATATACAGCACGCATAACAATGTTAAAGCACCTAAATTATATGGATCGACTCAAAGCTCAAAAATGTTTTCTCTGGAAAGGAGACAAGGGAGGCATCTAATTTATTTATTTATATACAAGAAGGTACATTGGGGGTTAAGAGAAAGAACATAGAAATGATGTTGATTTTACATTCTTGTAAAGCCACTAGCACAACTAGCACATTCTTGTAAAGCACCTAGTCCTTAACCACCGTGCTGCACCGAGTTTATTGTGAAATTCCCCCTGTGCGAATAAAATAAAGTGTTCCCCAAAATTCTCTTTTCTTCATAAAATGATAAATTCCCTTCCTTGAACATGTCTATGTAAAAATAAATACCAAATTCCACTTTGGCTGTGGGGACGTGGGCAAGGTGCGCTGTGACGCCATCAGGGCTGGTCGCCCGTGGGTGAATCGCCCAGACACGGTCGCGCGGGCCATTCAAGCACTGGGTGTTGCCACAAATATATTTTCAATTATTTGTTCAATGTACTTCCAATGCAGTTTTATTTGTTTTTTTATCGTATATGATGTATATTTGTGTTCTTTACAATATGTATACAGTAGAACGTTCATAATGTTCCATGGAACTGTGATACATGTGTCAGTAATGTGTCCACAATAAATGTTTAGTCGCAATATTACTTGTTAAAAATTCACTAAAATTATAATATGTACAGTTTCACACACTTATGAGAAGGATTAAGACAGAGGAGGACAGCTTGAGGCTTCAAGAAGACCTGGACAAGCTGCAGGAATGGTCGAACAAATGTTGTTAGAATTTAACCCAAGCAAATGTAATGTAATGAAGATAGGGGTAGGAAGCAGGAGACCAGATACAAGGTATCATTTGGGAGATGCAATACTTCAAGAGTCAGAGAGAGAGAAAGACCTGGGGGTTGATATCACACCAGACCTGTCCCCTGAAGCTCATATCAAGAGGATAACATCAGCAGCATATGCCAGGTTGGCTAACATAAGAATGGCCTTTAGAAACTTGTGTAAGGAATCTTTCAGAACATTATATACCACATATGTTAGACCAATCCTGGAGTATGCAGCTCCAGCATGGAGTCCATATCTAGTCAAGCATAAGACTAAACTGAAAAAGGTTCAAAGGTTTGCCACCAGACTAGTACCCAAGCTGAGAGGTATGAGCTACGAGGAGAGACTACGGGTATTAAACCTCACTTCGTTGGAAGACAGAAGAGTTAGGGGGGACATGATCACCACATTCAAGATTCTGAAGGGAATCGACAGGGTAGATAAAGACAGGCTATTTAACACAAGGGGTACATGCACTAGGGGACACAGGTGGAAACTGAGTGCCCAAATGAGCCACAGAGATATTAGAAAGAACTTTTTTAGTGTCAGAGTGGTTGACAAATGGAATGCATTAGGAAGTGATGTGGTGGAGGCTGACTTCATACACAGTTTCAAGTGTAGATATGATAGAGTCCAGTAGGCTCAGGAACCTGTACACCTGTTGATTGACGGTTGAGAGGCGGGACCAAACAGCCAGAGCTCAACCCCTGCAAGCACAACTAGGTGAGTACTCAGTACTTCGGAAGTGAGTAATAATCAATGAAGTAGTCCATGGTGCACAGCGTGACTTCGCTCTCGTTGCACAAGGTACAGATAAATTTTCACTTCCTGTTTCTTCATTCTGTGTGCTTGCAAATAACTCTCTCACGTACACCCTTGGCTTTAGTCCTTGTAGGTTGTATGTAGCCAAGCTTGTAAAGCATAAGGTAGTATTGAAAAGATTATAGGAAAAGATCAATTTGTAAGGTACAGTAGTCTTGAAAAGATCACTTTGTATGGTCCCACACAGGAAGAGATTCAGCTTGCTTCAAAGAGTGTCCGTCAGTCAGGAAGAGATTCAGCTATTCTTGAAAATATCTATGGGAAACACCACAATGGAAGCCGCTAACACTGTTCATCTATGCTACTTGTATCAGATGCATCATCACTGAACGCAGAAAACGATTCATCTATGTATCATCTAAATAAATTAGATATAGCATAGGACTGCAAGGGTGACGCTCAGAGCTACAACTGGATATGCTCGCTGTATCGTCCTCATGGGGACTATATCACTTGCATCCGACCTGTGTGTTAGGTCCTTATTGCGCCTAGCTTCACCAATATTATAACCCTTATGTTCTTCAAACAATAAGGTTTGAATTTCACCGACAGAGAGTAATCTTGCAACACCGCGTCGGACAGGTGTTTGGGAGTCAGAGGCGCGTGAGCCACCCATGGTTGCTCACTCAGAACTAACCCAGCCAGCAGCCTTAGGGCATTCTGGGAATTTTTTCCAAGATGGCTGCCTTTCACTGGAGGTCCTAAGAGTCCATTTCGTACACAACCAACCTCGTATACATTTATAATGGGTACCAAAAAATCAAAAAGAGTTTTCTCAGTTGGCGCAGTTTCCCGCCGATCAAGAATACTCGGTTGGCGCAGTTAAGTGGTTAAACTAACAGATAATTTTAAGTAGATAATTTACAGTAAAACTGACAAAAAATGTTTACAGGTACTTTACAGCTATACTTTACAGGTACAGATAATTTTAAGTAGAGAAATTACAGTAAAATTGTCAAAATATGTTTACAGGTACATTGTAAGAAATTTTGACACAAAAACAAAGATTAGAGAATACACAATAATAACAATACTCTATAATGAACAAGGATTACTAGGTACATTAGGATAGAATTTCAGGGTTATACATTGGTTCACTGAAGCACAATTTGAGGATCATTTCAAGGAATAATGCAGTAGATATGCACTTAATAAAACAACCATGATATCAGATGATATCTAAGATTACAATGGTAAAGTAATATGGCTTAGGTACAAGTATTGGGGAATTGGGTAGCACTAGATACAGTGAGAGTTAAAGCACTAGGTAGAAAACTATGAAGGTGAAGTTAGGTACTTTTTGGTTTATTTTTGAATACGGCAAAAGTTGGACAGCTTTTCAATTCATTAGGGAGTGAGTTCCATATACTAGGTCCCTTATTTGCATAGAGTGTTTACACAGATTAAGTTTGACTCTGGGGTTATATCAAAGAGATATCAATAATATCAACAATGGAGTTCAGCCTACCAGGGACCACGAGCCAGAACCTGGCCCCCTCAGAGAGGCACAGGAAGCAATGGCCTCTGGAAACCCCCCCATGTGGTTGGGGGTATTCCTTGTCTGCCATCGACCGGGGTTAAGCATCCAGAAAGGTAGGCATAACAAAGCACACCCCACTTGGTAAGAAAATTACAACCGAAGACTGAACAGAGTGGCAGAACTCCCTTAATTCGCAAGGAAACAAGCAAACGTCACACACTGCCGCCGCTCCGCTTGTCTGCGAAGCCCTCCCCTTCCCGGGAGGGGGAGGGGGAAGTCCCAGACCTCCCATGCTAGCTACTCAACCCCAGTTCGGAGGCAAACCATCAAAAACAAACACTGCCAACTGGAGGGAGGGAGGGTGCCAGGGAGCCTCCATGGCTCGTCCATCAAATGGCGTTTCATTACGTTCAACGCTGGTTTTCTGTGGGGAGCCCCTTCGGCTCCCTGGAGCTACATAACCAAAGATAGGTAAAAGAGGGACTTACCAGGGACGCGGCTGCCATGTGCTCCTTAGCTTGAAGTCGAGACAATTGGCTGCAACCTGCGACCCAAAGCCACACAGAAACACCCAGGACCAGGAATGTTTACCAAATAATGGGCAGCAAGGACCCTGTTCGACCTCCAAAATCCCTGCGCCTGAATGTCACCCCAAGACACAGTTTCTGAAAACGGCAGCCAAAGCAGCAAACTTATGAACGCCATGGGCACGAGGATAGACCACAGGCTGGCTAGACTTAATAACCCTGCAGATGACTTGGGGGACCCAAGCCCTGGAACAGGGAACCGGGGAAACCAGATCAACCCAAAGAGCATCCCCGGCCACAGAAGCTGAGGATTGCAGGTAATGGCGAAGAGCTGCAACTGGACACAATACATGATGCACCCCCCCAGCTTGATCAACCAAGCATCAATGACCCAAGGACCTCTCCGGAAACCGGCCGTCTTGTTCTTCGCCAGAAAAAAAGGAGATGGCTGCAATCGAACAAACCGACTACCAGGACCGAAGGAGCAGAAACCTTTACATCAGAGGAGAGCATAAAGATCACCAACCCAACCCCCAGATGCCAATGCAAACAGAAAGAGAGCCTTGGAAAAATAATCTTGAACCGAAGGGGCCACCACGGACCGAGGAGAAGAGAAAAAGGAGAGCACCTGGTCCAAGGACCAGAATGGCTCAGGCCATTCGCAGGGAGTATGGGCAAGCCAGAGGTGAAAAAATACAAGAGAGAGCTTACAGAACAATGGCGAGAACAATGCCAAGCGACAAAGCCCTCAAGTGGAAGTGAGACTCGTACTTCCCAGGGAAGATAACCCAAGAACATAAGGGAAGTACTTACTGGGCACCTTGGGAAGGTAGCCCTAGGCACATGCAGCCCAGTGTACCAGAGAACACCTGGCCACCAAACCATACAAAGCCACAAACGCAAAAGCCAGTCTGAGCATATTAGTGGCTTTAGGTATTGTATGTACTAGCTCTATTTATAAGTCCAACATTATGTTTGTAGCTCATCTTCTATGCATGTACTTTTACCTGAATAAACATTAGAATTTGAAATTTGAATTTCGAATAAAGCAAGGCCAGAGGAGACTTGTTGACACCAGGCACATCAATCAACGAACTGGGGTAGTGGGCTGCTGGCCCACCTGAGCGGGCGTGCTAGTTGAACAACGATTTGCTTGTTTGTTTGTTTGTTTGTTTTTGGGGGGAGTTTTTTTGGCTCTGTTCCGACCTAGGTTGCAATTTTTACCAGTTGGAGGTTTGTATTGTTTTGCCTACCTTTCTGGTGATATTCCTAGTCAATGTCAGACATGACAAACTCTAAATATAGAATGCTCATATGGCCATTGCTCCGAGTAGACCAGGTTCTGACTCTGGTCTCCGGTAGGCACACACAACTCCAGGGACTGATGATGCCAAACTAATATGGCCCATGTCAATTTGGATAGCTTCAGGAGGCTGATGGGGCTCCCCACAGAAAAGCACCTTTGAATGTAATGAAACCCCAATTTCTGGGTAAACTCTGGAGACTTCCTGAAGCTATTACGCTGATTCAGTTCAATATTACTAGTTACCATTAGTCGTAGAGTTCTTATTGTCCTACTAGGCACCACGAGCCAGAATCCCTCCTCCCCCCCAACCTTCTGAGATGCGCAGGGAGCAGTGGCACTGAACACCTTACACTTAAAGTAATTCATGCCTGCCACCACCAGTGAAGCACCCATAAAGTCAGTGAACCAAAACAATGACACAAAGGTTGTAAGGTAGAAATCCTTTTGGTGAAATGTACCAGTATGTTTAACTCTTGAATTTAAAATTCCCACCAGTAACGAGTACAGTCTGGACTCTTAGAGTACCACTAAAAAGCTCAAACCCTTACAGGGTAGACCATGGACGACCTGAGAAACACATGCCTTGGAACAGGTAACCAGGGAAACCAGAGCTAACCACAGAGAGACCACTGAAACAGAACCGGCGGTATGAGGTCGCCACCGGACAAAGCACACGATGCACTACCGGCAGAAACAATCAAGTGTCCACTACTAAAGGGCTCCACCTGAAGTCAATTGCCTTATTTCCAGTCAAAAAAGGAGCTGGCAGCAACCCTACAAGGTCCAAAAGAACAAATGCCCTGGTGGCCTGAAAACACTGCCTTCAGGCCCTGGTAATTCCTTGCAGGTCTCTGGCATGGTCTGTTATGGATTCGCCTATTGATCCTGTCCTCATTGAATGTGAATTTGAAGAGTGCCCTTTATTTGTGCTACTAGATAATGATACTTCTTTTTGTCCTTGCCATGCTGCCTGTTGAGTCAGTGAAACTTATGACCTTGAGTCCTGTGAAGTTTATTTCTGCTGGGTTTCTGCATTTACAGATTCCGCTTCCTAATTGGAGACTTTTCAGGCAGCTGCTGTTTTACAAATGAGGTTTTCTCAAGTTAGGCATTTGCAGCATATTGACTGGTTGGATGCCCTAGAGTTAGCCCCTATGGTGTTTTAGGGACCTGGAATTGGAGGTGTTGGTGACTTCCAACCAGACTATATTCACTGTTCCTCTTTCTTTCCCTGCAGGTGTGGTTCATCCTGCTTCTGATATTTTTCAGATAGAATCTCCCTCCGAGGAGGGAGGTTCATCCCCCTCCTCGGTTCTGGCTCCTAAGCATCTGAACTTTGGAATCGGGTCAGGATTTAGCTTGGCCTTCTCTTGGGGTTGTCCCATCTACGTTGGTAGGAGAGGCAGTTGAGCCCTCCGATCCCACTGGTGTTTTGAGGATATTCGCTTTCACCCCCTCTTTTCCCTACCAGGTGTTGAGCAAGAACTTTGGCTCTGCCCCAAAGCCTTCATGGCAGGCTTTGAGGGTTGAGGGGAAGTCTAAGGAGCACATACCTGTGAGTCTCTTTCAGCCCTTTGTGGATTTTGGTTCCCTCTGTGGAGGGTCTTTTTTGCTGCTATGGGGTAATTTTGATATATATACCCTCCATGTATGAGTTGGACAGCACAGTTGGTCACCCCCCTCAGGTTCAGTTCCCGGTCCCGTTTGGTATCTTGGAATTGTCGTGTTTCCGGATGTCTCCATTTACCTGAACCTAACTGATGACAAAAAGCTCGCCTGGCACCTACTGCTTTGTGGGTTTGTGTAGTTATCGTCATGAATATTACTAGGGGAATGCAGTCATCGTCATACAACGATTTGAACAATTATTGTCTGGGTTTTACAGGCATGATGCAAATATGGATATAATAGCTCTCTGTGGATGTAATGGAGTTTACCTTGACCCATTAAAAAATCCAGCTACCATTTCATGGTTACGTGTACTAGGAAGAGCCTGCCGTCATGTGTGTAATTTGCTAAGTGTAGTTACAGGATGAGAGCTACGCTCGTGGTGTCCCGTCTTCCCAGCACTCTTTGTCATATAACGCTTTGAAACTACTGACGGTTTTGGCCTCCACCACCTTCTCACTTAACTTGTTCCAACCGTCTACCACTCTATTTGCGAAGGTGAATTTTCTTACGTTTCTTCGGCATCTGTGTTTAGCTAGTTTATATCTATGACCTCTTGTTCTTAAAGTTCCAGGTCTCAGGAAATCTTCCCTATCGATTTTATCAATTCCTGTTACTATTTTGTATGTAGTGATCATATCACCTCTTTTTCTTCTGTCTTCTAGTTTTGGCATATTTAATGCCTCTAACCTCTCCTCGTAGCTCTTGCCCTTCAGTTCTGGGAGCCACTTAGTAGCATGTCTTTGCACCTTTTCCAGTTTGTTGATGTGCTTCTTAAGATATGGGCACCACACAACCGCTGCATATTCCAGCTTTGGCATTCTATTCTATATTCTATTCTTTGTGTGCCACACTGGTGGCTTACGCCTTTCCTTCAATCTATACTCTCATCCATATGGTACCAATTAAGTCATGTCATCACCCAGAGCCCAACCCTATTATATATTATATTCATATTCTTTTCACTACTCTTTATAGTTGTAATAGAGTATGCCAGGTAAACCAATCACCAACTGAAACATGTGTTATTGAAACAATTGTGTTATGTGACATGTGATTTATCAAGTTATTCAACACACACACATACTCTTGTACATAAAGAGAAACAAGTGATAAAAATCAGTGAAACATTGGAGGGTAACACAGGAAGCATCAGCAGAGGCGGGCACCAGGTGTTGCCAGCTACCAGGACACTCCCACCACACACCCTTCAAGAGTGCCTCCATCCAGGCACTAGGGGAGCCGGTCGGCCGAGCGGACAGCACGCTGGACTATGATCCTGTGGTCCTGGGTTCGATCCCAGGCGCCGCGAGAAACAATGGGCAGAGTTTCTTTCACCCTATGCCCCTGTTACCTAGCAGTAAAATAGGTATCTGAGTGTTAGTCAGCTGTCATGGGCTGCTTCCTGGGGGTGGAGGCTTGGTCGAGGACCGGGCCGCGGGGACACTAAAGCCCCGAAATCATCTCAAGATAATCTCAAGATAATCCAGTGAAATGATAAATATTTACTTATTTTTGAGTATTTCTTACATTTTTGCATACAAATTTATAATTCTATAATGATTTTTTTTTAATTTTAAATTTTTTTGCACATAGGCAGGTACGACCATTTCTCTAGCTGTCTAAGGGCTAACTCTTTTGTCCGCATCCTCTTTTTCTGGGGAGGCAATCTCTCAGGTTATTTCGACCACTGTGGCAGCACTTTGGTCTCTTGGGCATTGCTCCAGCTAGATTTTGTCCTTTTCCCTGTTCGAAGGCTATACAATAGGGTTGGGGCTTCACCTGCTGTAGGTCATGCTAGGCTCCTGAGTCAGATTCTCAGGCCCCTTGCACTTCCTTTAGCTGTTGTTTTTTTATGCTTGTCACTATTATGCATTGCAGAAGCATGGCTTTGTTCATGAGACTTTACCTGGCCCTTTTGCAGTTTGTGGGCTTACTGAGTTGTCTCCCTTGGCCTTAAGTGGGGTTGGTCCACCCCTTCCCCCTCTGTTAGGTTTGGGGGCATTTGGTAGTCCTCCTCCTCTCAGGTCACCATGGTTGGATTTGGCCCTGATCGAATTAACCTTGTCTCTTCTGTGGGTGTTTCGGTTGTTCTCAGTTCCCAACCAGGACTCGGCAGATCTATGGTATCTTCTTAACCTCTTGAGCTGATTAGCTTTATTCCCTGCCAATCTTCCCTATGACCCTTTTGACCCATGTTTGCCTGGTATTACAGGCAGGTTCCTGGATGTCTCCACACCTTATGGATGCATTCTGGCACCTCCCAACTTGTACGAGTTTCTGGGCCTGGTAAGGCTTTGTTGTCACACATCAAATTTACCACTTCCAAGGTTCTGCCCCTCGGCTTGAATCTGGCTCCTTGAATCTTAACCAACTTAGTGTGGGTGGTTGTGACTGCTACATCTTTTAGCAGTTTGTGTCTTGGCCTACTTTTACAACTGCTGGTTTGGGCCCCCAGCCTATTTGCTTATCAGCTGGCCAGGTTTGGGTTTCTGGTGAACTAGAGGAAGTCTCAGTTGGTTCCATCCTAGATTTGGACCTCACTGGGCCTGGTTTGGGGTTCCCAGTCGGCATCTCCCGTGGCTCTGCTCTGCTTGCAGTGGCATCATCGACCGGTGTTGAATCAGCCCCAGGTGACTTGTTGGTTGGTTGAGCAGTTGTGCAGGAGCCTGAACTTTGCATGTGGTTTTCCTATGGTTTGGTTTAGTTTGGCTGGAACGAATCACTGCTGTATACAAGAAATAGGAGAGGTTCTAATATGCTGTCTTGTGGCACTCCTGTGATTAATGGAAGAGAGGGAGAGGTTATCTTGAGATGATTTCGGGGCTTTTTAGTGTCCCCGCGGCCCGGTCCTCGACCAGGCCTCCACCCCCAGGAAGCAGCCCGTGACAGCTGACTAACACCCAGGTACCTATTTTACTGCTAGGTAACAGGGGCATAGGATGAAAGAAACTCTGCCCATTGTTTCTCGCCGGCGCCTGGGATCGAACCCAGGACCACAGGATCACAAGTCCAGCGTGCTGTCCGCTCGGCCGACCGGCTCCCTCAGTAGTCTAGTGATTAGGTTGTTATTGGTGGTTATATACTGGTGTGTGTCATTGGGATTTAAGTAGAAACAGTTCACAGCCACACCAGAATTTTGATGTACTGTACTGTTTTCCATTTTAGTGAATTTATAATTACTGTGTGTATGTGTTGATGTGAGAATCCCTGTAGAAATACAGACAGTATATTACCTAAAGTGAGGACATGCCAGAGCTCTACCATGTGTAGACGCAGTCCATACAGGTAACAAAGGTCCCGGGAGAAGAATAGGGTGCCCCCATCTGATTCTATTTGGCCAAGTACTGGATGAAGATCTGTTATTTTTCCCTAAAAGACGTATTATCAATGAATATAAAGTAAAATATAAATTTTTTGATTAACTTTAAATGGAAAATACATTAGTACTCTAGTTCAATGTGATAAAGCATTTCGTCTACAAGATATTGAAATATAATACATGTACCTAGAAAAATATGTAACGTACCTTATAAATGGATTTTGATTCTCTCTGCGAAGTAACTTCAGTGGCAATAGTAATTGCTTCATCCAATTTTATATTCTTCTTACGTCGTCTTTTCCTCTTTTTATCAACCTGTTCCTTAGGTACTTCAACAAGACTGCTGGTGCTACTGGTCTGTGGCCTTGCTGGACTACTGAGGCTGCTGGTCTGTGGTCTCACTGGACTACTGAGGCTGCTGAGGCTGCTGGTCTGTGGTCTCACTGGACTACTGAGGCTGTTGAGGCTGCTGGTCTGTGGTCTCATTGGACTACTGAGGCTGCTGGTCTGTGGTCTCGCTGGACTACTGAGGCTGCTGGTCTGTGGCCTCACTGGACTACTGAGGTTACTGAGGCTGCTGATCTGTGGTCTCGCTGGACTACTGAGGCTGCTGGTCTGTGGCCTCACTGGACTACTGAGGTTACTGAGGCTGCTGGTCTGTGGCCTCACTGGACTACTGAGGTTACTGAGGCTGCTGGTCTGTGGCCTCACTGGACTACTGAGGTTACTGAGGCTGCTGATCTGTGGTCTCACTGGACCAATAAGGCTGCTGTTGCTACTGGTCTGTGGCCTCACTGGACTACTGAGGTTACTGAGGCTGCTGGTGCTACTGGTCTGTGGTCTCACTGGACCAATAAGGCTGCTGGTGCTACTGGTCTGTGGCCTCACTTGATTGCTCAGGCTGTCATTACTAATGGACGATGAACAGGAACTATCACATGGCTTTTTCCCTTGCCATACTAAAACTGCTAAAAATGAAGACTTCCCACTTTTTACTGGAGGGCATTTCTTAACAAGACAGTTCAACAATGTATGTTTTGGTAAGCGTAAAAGTGCTCTCTTACTAATTGGCAGTCCATCCACATAAATATTAGTGATATTGGCTACTGCCTCTCCAGGGCCATTTACCAGATGTTTACTATTCACCTCAAGAATTGCGGTCTGTTGCACGACGTTAAGAACTTTACAACTGGCCTGAAATATCTCAGACTTGTGTGGGGTCTGAAATATCTCGGACTTGTGTGACAAATTTTGTGTGTGTGTTTGTGAGGGTTTGCTTTTAGATTTCCACAATAAAACTGGTTTAGATTTCCAAGTCTTGACAATGTTGTCTGCTTCGACAGGTTTTTTACCTGCCCATACAACAACTGCTGCATGGTTTACACTATGTCCCCATATCTCTAGGGAAGTCTCTGCTTGATATATTATTGCACCAACATTTGGAAACTTTTTAAGTTTTTGCTTAATATCTACAGAACTAGAAACTTTCTCCTCACTTATAAAGAGGTCTTTCCTTACTACCAGTATAAATTTTACACCGGCTTTCAAGACGGCTCCCTCTGTCCGAACTTCCACCAACGAACATGTTACATATTCTAACTTAGGCACAGTATGTCCAGAGCACTGAGTGTTTGATGACTTTGTTTGATTAGAGACAATGTTGATATTGCTAGTCTGTGATCTCCCTTTAATAGTAGAGGGGTTAATATTAAAGTTCTGTAGCGTCTCTTGACTGGTGCATTTATCAGTAGTATTGGGCTGTTGCCTTACTGGGATAGTGAGACCGCTAGTCTGTGGAGTCACCCAACTATTGAGGCTGTGTGTGTTGCTGGAGGAGCAAAGCTGTGTCTCTCTAATCTGTGAGGAGGAGCAAGAACTTGGTTTCTTTCCTTGCCATGCTATAGTTACCACAAACTCAGGTTGGCCACTCTTTAATTTGTGTGGAGATCTCTGCTGAACTAGACAGTGCCACAACTGATCTGAGGGTAAAAGTCTAAGCTGTTTTTTTGTAACTGGTAGCCCATCTTTATAGAAGTTGGAGAGATTAGCTACTGCCTCTCCAATACCATCATTCAGATTTCTGTTATGTATCACAAGTATTCCCATGTCCTGGACAATTTCAACAATGCTACAGCTGGCTTCAAATATTTTATCTTTGGTTGAATTTTGTCCTTCCACTTTTGAAGACATGTAATCATGATTAGGATTGTGTGTAGGATTTGGGGGCTTCCAATTTCGGATTATGTCATCTGAATCAGCAGGTTTTTTGCCTGCCCAAGCCAAAATGGCCACATGCTTTACAACATAACCCCAGACAAGAAAAGATTCTTTGACCTCATAAATATTGCCCCAACAGTTTGGAATTTCTTGAGTTCAGTTTTTAAATCTTGGGTTTTATTAACTTTCTTCTTGTTTGTGAACATGTTTTCCTTGGTAACAAAAATTAATTTACCCGCTGCTCTTAAGATAGCCATATTTCTTTCAGCTTCAGCCACTGTACACGTTAAAGAATCCAACATGGGGTGTACACCAACATTGTTAAACCTAATAGAAGTTTGTAATTTGTTTTGACTGGTGAGGCTGCTGGTGCTACCAGTCTGTGGCCTCACCTGACCACCGAGACTGCTGGAGCTACCGGTCTGTGGCATCACCTGACCACCGAGGCTGCTGGTGCTACACGTCTGTGGCCTCACCTGACCACCAAGGCTGCTGATGCTACCGGTCTGTGGCCTCACCTGACCACCAAGGCTGCTGGTGCTACCGGTCTGTGGCCTCACCTGACCACCAAGGCTGCTGGAGCTACCGGTCTGTGGCCTCACCTGACCACCAAGGCTGCTGGAGCTACCGGTCTGTGGCCTCACCTGACCACCAAGGCTGCTGGTGCTACCGGTCTGCGGCTTCACCTGACCACCGAGACTGCTGGTGCTACCGGTCTGTGGCCTCACCTTATCACCAAGGCTGCTGCTGCTACCGGTCTGTGGCCTCACCTGATCACTGAGGCTGCTGCTGCTACCGGTCTGTGGCCTCACCTGATCACTGAGGCTGCTGCTGCTACCGGTCTGTGGCCTCACCTTATCACCAAGGCTGCTGGTGCTACCGGTCTGTGGCCTCACCTTATCACCGAGGCTGCTGCTGCTACCGGTCTGTGGCCTCACCTTATCACCGAGGCTGCTGCTGTCATTTGTTTTCAGAACTGTTTCTTGAGTTGAAACAGGTCCCATCTTACACTCTCCCTCTATGTATGTGAGATTGTTATTAATTTGATCAACTGCCACTTCATGAACTCCATTTTCTGTCTTTGTCTGTGTCTGACTACGTGAACTACTTGCACCCGATATCCTCGGTTTCGACGATGGGATAATCATCAAGACAGTCCATGTGGTGTTTTGACATTCATTCTCTTGTTTTAAAATGTGGGCTTTTAAATTAATATTGCCACTTAAAGATGGCATCTGACCTTTAATTTGACTGTATAATTGGTCCTTTGAAAATGGCAGCGATAGTTTTTTCCCATTAATTCTGAATGTCATTTTACTTACGTTATTTGAGATGTTTATTGTAGAATCTTTATCACAATAGAGTATATTCATATACTTGGCTTCAGTGTAAAAGCCATTGGATTTTCTCAGGTACGTTTTACTACGCTGTAGATTCATGGGCAACATATCTGTCGATGGCTTCTGTCCCGTCCAGAGACATGTGCATACATACTT
>WNGS01007182.1:366955-388481 GCA_020271785.1 Procambarus virginalis
GCCGCTGTACTCGCCTAGTTGCCCTTGCGGGGGTTGAGCTCTGGCTCTTTGGTCCCGCCTCTGGTATTGCTGCGGGACTGTGAGAACAGCAGTACAGGCTAACAGTGTAATACAGTACCAACCTTGGTTGAATGACATGATAAAATAAATATTGGTGCGGGATAATATATACTGAAGTAGACCTCGAGTGGTGATACAACTCAGAGGAGAAAAACGCTATCAGAGACATTTATGTTTTCTCTCGAAATTTATGTAATTCATTGTAATACCCGTTGTTGGGGGGGGGTAGAGGAAACCTGTATTTAGGCTTACCGAAGACCCTCTTGGGCTTTCCCTAAGTGCAACTAACGTCAAACTGTCTATTTCCCGGATACTGCTAGGTGAACAGACGCATTAGGTGAAATTAAACGGCCCTAGGTTCTGTCTTGCCTGGAAATTGACCCGGTCCCTCCGCGTTGAGTCGATACGTTCCCACTATTCTACACTTCATTTGTAATAACAATATTAATAAATTGTAACGAGTATTACACAATCAAATACACTGTGCAACGAATAGTTAATTACTAGCAAACAATTTCACTCAAAAAGGGCAAACTAGTTGCTTACGAGAGTAGTCATATACATGATGCAACAGCTTGCTAGCTGATATAATTCAAAGTACAGTAATTCCGTGTAAACCGATAACCCACACATGAAATTAATAAAATTAGTAACGACGTTTGGGTCCGTCCTGGACAGATTCAGGATCGAATTGTTGTCATTTTCATATGCTATTGTGACTTGATCTGCACCGTGAATACATTTACAGATATGTTAAAATCACGTCTCTTAAAAATCTGTAGGCAATGTTGCTCCTGACACGCAAACCTATCATATATCAGTAGCCTAAATCAGATCTAATGGTTTTTCTTGAATTATTTTGCAAGCATTGCTATCTACTCCTGGGAAGCTTTTTCCCTCTCCTTAGGACATAACATCCATACACATTTCTAATCTGGGAGTGGCCACGGCTATAGCTGCTTCCTGTTCAAATAAGTTTATTGACAAAGTTATCTCAAAAATGATAGAGTAGCTTAGGCTATTTCTACCCTCGTCTCTATAAGGTCTCTCAAGCGGCTCACAACGCATACCAATTATTAATCATATTATACATTACACATTTCAATGGTAAGGAATGTGTAATGTAGAATATGATTCTACAGTACGAATCGTCTCTATATCTTATATTCATCTTCACTTGACAAGGAAATTGAGCTATTTATTCTACAAAGCTTATCCTTACAATTAAGTGGGCTACATGTGTGTCATTAAAAGAACGCGTTTCACTAAAGCACTCTCTAACATCTTCGGTGTCAGAGCGGAAGTGAATTGAGAGTGGCAGTGATGACAGAGTCCATACCCACTGTGCTGTCCACACCCACTGTCCCGTCCACACCCACACCTACTGTACTGTCCACACCCACTGTCCTGTCCACACCCACTGTCCCGTCCACACCCACTGTGCTGTCCACACCCACTGTCCCGTCCACACCCACTGTGCTGTCCACACCCACTGTCCCGTCCACACCCACTGTGCTGTCCACACCCACTGTCCCGTCCACACCCACTGTCCCGTCCACACCCACTGTCCCGTCCACACCCACTGTGCTGTCCACACCCACTGTCCCGTCCACACCCACTGTCCTGTCCACACCCACTGTCCCGTCCACACCCACTGTCCTGTCCACACCCACTGTCCCGTCCACACGCACTGTCCCGTCCACACCCACTGCCCTGTCCACACCCACTGTCCTGTGCACACCCACTGTCCCGTCCACACCCACTGTCCCGTCCACACCCACTGTCCCGTCCACACCCACTGTCCCGTCCACACCCACTGTCCCGTCCACACCCACTGTCCTGTGCACACCCACTGTCCCGTCCACACCCACTGTCCCGTCCACACCCACTGTCCCGTCCACACCCACTGTCCCGTCCACACCCACTGTCCCGTCCACACCCACTGTCCCGTCCACACCCACTGTCCCGTCTACATCCACACCACCACTGTCCCGTCCACACCCACTGTCCTGTCCACACCCACTGTCCTGTCCACACCCACTGTCCCGTCCACACCCACTGTCCCGTCCACACCCACTGTCCCGTCCACAACCCACTGTCCCGTCTACATCCACACCCACTGTCCCGTCCACACCCACTGTCCCGTCCACACCCACTGTCCCGTCCACACCCACTGTCCCGTCTACATCCACACCCACTGTCCCGTCCACACCCACTGTCCCGTCTACATCCACACCCACTGTCCCGTCCACACCCACTGTCCTGTGCACACCCACTGTCCCGTCCACACCCACTGTCCTGTCCACACCCACTGTCCCGTCCACACCCACTGTCCCGTCCACACCCACTGTCCCGTCCACACCCACTGTCCCGTCCACACCCACTGTCCCGTCCACACCCATTGTCCCGTCCACACCCACTGTCCTGTCCACACCCACTGTCCCGTCCACACCCACTGTCCCGTCCACACCCACTGTCCCGTCCACACCCACTGTCCCGTCCACACCCACTGTCCCGTCCACACCCACTGTACTGTCCACACCCACTGTCCCGTCCACACCCACTGTCCTGTGCACACCCACTGTCCCGTCCACACCCACTGTCCCGTCCACACCCACTGTCCGTCCACACCCACTGTCCCGTCCACACCCACTGTCCCGTCCACACCCACTGTACTGTCCACACCCACTGTCCCGTCCACACCCACTGTCCTGTGCACACCCACTGTCCCGTCCACACCCATTGTCCCGTCCACACCCACTGTCCCGTCCACACCCACTGTCCCGTCCACACCCACTGTCCCGTCCACACCCACTGTCCCGTGCACACCCACTGTCCCGTCCACACCCACTGTCCCGTCCACACCCACTGTCCCGTCCACACCCACTGTCCCGTCCACACCCACTGTCCCGTCCACACCCACTGTCCTGTGCACACCCCTGTCCCGTCCACACCCACTGTCCCGTCCACACCCACTGTCCCGTCCCACACCCACTGTCCCGTCCACACCCACTGTCCCGTCCACACCCACTGTCCCGTCCACACCCACTGTCCCGTCCACACCCACTGTCCTGTGCACACCCACTGTCCCGTCCACACCCACTGTCCCGTCCACACCCACTGTCCCGTCCACACCCACTGTCCCGTCCACACCCACTGTCCCGTCCACACCCACTGTCCCGTCCACACCCACTGTCCCGTCCACACCCACTGTCCCGTCCACACCCACTGTCCCGTCCACACCCACTGTCCCGTCCACACCCACTGTCCTGTCCAGCTATAATATAAATATAAGTAATAATAATAATACAGCAAATATTGATAAAACAAAACTTACAACTGACAATTAAGAATCTAAAGATTAGTTCAATATTCATACCATCAGAGTCACAAACTTGGCGCCTGATAGCTGGGTGGTCAGCGCTTCGGATTCGTAGTCCTGAGGTTCCAGGTTCGATCCCCGGTGGAGGCGGAGACAAATGGGCAGAGTTTCTTTCACCCTGATGTCCCTGTTACCTAGCAGTAAATAGGTACCTGGGGGTTAGACAGCTGCTACGGGCTGCTTCCTGGGGGATGTGTAACAAAAAGGAGGCCTGGTCGAGGACCGGGCCGCGGGGACGCTAAGCCCCGAAATCATCTCAAAATAACTGAGAAACAGAAGACCCAGAATTCCACCATCAGTGAACAATTATGACGAGTGGTATAGTGGTAAGACACTCGCCTGGCGTTCCGCGAGCGCTATGTCATGGGTTCGTATCCTGGCCGGGGAGGATTTACTGGGCGCAAATCCTTAACTGTAGCCTCTGTTTAACTCAACAGTAAAATGTGTACTTGGTTGTAACAACGATTCTTCGCGGCGGGGATCGTATTCCAGGGACCTGCCCGAAACGCTGCGCGTACTAGTGGCTGTACAAGAATGTAACAACTCTTGTATATATATAAATAAATAACAGAGTTGTAATATGCGCAGAGAATGCTATTGACACAGCCGCCTGTCACAGGAGAAGCCTTGCCAGCAGTCACCCAGACGACTGGCAAACTACTCAAGACACCACGGGAGACAAGCTCAGTCAACAAGTTAGTTTAGTTCATTTATTATGCACCCCATACCCATCTTATGGGCGGTAGTGGAGAGGGTTACAGAGACACATAATGGGCTCAGGGACTAAACCCCATAATTCAATTAGCTAAGCAAGTTACAGTCTTATAATAAATAATAATAATATTTTATTTAGGAAAAGTACATACATAGATGCAGAGTTACAAATATTCTGATTGATTTATAGATAGAGCTAGTACATACAATACCTAAAGCCACTAGTACGCATAGCGTTCCGGGCAAAAGCTTATTACAAAATTTAATGTAAATTATATCAACAATGGGGGTGGAGACCCACGCCAAGTACAGTCTCCAGGCTCAGCAACTGACATATGTGGCAGAGTTAGTGTTATAACTGATATGTTTATCCTGCAGCCCGCCCCCGCCCCATCCACTAGGCTACGGTGGTGGAGGTTAACATCCGGGAGGCAGCGTAAGGGGCATGAGCAGCGGTTCCTGTTGTTGATGCTGCTACTCTAACACAAACTTGCAAGCAGCACGGGCTATGGTGAGCCCGTAGTGCTTACCTGGCACAGGAGATGTGATCCTGGTGGTTCATGCCTCTGTTGGTTTATCTAGCAGCCCGTCCTCCAAACAAAGACCCAAAAGTGATTCCATCCACCCGCCAAACCCCAACTGTTTATGGATGAAAAAACTGTTTACACACGACTTACAACTGATGACGTTCGAACACTTCCGGAACAAATGCTTCACTGACGACTGGTGTTCGAACCACAACGCTGTAAATGCTTCACCCACGTACTACAAATACAAATAATCGCCAACAGAACCTAAACACCTAACCTAACCTATCCTATGCCTATATATAAACAATATGCTAATATATTATAATATTAATTTATACTTTAGAAAATTCCCGTTTTGAATGAACAGCATGTTAAAATTTATGAATGCGTCTGTGGGGTCGACCGCTGAATGTAATGGACTTGAGCCGAGGACGGGTTGGTAAATGCTTCACCCACGTACTACAAATACAATTAATCGCCAACAGAACCTAAACACCTAACCTAACCTATGCCTATATATGCACAATATGCTAATATATTATAATATTAATTTATATTTGAGAAATTTCCCATTTTAAATGAACAACATGTTAAAATTGATGAATGCTTCTTTGGGAGTCGACCTAATGGAATGGACTTGGCCTGAAGACAGGTTGCTGACCTGAGACAATGTGAACATCTAAGATACATTAGAAATGTGTGACCATAGTAAACCCCGCATTGCTTGAGTTACGAAATTCTATCTGTCAAATATAAATGCTGTTATTAAGAGATTCCCCCATTTTGCACCCGCATGATAACGTAAGTTTTTAAGGGTTGATAGATGTTAATCTTCTTGTTTGAGAAGCTGTTCACTTGAGACAGTTAAGCAAGTCCCAGCTGTGTCTGCGTACAAGTGACAGGATGAACAACCCAGCGGGTTTTCTTCCTATTGGGGAGAGTTGTACATGCTGCTATGGCGGTGTGTCCACTCACAGGATGGGTGACGCTGCCCAATACTGTCACTATGGCGGTGTGTCCACTCACAAGATGAGTGACGCTGCCCAATACTGTCACTATGGTGGTGTGTCCACTCACAGGATGGGTGACGCTGCCCAATACTGTCACTATGGCGGTGTGTCCACTCACAGGATGAGTGGCGCTGCCCAATACTGTCACTATGGCGGTGTGTCCACTCACAGGATGAGTGGCGCTGCCCAATACTGTCACTATGGCGGGGTGTCCACTCACAGGATGAGTGACGCTGCCCAGTACTGTCACTATGGTGGTGTGTCCACTCACAGGATGGGTGACGCTGCCCAATACTGTCACTATGGCGGTGTGTCCACTCACAGGATGAGTGGCGCTGCCCAATACTGTCACTATGGCGGTGTCCACTCACAGGACGAGTGGCGCTGCCCAATACTGTCACTATGGCGGTGTGTCCACTCACAGGATGAGTGACGCTGCCCAATACTGTCACTATGGCGGTGTGTCCACTCACAGGATGAGTGACGCTGCCCAATACTGTCACTACGGCGGTGTGTCCACTCACAGGATGAGTGACGCTGCCCAATACTGTCACTACGGCGGTGTGTCCACTCACAGGATGAGTGACGCTGCCCAATACTGTCACTATGGCGGTGTGTCCACTCACAGGATGAGTGACGCTGCCCAATACTGTCACTATGGCGGTGTGTCCACTCACAGGATGAGTGGCGCTGCCCAATACTGTCACTATGGCGGTGTGTCCACTCACAGGATGAGTGGCGCTGCCCAATACTGTCACTATGGCGGGGTGTCCACTCACAGGATGAGTGGCGCTGCCCAATACTGTCACTATGGCGGTGTGTCCACTCACAGGATGGGTGACGCTGCCCAATACTGTCACTATGGCGGTGTGTCCACTCACAGGATGAGTGACGCTGCCCAATACTGTCACTATGGCGGTGTGTCCACTCACAGGATGAGTGACGCTGCCCAATACTGTCACTATGGCGGTGTGTCCACTCACAGGATGAGTGACGCTGCCCAATACTGTCACTATGGCGGTGTGTCCACTCACAGGATGAGTGGCGCTGCCCAATACTGTCACTATGGCGGTGTGTCCACTCACAGGATGAGTGACGCTGCCCAATACTGTCACTATGGCGGTGTGTCCACTCACAGGATGAGTGGCGCTGCCCAATACTGTCACTATGGCGGTGTGTCCACTCACAGGATGAGTGACGCTGCCCAATACTGTCACTATGGCGGTGTGTCCACTCACAGGATGAGTGACGCTGCCCAATACTGTCACTATGGCGGTGTGTCCACTCACAGGATGAGTGACGCTGCCCAATACTGTCACTATGGCGGTGTGTCCACTCACAGGATGAGTGGCGCTGCCCAATACTGTCACTATGGCGGGGTGTCCACTCACAGGATGAGTGACGCTGCCCAATACTGTCACTATGGCGGTGTGTCCACTCACAGGATGAGTGGCGCTGCCCAATACTGTCACTATGGCGATGTGTCCACTCACAGGATGAGTGACGCTGCCCAATACTGTCACTATGGCGGTGTGTCCACTCACAGGATGAGTGACGCTGTCCAATACTGTCACTATGGCGGGGTGTCCACTCACAGGATGAGTGACGCTGCCCAATACTGTCACTACGGCGGTGTGTCCACTCACAGGATGAGTGGCGCTGCCCAATACTGTCACTATGGCGATGTGTCCACTCACAGGATGAGTGACGCTGCCCAATACTGTCACTATGGCGGTGTGTCCACTCACAGGATGAGTGACGCTGCCCAATACTGTCACTATGGCGGTGTGTCCACTCACAGGATGAGTGACGCTGCCCAATACCGTCACTATGGCGGTGTGTCCACTCACAGGATGAGTGGCGCTGCCCAATACTGTCACTATGGTGGTGTGTCCACTCACAGGATGAGTGACGCTGCCCAATACTGTCACTACGGCGGTGTGTCCACTCACAGGATGAGTGACGCTGCCCAATAAACTCGCCCTCGGGGCAAAACTTGAACATAAAAGATGGCGGGAGTATTGGGGGGCTGGGCCGGGTATTGAGCCCTGGGCTCGGTTGGCCGGATGTCCGGCTCGGGTTCCCGAGGCTCCACTCTCACCCACACTCACATCGTTAGAGAATTATCACATCAACATATATCATTACTGCGTTTACACAGATTATTTCCCTGCTAAAGTTGAACTTTATGTGGCGTCTTAAATCGTTCTAGACACTCAATGTTTATCATTATGTGAAGTTCTACAGGCCATTTGTCAGGCGTGAGGCCCGGGGCAGTATTGAGCGTCACATACAGCAAGGCACGGATGTATACACTGGTGTATACTCGGTGTATACATACACACGGTTTACTTTAGTCATGGACAATGCCCAGGAATAAAATATACTTGCTGGATCGACAGTAAATAACTGGGTGACCTTAAATTTGAATTTAATCAGGCTTACCAACGTCATACCTAACTGTTTACTGTACTAACTTACAAATTTGCTACTATTTATGTATACCATTTTCAATGTGAATAATTATAACTACATTATTTCTTATTATTTATGTCACTACTCTCGTGGTTTATACAGAAGAATGCTTAATACTGTCATTAGTGAATTTGGAGGCCTCCCCTCCCCTCCCCAGACACAGCCGTCACCCCCACCCAGACGTGGCATGTGCAGGCATGGCAGGGTCGCTATATACTGTAGAGTGTAGACAATAACTAGTCCTCTCTGGTAGTCCAATAACCCACACTCTTGTACCCATAATGCTCCTCCACACCAGTTCCTCCCTGATCCAATATGGCCGCTCTCCTAATCCAATATGGCCGCCCTCCTGATCTAATATGTCCATGACCGACATAATTTGGTCCATTAGACCAAGGAGTGCTTATAGTGCCTTATGACATTATATGTGAGTATACACAATAACAATGTTTATGTCACAAGATAAATGAACTTCTTAACAGACAATTAAATAAATGGAAGCCCCTTTTATATGGACAGCTCGTGCTAGCGCAGTAGAATCTAAAACCTTTCAGGAATTGATGACTGTTTCTATGATAAATTAGATTAAACAAAATGAAAAAATTAGGCCTATGTGTTAACTTGATATGCGCTATGGTAAGAAATATTTAAATATTTGATGCTGCCAACGACTGTCTTTTGTCGCGGCTCCTTAAGTTATGCGTATATATAATGTAAACATTATGCGCGCGCATAGGACAAGCAGGATCTAAAACTGGAGGCTAACATGTAAACATGGCTAAAGAAAGATGTTTTATTATAATGGTGATAAATGTGGGTAGGCTTATTAGTTACCTAATTTGGGAACTTGCTTTTCTACTCAACATTATTACCAGAGTCACAGAGACTTGCACAAATGGTGAATCTTAAGACATATTTACTTGCTGACATTTCACGAAAGTTTTTAAAATTAGTAATTTACAAATACAAATTTAAACTACGGATATTGGTCTTTGACAAACACATAGGCCTATATGCAGGCGATGAGTCACAATAACGTGGCTAAAGTATGTTGACCAGACCACACACTAGAAGGTGAAGGGACGACGACGTTTCGGTCCGTCCTGGACCATTCTCAAGTCGATTGTCACAATCGACTTGAGAATGGTCCAGGACGGACCGAAACGTCGTCGTCCCTTCACCTTCTAGTGTGTGGTCTGGTCAACATAGGCCTATATGAATTACACGTAATAAAAACCCACACAAGAAAACCAACATAATCATATGTTGGTTTTCATATGTATGTATTCCAACATATGTATTCCAGCAGACAAGGCCAGATTCACAAAGCAGTTACGCAAGCACTTACGAACCTGTACATCTTTTCTCAATCTCTGGCGGCTTTGTTTACAATTATTAAACAGTTAATGAGCTCGGAAGCACCAGGAGGCTGTTTATAACAATAACAACAGTTGATTGGCAAGTTTTCATGCTTGTAAACTGTTTAATAAATGTAACCAAAGCCGTCAAAGATTGAGGAAAGATGTACACGTTCGTAAGTACTTGCGTAACTACTTCGTGAATCTGGCCCCAGGTTCGTAAGTGCTTGCGTAACTGCTTCATGAATCTGGCCCCCTGGAGAGCGCCATATTTCTGTGAAAGGTTCACTAAGGCGACATCTTTCAGGTAGCGCCCCCATAATAGAGTTCGAAATTGCTTGTACTCACACACGATGCAAATTTCTCTGAGTCTTCAGTACTCAATAAGTAAAACAGGAAGGAAGGAAGGAATTATCAAGGGAAAGCGCCAAGCCATTACGACTATATAGCACTGGGAAGGGGTCAGGATAAGGATTTGGGATGGGACGGGGGGAAGGAATGGTGCCCCAATCACTTAGACGGTCGGGGATTGCACGCCGACCTGCATGAAGCAAGACCGTCGCTCTACCGTCCAGCCCAAGTGGTTTGGTATGTAAAACAGGAATGGAACAAAGTAGAAATTGAGGAAGACATTATATCTCAGCCATTAAAAAAAGCATTTCGTCTATTTTGCTTTTCGTGAACAAATCCACAAGGGTCTTGATGAGTATTCGAACCTCCTCACGGAATGTTCCCAGATGCGTCCCGGTATATATTTATAGATTTGATACATCACGTTATTGTGATTCCTGTGTGCATGGTGCTTTTCTTCAGCTGGTCAGACAAGCTCCTATCATGACTTGGGTCTGGTGCTGTGGCATAGTTGGACAAATGCTGATTATGCTTTCGAGATCACCTGGGCAGCAGTATAGGTGACTGTGAACCACCTGGGCAGCAGTATAGGTGACTGTGAACCACCTGGGCAGCAGTATAGGTGACTGTGAACCACCTGGGTAGCAGTATAGGTGACTGTGAACCACCTGGGTAGCAGTATAGATGACTGTGAACCACCTGGGTAGCAGTATAGATGACTGTGAACCACCTGGGTAGCAGTATAGGTGACTGTGAACCACCTGGGTAGCAGTATAGGTGACTGTGAACCACCTGGGTAGCAGTATAGGTGACTGTGAACCACCTGGGCAGCAGTATAGATGACTGTGAACCACCTGGACAGCAGTATAGATGACTGTGAACCACCTGGACAGCAGTATAGATGACTGTGAACCACCTGGGTAGCAGTATAGATGACTGTGAACCACCTGGACAGCAGTATAGGTGACTGTGAACCACCTGGGTAGCAGTATAGGTGACTGTGAACCACCTGGGTAGCAGTATAGGTGACTGTGAACCACCTGGGTAGCAGTATAGGTGACTGTGAACCACCTGGGTAGCAGTATAGGTGACTGTGAACCACCTGGGTAGCAGTATAGGTGACTGTGAACCACCTGGGCAGCAGTATAGGTGACTGTGAACCACCTGGGTAGCAGTATAGATGACTGTGAACCACCTGGACAGCAGTATAGGTGACTGTGAACCACCTGGGTAGCAGTATAGGTGACTGTGAACCACCTGGGTAGCAGTATAGATGACTGTGAACCACCTGGGTAGCAGTATAGGTGACTGTGAACCACCTGGGCAGCAGTATAGGTGACTGTGAACCACCTGGGCAGCAGTATAGGTGACTGTGAACCACCTGGGTAGCAGTATAGATGACTGTGAACCACCTGGGCAGCAGTATAGGTGACTGTGAACCACCTGGGTAGCAGTATAGGTGACTGTGAACCACCTGGGTAGCAGTATAGATGACTGTGAACCACCTGGGTAGCAGTATAGATGACTGTGAACCACCTGGGCAGCAGTATAGGTGACTGTGAACCACCTGGGCAGCAGTATAGATGACTGTGAACCACCTGGGTAGCAGTATAGATGACTGTGAACCACCTGGGTAGCAGTATAGATGACTGTGAACCACCTGGACAGCAGTATAGGTGACTGTGAACCACCTGGGTAGCAGTATAGGTGACTGTGAACCACCTGGGCAGCAGTATAGATGACTGTGAACCATCTGGGTAGCAGTATAGGTGACTGTGAACCACCTGGGTAGCAGTATAGATGACTGTGAACCACCTGGGTAGCAGTATAGATGACTGTGAACCACCTGGGTAGCAGTATAGGTGACTGTGAACCACCTGGGTAGCAGTATAGGTGACTGTGAACCACCTGGGCAGCAGTATAGATGACTGTGAACCACCTGGACAGCAGTATAGATGACTGTGAACCACCTGGACAGCAGTATAGATGACTGTGAACCACCTGGGTAGCAGTATAGATGACTGTGAACCACCTGGACAGCAGTATAGGTGACTGTGAACCACCTGGGTAGCAGTATAGGTGACTGTGAACCACCTGGGTAGCAGTATAGGTGACTGTGAACCACCTGGGCAGCAGTATAGGTGACTGTGAACCACCTGGGTAGCAGTATAGATGACTGTGAACCACCTGGACAGCAGTATAGGTGACTGTGAACCACCTGGGTAGCAGTATAGGTGACTGTGAACCACCTGGGTAGCAGTATAGATGACTGTGAACCACCTGGGTAGCAGTATAGGTGACTGTGAACCACCTGGGCAGCAGTATAGATGACTGTGAACCACCTGGACAGCAGTATAGATGACTGTGAACCACCTGGACAGCAGTATAGATGACTGTGAACCACCTGGGTAGCAGTATAGATGACTGTGAACCACCTGGACAGCAGTATAGATGACTGTGAACCACCTGGGCAGCAGTATAGATGACTGTGAACCACCTGGGCAGCAGTATAGATGACTGAACCACCTGGGTAGCAGTATAAGTGACTGAACCACCTGGGCAGCAGTATAGATGACTGTGAACCACCTGGGCAGCAGTATAGATGACTGTGAACCACCTGAGTAGGTGCACAGCCACACACATGTACTCTCAGCTGGTGCTGTGCGCCAGCAAGTAACATTGGGACGCACAGGAGCACCGCCCCCCGTGTGCACTAACCATGGAATAATTGCTTAACGAGCTCCTGTCACTTTCTCAGAATTTAATTGTCTCACATGAGCCATTATGGTGTGGCTGTTGTCGTCCCGTCTGGCCGGGTCTTCACTTTCCTCTCGACAAGTGACGTACGCACCTCGTAACTGCGGGTTACGACGTCATCCAAGATTAATTACATCTTTTCATATCTCTATTGGTTGTTTGGCAGTGTTTTCTCAACTATTTGTGCCTGCTGGCTTGAAGGTTGGCTCTTGGATCCCGCCTGTCTAGCCGTCGGTTGTTTGAAGCAATGACTCCTGGCGTACTTCTCTGTCAGTCATACCTAGTTTTAAAGCTATGTGTTTGCTTCCGCAATGTACCTCTTTATGCAGGCGAGGCGTCACAATAACGTGGCTAAAGTATGTTGACCAGACCACACACTAAAAGGTGAAGGGACGACGACGTTTCGGTCCGTCCTGGACCATTCTCAAGTCGATTGTCTTGAGAATTCTCACAGTCGACTTGAGAATGGTCCAGGACGGACCGAAACGTCGTCGTCCCTTCATTTTCCAGTGTGTGGTCTGGTCAACATGTTCCTCTTTAGCTCATTCCATTTCCTCACTACTCTCACGCTATAATAAAACTTCCTAACATCTTTATGACTCATCTGAATTTCCAGCTTCCACCCATTCCTCTTATTCTGTTGGTCTTCACTGTGAACATTTCGTCTATTTCCACTCTGTCTGTTATCATATCTCCCCGCTCCCTCATGTTTCTATCGTCAGGTCTAGTTCCTTCAGTCGCTCTTCATTTTCCATCCCATGCAACTCCGAGACAAGCCTCGTCGCAAATTTTTTTAGCCTTTTCCAGTTTCTTTAGGTGGGGGCTCCATGATGGTGGCTGCATACTCTAAGACTGGTCTCACGTAGGCAGTGTAAAGCGCTCTGAATGCCTCATTAGCTTTCTGAATGACGGTCTAACCTTTGCTACCATAAAGTACGCTGCTGTCGTTATCCAACTTTTATGTGCCCTCAGGAGTTAGATTTGGTGCTACGTCCACTCCCAGGTCCCTTTCTCGAATCGTCACAGAAAGGTACTTCTGTGTACTGAGCCTTTGGTCTGCTGTCACCTCATCCCATTTCTATTACTTTACACTTGCTAATGTTGAACTCCAGTAGCCATTTTTCTGACCATCTCTGCAGCTTGTTCAAGTCCTCTTGGAGTATCCCACAATTTACTTTCTAACCAATTTATTTTTTCCTCTATCATGTCATGTTAATATCTGGATGCATATCTTCCCAACAGTACGATGTTCTCCCGCCCACCACAAACTATAGTGAGACGCTATAAACTCCCCCACCAGATAAGTGCCTTACGGGCTCACCATAGCCCGTGCTACTTGGAACTTTGTTCCAGGTAGCCAGAGCTCAGTCCACGGAGAGCTCTCCAACGCTCTCAGATTCCACCTATGATGGGTTGAATGTAGTATACATTGTTGATATGTAGGTAGGCAGGAAGCACGGTGTTTCCTGCCTACCTCGGTGCTTCAATCAAGAGTGGACAGCGATATCCATATAACCAAA
Source organism: Procambarus virginalis (assembly GCA_020271785.1). Taxonomy (NCBI): domain Eukaryota; kingdom Metazoa; phylum Arthropoda; class Malacostraca; order Decapoda; family Cambaridae; genus Procambarus; species Procambarus virginalis. The sequence goes on from WNGS01007182.1 coordinate 381,113, forward strand.
TCATATTGATATCTTTTATGTATGATATAGCTCACGACTCTGATGTCAGCCCTTAGTTCTGGAGAGCTCTCGAGGATGAAGACAGCTCTTGGAGAAGCTCTCAAAGCTGGAATCAGAGCCAAATCTTATCTATCAATAGAGTTCTCTATTGATTTGATATCTTATCTTGAGATGATTTCGGGGCTTAGTGTCCTCGCGACCCGGTCCTCGACCAAGCCCTCCACCCCCAGGAAGCAGCCCGTGACAGCTGACTAACTCCATGTACCTATTTACTGTTAGGTAACAGGAGCACCAGGGTGAAAGAAACTCTGCCCATTGTCTCTCTCCGGCGCCCGGGATCGAACCGGGACCACAGGATCACGCGTCCAGTGTTCTGTCCACTCAGCCACCGGCTCCCTTTTTACCATAAGCTTTACTTCACACCTCAATAACTACAAGTTTCTTGTCCATTTTATATATTAACTACTACAATATTTTATTTAAGACACTTTACAAACTCAGTTTCCTGAATTTCATTTATGAAGTTAATTCACTGTTGTAGCAAGATATCGCACCTGTTATCAGCGACCTCTGCATTTTGACACACTTGATATCTGCTGCGGTGCCACGTTTCTCAGTCCTGTGGCCCACGTGGCCAAGATAACATTTCCTCTTGTGTTATACAATATATGATAGCTGTTCGTAACTACATTATTTATGTATGAAATTACAGTTCACTGTATTAGCCTCGTACGGTTTAGTAATTTAGAGTTGTTCCATACAAACAAGAAAGACATTGCACGCTGCAAGTCTGTTAAATACGGGCCGCATAAAAAGCAACTTATTGCAACTTATTAATAAAAAAATAACAACTCACTCGAATGTAATCCAATGTTTACACTAGAGACAGTCTTTAGTGCGCTAATCCATTGTATCCTGCACCTGTCTGTAGCAACACAACTATTTGCTATTTGTCACATATTTGCTAACAAATAAATACATAATTTTGAGCTATACCATAAGTAAACAAATGTAAAAGAATGATCATTGTTCTCTATATACGAGAGAATGTTTCTTTGTCTAAGGCTGAAGCCTATCTGTATACGAGAGAATGTTTCTTTGTCTAAGGCTGAAGCCTATCTATATACGAGAGAATGTTTCTTTGTCCAAGGTTGAAGCCTATCTATATACGAGAGAATGTTTCTTTGTCCAAGGCTGAAGCCTATCTATATACGAGAGAATGTTTCTTTGTCCAAGGTTGAAGCCTATCTATATACGAGAGAATGTTTCTTTGTCCAAGGCTGAAGCCTATCTATATACGAGAGAATGTTTCTTTGTCCAAGGCTGAAGCCTATCTATATACGAGAGAATGTTTCTTTGTCCAAGGCTGAAGCCTATCTATATACGAGAGAATGTTTCTTTGTCCAAGGCTGGAAGCCTGACGCTATGGGCCAGCCTCACTAAACTTTGTCAAGTGATCCGTAACTGCATATTCAGTGTCATAAGGAGGTGAAGGTTGACCGCCCAAGCCCTTCTTCATGTAATACTGTCTTCTATCGCAGCAACCAATGATATCTATGACGTCAGATGAGAGGAGGTGTGTGTAGGGAGGCTAGTGCTGAGTGTGTCAACATGTGACTGTGTGGTGTTATCAGTCACGCCTCGAGTCAGGTGTTCATTATCACCAGTAAACCCCACCCTCACTGATAACACCATACACTCCCCCGGCTTCTATCACAGTCTACACTCTGACTCGCAGCTCATCATGTCAGGTGAGAGGAATTCATACATGGTACACCACCTCCAGTATTCATACATGGTACACTACCTAGTGTTTATACATGGTACACTACCTAGTGTTTATACATGGTACACTACCTAGTGTTTATACATGGTACACCACCTCTAGTGTTTATACATGGTACACTACCTAGTGTTTATACATGGTACACCACCTCTAGTGTTTATACATGATATAACATCTTGGTTTGGTGTCAAGTCTATGAGACGCGGGAGAGGTATTAAGACCACTTCAAGTACCTTACCAACCACCATGAACAGGCTATGATGCAAAACTAAAGCGATTAAATAACATATACACCTATGTATATACTGTATACATAGTTATGTATGTATTAATTATATACATTAATTATATGGTATAATAATAACATATTTCTTATATGTTAATATGTTTTATTTTATAAAATTAAAAAGATAAGAATATTTTTATTCAAAAGTAAAATGCTGCGAAACTTAGACCTTTCCTGGTTTTTGTCACGTTTAAGTTCAATCAACGTAGCCTGTCTTATCTCGAGATGATTTCGGGGCTTAGCGTCCCGCGGCCGGTCCTCGACCAGGCCTCCTTTTTGTTACGCACCCCCAGGAAGCAGCCCGTAACAGCTGTCTACCTCCCAGGTACCTATTTACTGCTAGGTGAACAGAGGCTTCAGAGTGAAAGAAACTCTGTCCATTTGTTTCCACCTCCACCGGGGATCGAACCCCGAACCTTAGGACTACGAATCCCAAGCGCTGTCCACTCAGCTGTGGACAGAGCTGTAAATTGTGTGTACATACAGCGAGAAGCGGGATACACCTATGTTCAAATTAAAATTTGTATTCAAAAGACGTCTCTGTGTCTCCCAGTCTCCGTGGTGTAGTGGTAAAACACTCGCCTGGCGTTCCGCGAGCGCTTTGTCCTGGGTTCGTATCCTGGCCGGGGAGGATTTACTGGGCACAATCCTTAACTGTAGCCTCTGTTTAACTCAACAGTAAAATGTGTACTTGGTTGTAACAACGATTCTTCGCGGCGGGGATCGTATTCCAGGAACCTGCCCGAAACACTACGCGTACTACTGGCTCTACAAGAATGTAACAACTCTTGTATATATCTAAAAAAAAAGAGAATGTGTGCAACAAAAACCATAATTGTAATGTATAATTATATACAAACTCCATGTAAACAAAGGTGCCTAGTCTCTGGAACTCACTCCCTGATGAATTCAAAACTTGTCCAACTTATGCCTTATTCAAAAGTAAAACCAAAAAGTGCCTAATTTCTTCCTCCACATAGTTTCCTACCTTGTGCTTCAAACTCACACTGTAACATGTACTACCCACTTCCCCCAAGGTTGTAATTCTTTTGACCATGTCGCGGCGTTTTATTATTATTATTATTATTATTATTATTATTATTATTATTATTATTATGTTTGTTTATACCATGTTTTCTCATTATTATTATTATTATTATTATTATTTTTGTGGGGACAGAAGTTACAAACTAATGAAGCCACTATTTCGCAAAGCGTTTCGAGCAAAACTTAAATTGAAAAAGTTAAGAAAAATAACATGAATACAATAAGAAAGTGATAATGTTTTTTTGTATTTATACCTTATTTCACCTCTCGGTTAACAATCAGCACAGAGCTCGAGATTCGGAGTCCTAAGGGTCTCCGGGTTCGATCCCCGGCGCAGGGGGAAACAAATGATCAGAGTTTCTTTCACCTTGATACCCCTGTTCACCTAATAGTAAATAGGTACCTGGTAGTTAGACAGCTGATACGGGCTGCTTCCTGGGTGTGTGCGAAAAAATCAGTTGACTGACAGTTGAGAGGCGGGCCCAAAGAGCCAGAGCTCAACTCCCGCAAGCACAACTAGGTGAGTACACCTACACATGTGTCGCATCAAGACAGCCAGCGCAAGAAGGGCGTATTCATTACATTTACATTAAGGAGCCTCTAATTAAGACCAAGTACCTAGTCTTAATTACAGGAGCCGGTCGGCCGAGCGGACAGCACTCTGGACTTGTGATCCTGTGGTCCTGGGTTCGATCCCAGGTGCCGGCGAGAAACAATGGGCAGAGTTTCTTTCACCCTATGCCCCTGTTACCTAGCAGTAAAATAGGTACCTTGGTGTTAGTCAGCTGTCACGGGCTGCTTCCTGTGGGTGGAGGCCTGGTCGAGGACCGGGCCTCGGGGACACTAAAAAGCCCCGAAATCATCTCAAGATAACCTCAAGTTAAGTCCATTACAATGAGAAACCACACCCTGCTTCAAACTTGGATTTCGATATCTGTGATAGTTCGAAAGCATATTATGGTTCCAGTAATAGTCTACGTGTAAAAAGGGAAATGAACCTTTGTCCCTAGCAGTGATTATTCTCAAGTTATAACTATATTGTATTATAAATCGTTGGTTTAAAATATAAAAAGTCTGCTAAAAGTGTTTTCTTTAAGAATTAGATTTTTTTGTAAACGGAATTCTCTGGCATGCTCAAATAGTTTTTGAATGTCATATTTCAATTATTGTCAATAACACACCGTATTCATGTTACCAAACGTAATGAAACCTAACCTAACCAAACCCTAACTTAAGTAACCATAACCTAACCATGGATAGAGTTGATAATACCACTAATTATGTACACATTCCCAATCCATTCCCAAGAGCGTAATCTCCCTGAGGACAGGTTGATATTAAGATATAGGATAAGTATCATATATTTATATTAAAGGGGATAATATTAAACTTACCCTAAGCCACGCCAGCCTATCCTGATAACTTATTTGTTTTCAATTAGTGCTACAAACTGCCTAAATATGCTTAGTAATTTGCTACTCCCAGTTTGAAATTATGGAAGAATGTTGTGAATTTGTAATGGTTTTGACCATTACCTTAGGCACAGCCGGCGAGAAACAATGGGCAGTTTCTTTCACCCTTTGCCCCTGTTACCTAGCAGTAAAATGGGTACCTGGGTGTTAGTTAGCTGTCACGGGCTGCTTCCTGGGGGTGGAGGCCTGGTCGAGGACCGGGCCGTGGGGACACTAAAGCCCCGAAATCATCTCAAGATAACCTCAAGATATACCTTAGGTATGGGCAAAGTGGCCATGCTCATCCAAGCTGAAGACGATACCAAAGTTTTCGTTAATTTTAATGTATGGTGTAAACAAAATCTATAAATTAATATTCGTGAAAAATATAAATTAACATTTATGTATAGTATAATTTTGTGCATAGAGCTAGGATAGTTGTTTTAGTTTTGTTGGCAATAAACTGTATTTGCAGTACGTGCAGACGAGGTGTCACAATAACGTGGCTAAAGTATGTTGACCAGATCACACACTAGAAGGTGAAGGGACGACGACGTTTCGGTCCGTCCTGGACCATTCTCAAGTCGATTGTGAAGAGGAAGTAACTTCTTTCACAGTTGACCAGACCACACTTCTTGTGTGGTCTAGTCAACATACTTTTGCAGTACGTGGGTTAATCATTTAGAGACGCGATTTGAAAACAAGAAATGGGACGAAGTACTGTTTTAAAAGAGTTCGAATGTAGTCCGTATTTGAGCCACGCGTAAAAAAAAAATCACTCATAAATAAGAGGTTTGCTTGCCAGATTAACAAGAATTTAACCATTGTTTATGAGAGCGGGCTAAATGCAGTCCATCCTCGTGGATATAGGCCAAATAATTTTAAGTGAAAAAACACTTTATTCACACATTTCTGTAAATGTTTCACCAGTAAACCGCAAGAACACAATAGCCAACAGAACGTAACCTAACCTAATCTAGGCATAACTATACACAAATTCTAACAACATTAATTTATATTTGTGGAAATAGCGATTTTGAATACATAGCGCGCTAAACTTGGTGAATAAGGATAAGCATTTGGGATGGGAAGGGGAAAGGAATGGTGGCCAACCACTTGTGGACGATCGAGGGGATTGAACGCCGACCTGCATGAAGCGAGACCGTCGCTCTACCGTCCAGGCCAAGTAGTTGGACGTGAGCGGCAGCTTGGAGGAACACAGCTGAGGACGGGCAGCAGCTGGTTATCTTGAGGTTATCATGAGATGATTTCGGGGCTTTTTAGTGTCCCCGCGGCCCGGTCCTCGACCAGGCCTCCACCCCCAGGAAGCAGCCCGTGACAGCTGACTAACACCCAGGTACCTATTTTACTGCTAGGTAACAGAGGCATAGAGTGAAAGAAACTCTGCCCATTGTTTCTCGCCGGCGCCTGGGATCGAACCCAGGACCACAGGATCACAAGTCCAGCGTGCTGTCCGCTCGGCCGACCAGCTGCACAACACAGCTGCGCCTCCGACATGTTCTTCAAGCTTCAGGTGACATATACAGAGCAACGAGCCACAGTCCGCCATGATGCTACTGCGATTGAATTAATTTAAATTAATGTCCCGCTTTCTGCTCCTGGACGAGGATGAAATTCAAATGTAAACAATTGAGAACAGTACTTTGCACTTTACAAGTTGTGGTAAAAATACACTTGCGTTAAAGAATAATGTCATAAATCTAAGAGTAAGTTTATGTACCATCATAATTTCTACTGTAATTTGGCTTGTTGCATTTATTGCCTTTTATTATCTCGGAAATATCCACTTTTCGTGTATAATGGTGGCAGTTACACTGTCTTCTTGACAGGAAGAACTTGATACAATCACCGTCTTCTTGACAGGCAGCACTTGATATAACCACCGTCTTCTTGACAGGCAGCACTTGATATAACAAGTCTTCTTGACAGGCAGCGCATGATATAACCAGTCTCCTTGACAGGCAGCGCATGATATAACCAGTCTTCTTGACAGGCAGCACTTGATATAACCAGTCTTCTTGACAGGCAGCACATGATATAACCAGTCTTCTTGACAGGCAGCACATGATATAACCAGTCTTCTTGACAGGCAGCACATGATATAACCAGTCTTCTTGACAGGCAGCACATGATATAACCAGTCTTCTTGACAGGCAGCACATGATATAACAGTCTTCTTGACAGGCAGCACATGATATAACCAGTCTTCTTGACAGGCAGCACATGATATAACCAGTCTTCTTGACAGGCAGCACATGATATAACCAGTCTTCTTGACAGGCAGCACATGATATAACCAGTCTTCTTGACAGGCAGCACATGATATAACCAGTCTTCTTGACAGGCAGCACATGATATAACCAGTCTTCTTGACAGGCAGCACATGATATAACCAGTCTTCTTGACAGGCAGCACATGATATAACCAGTCTCCTTGACAGGCAGCGCATGATATAACCAGTCTCCTTGACAGGCAGCGCATGATATAACCAGTCTCCTTGACAGGCAGCGCATGATATAACCAGTCTCCTTGACACGCAGCACATGATATAACCAGTCTTCTTGACAGGCAACACATGATATAACCAGTCTTCTTGACAGGCAGCACATGATATAACCAGTCTCCTTGACACGCAGCACATGATATAACCAGTCTTCTTGACATGCAGCACATGATATAACCAGTCTTCTTGACAGGCAGCACTTGATATAACCAGTCTCCTTGACAGGCAGCGCATGATATAACCAGTCTCCTTGACAGGCAGCGCATGATATAACC
>WNGS01007182.1:393857-408504 GCA_020271785.1 Procambarus virginalis
ACACGAGCTAACACACACACACACACACCACACACACACACACAAAAACACGGAAGGGACCGCTGAGGCGGGACCAAAGAGCCAAAGCTCAACCCCGCAAGCACAACTAGGTGAGTACACACCCTACTACCCTCAAGACAGGCAAACGTTGCAATGTAAATGTGAAAAGCAGTATGGTCTGTCTCGCTGTATGTGTGGGGCCTGGGACCTGGGCGGGTGATTACCTTAGAAGTAGAGCAGCTGACGTGGAATCGGAGAGAGAGAGGGAGATGAGAGACAGAGAGAGAGACGGAGAGAGAGAGACGGAGAGAGAGAGACGGAGAGAGAGAGACGGAGAGAGAGAGACGGAGAGAGAGAGAGCGGAGAGAGAGAGGGAGAGAGAGAGAGAAACAGACAGACAGACAGACACTGGCGACATCTGGTTTAAAGACCACCACTAACAACTGAACAAGATCCCAAAGTGGCTAAACAAGGGGTTAATAATTAATAAATTAATTAACAAGTTAAAAACTTTCACACCAACACCTGGCTTTACATACATGACCCATTCACCTCCCACACAACTCGGTGCATTTTAAACACCCAATTTTCTAACTTTTTAAGTCTTAAATAGTGTTTCTTATCATTTTAACCAGATGTGCTTTTGTAATTGCAGATTACAATGATTATAAAAATGTTGTTCAATGAAAATGATAAACTATACACCAGAAATAACAATAGCGTGATATAGCAGATATATATATATTATATATATATATACTATAGATATATATATAGATATATATATCTAGTATATATCGATATAATCTATTATATAGTATATATATGTCTCAATGTATCATATATCAATATCTAAGCCTCGTGTATACTCTCTACTATCTATCTCTCTATATAGTATATATATATATATATATTCTATATATATAATCCTTTGGTTATTCTTGCGTTAGCTCCTGGTCCACGGTCTCAGTTGCTATGCAGGAGTATGCATCACTTGCATCTCGCTTCATGCAGGTCGGCGTTCAATCCCCGACCGTCCAAGTGGTTGGGCACCATTCCTTCCCCCCCGTCTCATCCCAAATCCTCATCCTGATGCCTTCCAAGTGCTATATAGTCTTAATGTCATGGCGCTTTCCCCTGATAGTTCCCCTTCCCTTCCCCCCCTTTTAAGGGCCCTAATGTGTCTTATATTCATAAAGTTCATTTCCCTTAAAAAAAACACAGCCGAAGGACACACACACATATTCCAATGATACGGGGTCAAAAAGAAAGAATTTATTTTTTTTAATGTGTCTCAGTAAATCGTGACTTAGCTCCTGGTCCAAGGTTACAGCCACTATGCTGCAGCTTTTATCATCAATGCTAATGTCTTTTTTTTTCTTTTATTCATTATGAAAATGTTTCATTTCCTTTAAAGTCGCACCAGAAGTACTTTTATAAATGCTGATTCCACATGTGATCAAACGGATGAAATTGATGAAATTTTAACTTATTAATATTATCCCTTTGCTTAATCACACGTACTGCAAACATCGGTGCGCAACAACTTCAAACGCACATGCAAAGAGCACACTGCTTTCACTGGCATGTTGCAGATATAATGAATGCAAAGAACTCTAAGTGGAAAATTAAAAAAACAATAAAAGCGAAACAAAACCTGCCTGAAGATCATGCAAGAGACTATGGCTGGAGCAGCCGTGGTAAAATTCTAATGCTTGGAGATTTCAACCATTTAAAATTAGACTGGGAAAACTTGGGAGCCTCGCCAGGGACGATGAGAGAGAGCAAAGCTGGCAGACACAGCCAAATACTCCATGAGAGAACGTCCAACCAACTTGGGCTAGACGGTAGAGCGACGGTCTCGCTTCAGGCAGTGCGGCAGGCGCCGATCGTCCAAGTGGTTGGACACCATTCCGTTCCCCCGTCCCACCCCCAAATCCTATGAGACCACCTTCCCGGTGCTATATAGTCGTAATGGCTTGGTACTTTTTTCCTCATAACTCCTCCTCGTGAGAGAACATACCACAGAACACACACAGGAGGAGGAGGAACCACTGGCGACACCTGACCTCATATTTGCTTGATGAGCATGATGTCAATAGGAACATGATGTCAATAAGATCATGACACGACTCAAGGAGCCAGGGACCATTGTGTTCAAATACAAGTGCACAACTGAAGGAGGGTAATAACGCCACTTACAGCCTACAGATTTGTCATTACAGGAGGATTTACCTACAGTTTACCTGGAGCTTGTTTCGAAGGTTGGATGTGGACCAGGAGAGCAAAGTCAACTCTTGGGTTTAGAGGCCAATGTGGGGAAGAGAAAGAAAACCCCAAATGGTCTGACACTGCTCGAGAACTGTTCTATATGTTCTCTCACTTCTTCCTCCTCATCCTTTCCTCCTCTTCGCTTCTCCGCCGCCACTTCTTCAGCCTCATCCTTTCCTCCTCTGCCTTCTCCTCCTCCACTTCTTCCTCTCATCCGTTCCTCCGCTTCTTCGCCTCCTCCACTTCTTCCTCCTCATCCTTTTCCTCCGCATCCTTTCCTCCTCTTCCTTCTCCTCCTCCACTTCTTCCTCCTCATCCTTTTTTCCTCTTCCTTCTCCTCCTCCACTTCTTCCTCCTCATCCTTTTTTCCTCTTCCTTCTCCTCCTCCACTTCTTCCTCCTCCTCCTCTTCCTCCTTCAATTCAGTGTCGCCGCACCACCATTACGGAGGGCGAAGGATGACGGAAAAAAAATAGTCTGGTGAATCAGTAATTCTCAAAATGAAATGACGATTTCAATCTGATATGCTAGGGAGGGGAGGGAACTGGGGAAGGGCGGGAGATGGAGGGGTGGGGGGGGGGAAGGAAGGAGGGGAGAGAGGAAGGCATAGAATAACGACCATCTACTCTCAAGTGGAACCAGGGCTCATCGGTCCTCCGGCTCGGTCTCAAACGAGGACGCCAGGTTGACGACCTATCAACCAGAATGTTGGTGGTTGCAGCTTATACAATCTTAACCATGATTTAGGGCTATTCCAGCTAATCAGCAGCTCAATGAAGAAACTTCAAATTCCCTACTGAAGACAGCTACGGAGAGCTCTATAGTTTCAAAAACTGCAAGCAGTGCAAAATAAGGCGCTAAGGAGAGCAGCAAAACACAGTCCACCAGATGATCAGACAATCCAGGAGCTTCATGACCTCCTGAACATACCTAGGCCACTAAACATCATGTTACAGCACCAAGCCATCTGGGTGGCAGGGTGCGTCTCATCAGTCAAGATGAGACGCCCCGCCCTCCCACAGCTGGCCGCGTCCAACAGCCTGGTTGATCAGTCCAGCAACCAGGAGGCCTGGTCGACGACCGGGCCACGGGGACGCTAAGCCCCGGAAGCACCTCAAGGACCAGTGGGAGTGCATCGCAGGCAGGCCCAAGAGCCTCGATTAACTAGATGAAAACCCAGCCCCTACAGTATATAATTCCCAGATGAAATACGTGTGGAAGCATCGGAGTGTGTTTATGTGAATGCTACACAAGCGTTCATCTATAAACATCCATATATACTGAAATACATGTGAAGAACCTCTCACACACTCACAGCTCCCTGACAACAGAACAAGCTTAGCTTGCTGCACACCACACACATCAGTGTCAGCAAGGCGGACAGCCCGCCTGCTTTCATACCTCTCACTGTATTTCCCACTTCTATACTTCCCTTCACCTGTGCCTCTCCTTCCTCTTTACTCACCTCCCCCCCAATTTCACATGCATTCAGACATTTATCCATACCTCATTTGTACTCCGCGTGACAAAAGTCTAGGGTGAGATAGCTTGATGAAAGCAGAAGCTAGTTGCAATTAAAGGCACTTAATCAGCATGAAAGGTGGATTAAGGGTGCTTTTACAAGCTCCAAAACCGACTTGAGTGCGATGGAGGGGCCGGCGACCGAGTCCCTGGCGGGATCCGGCAGGTGGTGCAGCGTAGTCGCAACCGTGCCACAGATCTCCATGTATCAGCTAATGATACTGTAGGAAGGGGGGGGCTGCCAAAAGGCGGAAACCACTTGATGGGCTATTCATGGGCCCTGTGCCCACCTTTGGTGGGGTGGCTTAATCATCAATCGACATGAGTAATTACATTTCTCCTTTGGGGCTGTGAGATCGTGTCACAGGGTCTTCAGGTGCGAAGGGCCCCAGCATGCCCTTCCAGCTTCTATCCTGCTGGGACTTCATTTATTAAACGTCCCCGTGGTGTAGTGGTAAGACTACGAACCCAAGCAAGTAGCAAGTAACCGATGCAGAGAAAACGCTAGTATTACGATACTAGAATTTGACTAATACGGCATACGTTTAACGGATTGTAGATTACGAAAAATATGCGGCATATTAGGTGAGAGGCCGGATCGATACCCCCTCTCTCTGAGTGGATATAGCTCTTGAAATAGCACTTTCTCTGTAAATAGCTGACATGGTAACTATAAGGTGTGAAGGATAGATGAAATTGTTTATGTAATAATCTAAGATGAGGTCTGATAAAGACCTTTTGTGCCCTCTGTAATGCTTTTTTGCGCTACCGCTCACAGGATGAGTATGGGGTGCACAATAAACCAGCCGCCTTCGGCGACAACATTCAATCAAATCAATCTCTGAGTGCCGATCCTCGTACATTAAACAGCGAGTAAGGCATTGTGTGTGTTTAACCAATGTAAACAAGAATCGCGATATTTCCAGACAAAACTCGCGAAGCTTTATTCGTGTAAATGCACTGGCGGCCAGAGACACTCACTAGTCATAGCTATAACATTTAAATAGTATAAACATCAGATTCTACAAATGTGAAATTGTCATAGACGCAGATCTGGCATTTTCTCATCGTCACCTGTTTGCAGGAATTAATACAAATATCTTTCGCAGACTGTGGCACTTGGAGGAGAGGCGGCCAATGGCGACCACTGTGCTGGAACATGCGGGCCGAGCAGCGGCCTTTAGTCCAGATGGTCTGTTTGTGGCCGTGAGGCCTGGTGCAGGGCACCTTTGTCATCCTCCAGGCAGAGTGAGTCCTTATATACTTCATCCTCCTCCAGGCAGAGTGAGTCCTTCCATACTTCATCCTCCTCCAGGCAGTGAGTACCCCATACATTCATACCACATTCTCCACCAAGGCAGAATGAGTTCTGTCACGGGACTGTGATGCCATTTCTGGTATATTCAATGTAAACCGATTACTGTACTGTGCTCCAGGGGTTGCCTTATTCGTGTCACATACAATCTAGCAAGCCGTCCAGCTGGGGTGGGTCGAGGCCCAGCCCTCGGGGAAACTACTCCCACAAATGAACCTATTTTAGGGTTAAATCCCTTCCATTATTGCTACATGGCAATTAGCAGTTATACGTCTGGCACCAATGCAGGCTCAGTGTGTTGCAGACTAAATATATAAACTTTATCTGCTTGCAACAGGTAAAAACAGCACTAAACAGAAGCGATAAATAAACAGGAAAAAAGAGAAATCCCCTCCTCCATTTTAAACTTAGACCCAAATATCACAGGAAAAAGGTTATCATGTTATAACCAAACTCAATTAAGGGCTCACCACAGCTCGTGCTGCATGGACTACTTCGTCGCTGAGTACTAAACTTTAACAACAACAACATTGCAAGCAGGTACTACATGCCAATTGTTGTGTTTAGTGTCAGTGTACATGTAGTGCCGTGAAAGGTGAGAGAGCGTAGACTCAACTTCCTCCAGTCAAGTAAGTTCGAGAAAAGGAAGTTTGTCTTAAAAGGATAGAGTAGCTTAGACTACTCAATTTCGTCCAGGACAGTTACCCGAGTGCATTAAATCACTGTCCTCTGCTTGCTTCTTGCCTCAGTTTTGTCCCTACTTTTCATGAAGACCAAACCAGTCATTTTCTTCTCGAGGCCAAACAGTGGGACGAACCAATTGCACATTTTCAATATTGTCTCATAAAGCATCACGTTCATGTGATTCTATTTTGCATTTTCTTCATTTCATATTGTGGTTAATTTGGATGGACGTGAAAGCGAGCTGGAGGTGAAGCATAGCGTGAGTGACCCGCCAGGAGCAGCGGAGTGACCTCAAGTACTCCCCCAGTGGAACCTTCCTCGCTGTTGCTTCTAATGATAACTTTGTAAGTCTCAGTCGTCTCTATAATGGAGACTCAAAGTGACAAGTGATGATGAACTTGTCAGCTTTGTCACCAATTGCCTCTTACGGTTTGTTTGGGTATTCCTGGTACGACTTGCAGGCGAGGAATCACAATAACGTGGCTGAATATTGTTGACCAGACCACATACGAGAAAGTGAAGGGACGACGACGTTTCGGTCCGTCCTGGACCATTCTCAAGTCGATTGTGAGACTGAGAATGGTTCAAGACTGACCGAAACGTCGTCGTCCCTTTCACTTTCTAGTGTGTGGTTTAGTCAACTTGTACGAGTTGTTTTTAAAGTCGTAGATTCGGGGTTCGAGTTGTAGGTTTAGTTCATAGGTTCGGGTCATAGTTTCAGGTAGGTTCAGGTCGCAGGTTCAGGTCGTGTTCAGGTCGTAGGTTCAGGTCGCAGGTTCAGGTCAGGTCGGGTAGGTCGCAGGTTCAGGTCGTAGGTTCAGGTCGTAGGTTCAGGTCGCAGGTTCAGGTCGCAGGTTCAGGTCGTAGGTTCAGGTCGCAGGTTCAGGTCGTAGGTTCAGGTCGCAGGTTCAGGTCGCAGGTTCAGGTCGCAGGTTTCAGGTCGCAGGTTCAGGTCGTAGGTTCAGGTCGTAGGTTCAGGTCGCAGGTTCAGGTCGCAGGTCAGGTCGCAGGTTCAGGTCGCAGGTTCAGGTAGGTACAGGTCGCAGGTTCAGGTCGCAGGTTCAGGTCGCAGGTTCAGGTCGCAGGTTCAGGTCGCAGGTCCAGGTCGCAGGTTCAGGTCGCAGGTTCAGGTAGGTAAAGTTCAGGTCGCAGGTTCAGGTCGCAGGTTCAGGTCGCGGTTCAGGTCGCAGGTTCAGGTCGCAGGTTCAGGTCGCAGGTTCAGGTTGCAGGTTCAGGTTGCAGGTTCAGGTCGCAGGTTCAGGTCGCAGGTTCAGGTCGCAGGTTCAGGCCGCAGGTTCAGGTCGCAGGTTCAGGTCGCAGGTTCAGGTTGCAGGTTCAGGTTGCAGGTTCAGGTTGCAGGTTCAGGTCGCAGGTTCAGGTCGCAGGTTCAGGTCGTAGGTTCAGGTCGCAGTTCAGGTCGCAGGTTCAGGTAGGTACAGGTTCAGGTCGCAGGTTCAGGTCGCAGGTTCAGGTCGCAGGTTCAGGTAGCGGTTCAGTCGCAGGTTCGGGTTGAAGGCTGAGGTTTTGCAGAGCAGCAATTTATCAAGGTGAATCAAGCTTCGAAATTGGAGAAAAAATATCAATAATCGTCAAAAGAAAGTGGTGCAATCTGGAGAATATTATACGTGCACCTTGAGGCATTGATAGCTGAATGGACAGCGCTCTGGATTCGTAGTTCTGAGGATCCGAGTTCGATCCCCGGAGGAGGCTGAAACAAATGGGCAGAAGTTTCTTTCACCCTGATGCGCCTGTTCACCTAGCAGTAAGTAGGTACCTGGGAGTTAGACAGCTGCTACGGGCTGCTTCCTGTGGATATGTAACAAAAGGAGGCCTGGTCGAGGACCGGCCGCGGGAAGCTAAGCCCCGAAATCATCTTAAGATAACCTATCTCAGGATAACCTTAGCCCTATTGTGGCTTAGTGGGTTAAGGTGCACGTGTTGTAATCGCCAGATCGCTGGTTCAAATCCTTGTATTGCTCATTTGTTTTTCTCATTATTATTAATAATTATTATTATTATTATTATTGTTATTCTTATAATTATTATTATTTTTTGTTATAATTTTCTTTATTTATTATTATTATTTCTATTATTTTTAACATTATTATTATTATTATTTGTATTATTATTTTATTATTATTTTTATTATTATTATTTGTATTATTATTTTTATTATTATTATTTGTATTATTATTTTTATTATTATTTGTATTATTATTTTTAACATTATATTATTATTTGTATTATTTTTATTGTTAATATATTATTTGTATTTTTATTGTTAACATTATTATTTGTATTGTTATTTGTATTATTTCTATTATTGTTTCTATTATTATTCTAATTATTATTTATTATTATTATTGAGGGGGGGGGGATGGAGGTAATGTAGTAAGGAAGAGTGGTCAGTGGAGCTAAGAGTTTATAGTCAAGGTTATTTATTAGTCTTGTCTCATTGTGCAAATCTTTCCCGAATTTGTCCCTAAAACTCTGGTGTATTTTTGCGGAAGTGCAGTGTTCACGTGGAGTGTGTGGGAGCTGCCACCTTGAGTGGGTTATTGAGTACTAGGTGAGTACTCAAGGTGTACCTTGTCTCAGATACACTTTGAGTACACACCTAGTTGTTGTACTCGCCTAGTTGTACTTGCTCCTGGTCCCGCCTCTCAACTGTCAATCAACTGGTGTACAGATTCCTAAGCCTATTGGGCTCTGTCATATCTACACTTGAAACTGTATGGAGTCAGCCTCCACCACATCACTGCCTAATGCATTCCACCTGTTAACTACTGACACTGAAAAAATTGCTTCTAATGTCCCAGTGACTCAATTGGGTTCAAGTTTCCACACGTGGTAAAGAGTTTCTTTGTCTACCCTGTCTATTTCCCTGAGAATCTTGTAGGTGGTTATCATGTCTCCCCTTACTCTTTTGTCTTCCAGCAGGACGTGAGGTTCAGCTCCCTTAGCCACTAAATATGTAGCCCGAACAGGGACTCGAACCCTGGACCCTTAGGTTAAAAGCCTAATGCTCTACCGACTGAGCTATCCGGGCGCTTGATGGGGTATGTGTGATGTGTTATCTTGTCTCAGGTGCACCATGAGTGAAGTTAGTGATGTGTTATCTTTTGTCAGGTGCACCTTAAGTGGGGTTATTGATGTGTTATCTTGTCTCGGGTACACCTTGGGTGTGGTATGTTATCCTGTCTCAGGTGCACCTTGTGTGGGGTATGTTATCTTGTCTCGGGTGTACCTTGTGGGGGGGGTATGTTATCTTGTCTCAGGTGCACCTTGAGTGGGGTATGTTATCTTGTCTCAGGTGCACCTTGAGTGGGGTATGTTATCTTGTCTCAGGTGCACCTTGAGTGGCGGTTATTGATGTGTTATCGTGTCTCAGGTACACTTTGAGTACTCACCTAGTTGTACTTGGGGTGGGGGGTTGAGCTTTGGCTCTCTGGTCCCGCCTCTCAACTGTCAATCAACTGGTGTACAGGTTTCCTAAGCCTATTGGGCTTTATCATATTTACAGTTGAAACTGTGTATGGAGTCAGCCTCCACCACATCACTTCCTAGTGCATTCCATTTATTAATTACTCTGACACTGAAAACGTTCTTTCTAACGTCTCTGTGGCTCATCTGGGTACTGTCCTTGTTCGTGTCCCACCCGTGCTGAAGAGTTTGTCTTTGTCCACCATATCAATTCCCCTGCGAATTTTGTAGGTGGTTATCATGTCTCCCCTTACTCTTCTGTTTTCCAGCAGGGAGGTGAGGTTCAGCTCTCCAACCAGTCCTCTACTCAAGTCCATCCAGCGATCGACCTCACAAACCCATTCATAATTTTTTTCATGCTCTTCATTCAAAACGGGAAAATTCTCAGATATAAATTAATATTATATAGCATAGTGTGCATAAGAACATAAGAACAAAGGTAACTGCAGAAGGCCTATTGGCCCACACGAGGCAGCTCCTATCTATAACCACCCAATCCCACTCATATACATGTCCAACCCGCGCTTGAAACAATCGAGGGACCCCACCTCCACAATGTTACGCGGCAATTGGTTCCACAAATCAACAACCCTGTTACCGAACCAGTATTTACCCAAGTCTTTCCTAAATCTAAACTTATCCAATTTATACCCATTGTTTCGTGTTCTGTCTTGTGTTGATACTTTTAATACCCTATTAATATCCTCTTTGTTATGTCCATTCATCCACTTGTCAACCTCTAACATGTCACACCTAACTCTTCGCCTTTCCAGTGAATGCAAGTTAAGCTTTGTTAATCTTTCTTCATATGAAAGATTTCTAATTTGGGGAATTAACTTTGCCATCCTACGCTGGACACGTTCAAGTGAATTTATATCCATTCTATAGTAAGGCGACCAAAACTGAACTGCATAATCTAAATGGGGCCTAACCAGAGCAAGATATAGCTTGAGAACCACACCAGGTGTCTTGTTACTAACGCTGCGATTAATAAATCCCAGTGTCCTATTTGCCTTATTACAAACATTCATGCATTGGTCCTTTTGTTTTAAATTCTTACTAATCATAACTCCCAGATCCCTTTCGCAATCCGACTTCGCAATCTCAACACCATCTAGCTCGTATCTTGTAACTCTATCATCATTACCTAGCCTCAGAACTTTACATTTATCAGCATTAAACTGCATCTGCCAATCTTTTGCCCATTTCAAAACACTATTTAGATCAACTTGAAGTGATAGTGAGTCTTCTTCCGTGTTAATTTCCCTACCGATTTTTGTATCTGCAAATTTGCAGATATTGCTACTCAAACCTGAATCTAAATCATTTATATATATATACATTATAAACACATTTCCTCCCACATTTCATAAACGGGGTTTGGCAGATGCATGGAATCACTTTTGGGTCTTTGTTTGGAGGACGGGCTGCATGCAGCTAGTTCCCTTAGCAACTAAATATGTAGCCCGAACAGGGACTCGAACCCTGGACCCTTAGGTTAAAAGCCTAATGCTCTACCGACTGAGCTATCCGGGCGCTGGATGGGGTATGTGTGATGTGTTATCTTGTCTCAGGTGCTCCTTGTGTGGAGTGTGTGTGATGTGCTATCTTGTCTCAGGTGCACTATGAGTGAAGTTAGTGATGTACTCACCTAATTGTACTCGCCTAATTGTGCTTGCGGGGGTTGAGCTTTGGCTCTTTGGTCCCGCCTCTCAACCGTCAATCAACTGGTGTACAGGTTCCTGAGCCTATTGGGCTCTATCATATCTACCTTGAGGATACCTTGAGGTGCTTCCGGGGCTTATCGTCCCCGCGGCCCGGTCATCGACCAGCCTCCTGGTTGCTGCTTCGTTTGCATCTACATTTGAAACTGTGTATGGAGTCAGCCTCCACCACATCACTGCCTAATGCATTCCACCTGTTAACTACTGACACTGAAAAATATATTTCTAACGTCCCTGTGGCTCATGTGGGTCCCCTTGTTTGCGTCCCACCAGTGTTTAGGTTTCTTTGTCTACTCTGTTTATTTCCCTGAGAATCTTGTAGGTGGTTATCATGTCTCCCCTTACTCTTGTTTTCCAGCAGGGACGTGAGGTTCAGCTCCCTTAGCCACTAAATATGTAGCCCGAACAGGGACTCGAACCCTGGACCCTTAGGTTAAAAGCCTAATGCTCTACCGACTGAGCTATCCGGGCGCTTGATGGGGTATGTGTGATGTGTTATCTTGTCTCAGGTGCTCCTTGTGTGGGGTGTGTGATCTTCTTCTTGAGGTTATCTTCTTGAGATGATTTCGGGGCTTATTAGTGTCCCCGCGGCCCGGTCCTCGACCATGCCTCCACCCCCAGGAAGCAGCCCGTGACAGCTGACTAACACCCAGGTACCTATTTTACTGCTAGGTAACAGGGACATAGGATGAAAGAAACTCTGCCCATTGTTTCTCGCCGGCACCTGGGATCGAACCCAGGACCACAGGATCACAAGTCCACGTGCTGTCCGCTCGGCCGACCGACTCCCATAATATATATATAAATAATAATAAAAATATAATATTTTATTTAGGAAAGTACATAGATGCAGAGTTACACATTCTGATTGATTTAAAGATAGAGGTAGTACATACAATCCCTAAAGCCACTACTACCTAAAGTTAATAATTTATTATTTCTGCTAGAATTTACCTATTTTAAAATTATCTGTTAGATTATGGACCTGCCCGAAAAGCTGCGCGTACAAGTGGCTTTACAAGATTGTAAATACTGTACTATGTATTCTCACAAACCCAATGTACCGTCTTGTATATAAATAAATAAATAAATAAAACTAGTACACATAGCGTTTTGGGCAAGGTGAGGTGGGGAAAAACACTTAGACTAAAACTTAATGGTAATTGAGTTTAAAGTATGGGAGTTTAAAGTTAAAGTAAAGTTTAAAGCGTGGGAAAAAAATAAGATAAAAAAAGCGGGACATGGTAGAAAATAGCGAATATACAAGTTGGTCAACAAACCGCATTGTTTTAAAAAAAAGTAAGACATGGGTTGACATTTTAGGGGTAGGTATGTTACGGGAGTTAATTAGGTAGTGCTTATTTTTAAACAGAGAGTTACAGCCTTTGACATGATTGGGAAGGTCATTCCACATTCTGGGGTCCCTTGATTTGTAGAGCATTTCTAGTTTAAGTCCGCACTCTTGGAATATCAAATAGGTATTGTGTTTCTGGTGTGGTGCTCATGGGTTCGGTTACAACCTTCTAAGTAGCTTTTAAGGTCAGGATTGACATTACAATTCAGTTTTATATATATAGAGTACACATGAGAGGAGTGCAGTGACTTAATATCCCACATATTCAGAGATTTGAGTAAAGATACCGAGTGCTGTCTGGGGCCAGAGTTAGATATTGTTGTATCTAATTGTTGGGTAATTAGAGGACGTAAAATGATTTGATGTTATTATGTCTGAGGTGCACCTTGAGTGAGGTTAGTGAAGTGTTACCTTATAACAGGTGGACATCTACAAGACGGACGCCGGGTACCAGAGGTGTCAGGTGCTGAAGGGCGCCTCCTCCTTCATCACTCACCTCGACTGGTCGTCAGACTCCGTCACCTTCAGCTCAACTCCGGGCTGGAGAGAGACTTATCTTCATGTTCAAAGTTAGTAACTTCAGTGCAAAAAATAATATAGCGTTAAGAATGTGTGTATATACAATAATTCTGTAAAATATTTCTTGTACAAATTAATGATGTATATGTCGACTCTATATATCAGTCGTATCTTAACTTGAACTTATTTATAATATTTATAATAGTACTTATAATGAAAGTACTACAGTACTTTCTCCTTGTTCATAACATTACTCACTATCCGCTTAAGCCTAAAAACAGTGTTGTCTTATGGCCATATGACTTATGACTTAAGCTGTAAGTAAGTTATGACATGACTTATGACTGACTTGTGTGTTCTTTAGCTTCCATCTGTCCCCTCTAGTTCTTCTGTTGCATCTATGAAACATTTCGTCTTTATCTACTTGATCATGCCATTTAGAATCCTATATGTCATAATCATGTCTTCCCCTTTCTTGTCCTACATAATGTAGTAAGATACAGTATTCTCAGTATTTCCTCGTTTTCCATCCGCTCAGTTCTGGGACCAGTCTTACGGCCTCACTCTGGCCTTTCCTGGTTTCATCTTGTGGTTTTGCAGATAAAAGCTTCATGTCGGAACAACCGTGGACATCTTCAAGAGGAAACTAGATTTATTCCTCCAAGGAGTGCCGGACCAACCGGGCTGTGGTGGGTGTGTGAGCCTGCGGGCCGCTCCAAGCAAACAGCCTGGTGGACCAAACTCTCACAAGTCGAGCCTGGCCTCGGGCCGGGCTTGGGGAGTAGAACTACTCCCAGAACCCCATCAACCAGGTATCATGTCGGAGGGCATACTCCAATACCAGCCTCGCATATATTGTGTACAGTGCCTTAAACTGTTCCTTGTCCACATTTCTGGTAGCTGCTCCGATGTTTACCAGCCTCGCATTTCCGCTGATGTACTCACCTAGTTCAAGTATGTTTATTGAGATAAGCAAGAAATACAGCTCAAAGGGATAGAGTAGCTTAGGCTATTTCTACCCCCCCTGTACTCACCTAATTGTGCTTGCGGGGGTTGAGCTCTGGCTCTTTGGTCCCGCCTCTGTCAATCAACTGGTGTACAGGTTCCTGAGCCTACTGGGCTCTATTATATCTACATTTGAAACTGTGTAGGGAGTCAGCTTCCACCACATTACTGCCTATGGCATTCCACCTGTTAACTTCTCTGACACTGAAAAAGATCTTTCTATCGTCCCTGTGGCTCATGTGGGTATTCAGTTTCCACCTGTGTCCCCTTGTTCGCGTACCACCAGTGTTTAAACAGTTTTCTCTTTATCTACCCTGTCAATTCCTCTGAGAATGTTGTAGGTAGTGATCAAGTCTCCCCTTACTCTTCTGTCTTCTAGTGTCGTGATAATTTTGATGTGATTATGTTGATGTGTTCCTTTTGAAGACATGCATGATATGTGAATATTGAGGTACACACAGATGACACTAACGTGATGCATCAAATGATTAAATCCACAAGGGCCGTGACGAGGATTCGAACCTACGTCCGGGAGCATCTGGCCTATTGGCATAAGCTCGGGTGCAGGGGGGGGAGTGTGTAAAATCCTGGTTTGTGCCTCGGAGAGGCTGCAGGATCCAGTAAGTTCAGTAGAACTTCGGTTTCAACCCCTTTTAACCCTGTCGTAGTTCAGTCGATTAAGCCGGCGTCTGGGATGCTCCCGGGACGCAGGTTCGAAACCTCGCCACGGCCCTTGGGGATTTGTTTCAATATTGAGGTATATTATGTTGGT
>WNGS01007182.1:414994-432755 GCA_020271785.1 Procambarus virginalis
CCTCGGAGAGGCTGCAGGATCCAGTAAGTTCAGTAGAACTTCGGTTTCAACCCCTTTTAACCCTGTCGTAGTTCAGTCGATTAAGCTGGCGTCTGGGATGCTCCCGGACGCAGGTTCGAAACCTCGCCACGGCCCTTGGGGATTTGCTCAATATTGAGGTATATTATGTTGGTGCGTGTGTCAGAGGAGGACGCAGGTTCGAATCCTCGTCACGGCCCTTGGGGATTTGCTCAATATTGAAGTATATTATGTTGGTGCGTGTGTCAGAGGAGAGTGTGGTTGACGAGAGGAGCCTGCCAGGGGTGGAGTGGTGGTCGTGGACAGGTGTGCTGGGGGCGCAGGTGGCTGGCATCTGGCACAAGTACGCCGACACCTCTGATGTCAACACCTGCGACGCCAACTTCCGTCGTGCCATTATGGTGACTGGAGATGACCATGGCTTTGTCAAACTGTTCCGGTTTCCCTGCACAAAGAGAGGTGAGTCAGGTTCATCCAGTGAGTGAAATAGGCTTTTCAAGGATAAAATTCAGCAGTTGTATGAATACATTGTAGGAAGAGGAAATGTAAATATGATGCTAACTTTCCGTTTAATGTGAATGGTTGAGTGTAGGAGCGAAGAGTCGTATCGCCGTGGGTCACAGCGAGCACGTGACCAACGTCCGGTGGACCTGCGACGCTGAGCAGGTGGTGTCTGTGGGCGGCGCCGACCACACCGTCTTCCTCTGGAGGCTCGGGCCCTCCCGCCAGACCTCGGCGCCTGAACAAACAGGTTACTCACTCTAAACCAAGTATTCACTTCTAAAGTAACAGATAAAATAATGACAAAACTAGACGCAACAATGAAGTCAGAATCGAGCCGTGCAAATTGACACCTCATATAGTACTTACAAACTTAATTTTAGCTAAATATCAATGTATTGTGACAGTGTCAGACCACGAAGGAAGAATTGAAACAGGAATTTCCTTAAGTACTTTCGTATTTAATAATACATCTTCAGAAGGGTCATTCGTATTTATTAAATACGAAAGTACTTAAGGAAATTCCTGTTTCAATTCTTCCTTCGTGGTCTGACACTCACATTTTTCATTACGTGTAAATTTTCGTGATTTACACACATCTATGTATTATAATATAAAGTAAATTAACTTTTTCACCAGGAACTAAGATACTGCAGGCGATGAGTCACAATAACGTGGCTAAGATATGTTGACCAGACCACACACTAGAAGGTGAAGAGACGACGACGATTCGGTCCGTCCTGGACCATTCTCAAGTCGAATGTGATGTGTGAAGTCGATTGATCAAGTCATTCACAATCGACTTGAGAATGGTCCAGGACGGACCGAAACGTCGTCGTCTCTTCACCTTCTAGTGTGTGGCCTGGTCAACAACTAAGACACTGTGCATTACATAGTGACGTGAGAGTTTTGCTTTCCACACACTCCTCACAGTTAGGCTGCCATCTGCCGTGGAAAAGCTGTCAGACGAGGACACCCTGGACACTGAAGACGAGCTGGAGGGCATCCCGGAACTGACTCAGGAACTGGAAGAAGACCTGGCCGTGAACACAGCCAGCGCCAGGTCAGCTATACATTTGCTTACCTTGTAGCTGCTTATCTATATGGTCAAATTTCAATTCACTCTGTATAAGTCTCACTATTCGGAACTAGCATATAAGACAGAACTTAAGGCGTGCTGGTGTGATACGAGCAGATCAGCATCCACGCACCCAACCCGCCCTCTTAAAAATAACGTAGCTTTTGGCTCGTATGTACGCTATGGCGAGAAGTGTATGTAATTTGAAATGAAATCGACTCACAAAAGTGACGTACTGTCCCGTTTTCTGTTTGAGTCGTCCGGCTTACTCGGAAAGGTTAGGAGAGGAAACTTTCAATTCACGTTTTTCATAACTTTTGAAACTTTAGGAGAATTTCCCGCCCACCTAACCTACCAGAGGACCCTTAACTAACTGTTGTTGAAAAAAAATCTCAAATTTATTTTCATTTTCAAATTACGTTCACTTTCGGCCATACGGGTAAACGGCCAAAAGCGACGTTATTTTTAAGAGGACAGGTTCTCTGGTCCTGGGTTCGATCCCAGGTGCCGGCGAGAAACAATGGGCAGAGTTTCTTTCACCCTATGCCCCTGTTACCTAGCAGTAAAATAGGTACTTGGGTGTTAGTCAGCTGTCACGGGCTGCTTCCTGGGGGTGGAGGCCTGGTCGAGGACCGGGCCGCGGGGACACTAAAAAGCCCCGAAATCATCTCAAGATAACCTCAAGATAGGTTGGCCGAGTGCTTGCTGGACGTTGTTTTGTTACTTGTTTGAGTTACAAAATGTTAAGATAAAATTAGACCTTGGAAATATTAATAAGAACAATTTTTACACTTGTAGACAGCGACGGAAAAAGAAGAAAAGCAGAGACAGTTACATGCCAGGTGTTGAGATAGCTGAAGACTCCACCTTTGCCAAACGTCGTAATGCTTCAAGTGGAAAATCTCAAGAAAATATTCAGCCCAATGAGAGTCTTCGTTTGCAACATGTATTTGGGTATGTTTAACTTCATTAAATGTTTAGCAATAAAGTTTGTTGAATTTAAAAACAGTTCTCTAAATTTATTGATTAATTTGTCGTTTATTGTGCAGCTACTGGAAACAAAAGTTCCAAGTAGCACGGGCTATGGTGAGCCCGTAGTGGACTTACCTGGCACAGGAGCGGGGCAAGTAGCACGGGCTATGGTGAGCCCGTAGTGGACTTACCTGGCACAGGAGCGGGGCAAGTAGCACGGGCTATGGTGAGCCCGTAGTGGACTTACCTGGCACAGGAGCGGGGCTGTAACTGTCATTTTAATTTGTCACGCTGGAGTTGTAATCTGGAGGTCATTGACGCTGAAAACCTGCCTTTATTTAGCCTGTATTAATAACACCAATCACTCCAGAAGCTCTATATACCTGCCTTTATTTAGCCTGTATTAATAACACCAATCACTCCAGAAGCTATAGTGATATACATGCACATTATTTACTTGTTCTAGAATCCATGCCCACGAATGTCGGAACAATGCCCACTGGCTCAAGACGAGACAGGTTGTGTACCACGTGGCCGCCATAGGTGTGGTGTGCGAGCCGACCACCGGGGCCCAGCGCCACTACCTCCAGCACACTGATGACATTCTCTGTCTGGCTGTCCACCCCGGGGGCACGCTGGTCGCTTCAGGTCAGGTAAGACTCGAACTTGTGGTGCTGGGAGGTGGGGTGGAGAGTTCTTCAGTTAAATGAACAAATCCACAAGGGCAGTGACGAGGATTCGAACCTGCGTCTGGGAGCATCCCAGACACTGCCTTAATCGACTGAGCTACAATTGTTCTGTTCTTCTACGATATGTAACTGTTCTTCAGTTACTTCACGGAGTCGAGTGGACAGCACGCTGGACTTGTGGTCCCGTGTTCGATCCCGAATGCGAGAAACAATGGGCAGAGTTTCTTTCACCCTATGCCCCTGTTACCTAGCAGTAAAATAGGTACCTGGGTGTTAGTCAGCTGTCACGGGCTGCTTCCTGGGGGCCTGGTCGAGGACCGGGCCGCAGGGACACTAAAGCCCCGAAATCATCTCAAGATAACTCAAGATATAACCTTAATTCCGCGAGCTTCCCCTTAACTCATTTCTTCATGTGAAGAGTTAGTTTAGTTCTTGAAGTGCAGAATTGAATCTTGTATTTTACCTCGTGTTCATAATTGACAGTATTAGATCAAAATTCACAATATTAATGAATATCGACGATTAGTCTGTTAGTCGTCGATAACAGACTACTAAAACACTTTTAGTAGTCTGTTCCCCCCACAACTTAATTAACATGTCATGTGTTCCCCCCACAGCATAACTAACAAGTCATGTGTCCCCCCCACAGCATAACTAACAAGTCATGTGTCCCCCCCACAGCATAACTAACAAGTCATGTGTCCCCCCCACAGCATAACTAACAAGTCATGTGTCCCCCCCCACAGCATAACTAACAAATCATGTGTTCTCCCCACAACTTAACTAACAAGTCATGTGTTTCCCCCGCTACAAGATAGGACGGGAGACCACTGTGCACGTGTGGGACACCGAGGACATGAGCGTTGTATCCCTGTTGCAAAGTGGACACACGAGGGGCGTGGTTAATGTTAACTTCAGCAAGGACGGTGAGCGGGTCGCTTCGGTAGGCCTCGACGACTACCACACCGTCGTCGTCTGGAACTGGCGTAAGGGGTACAAGCTGGCTTCAGCCAGGTAAGGGGTCCAAGCTGGCTTCAGCCAGGTAAGGGGTACAAGCTGGCTTCAGCCAGGTAAGGGGTACAGGCTGGCTTCAGCCAGGTAAGGAGTGCAGGCTGGCTTCAGCCAGGTAAAGCGTACAGGCTGGCTTCAGCCAGGTAAGGGGTACAAGCTGGCTTCAGCCAGGTAAGGGGTACAGGCTAGTTTCGGCCAGGTAAGGGGTACAGGCTGGCTTCGGCCAGGTAAAGCGTACAGGCTGGCTTCAGCCAGGTAAGGGGTACAGGCTGGCTTCAGCCAGGTAAGGGGTACAGGCTGGCTTCAGCCAGGTAAGGGGTACAGGCTGGCTTCAGCCAGGTAAGGGGTACAGGCTGGCTTCAGCCAGGTAAGGGGTACAGGCTGGCTTCAGCCAGGTAAAGCGTACAGGCTGGCTTCAGCCAGGTAAGGGGTACAAGCTGGCTTCAGCCAGGTAAGGGGTACAAGCTGGCTTCAGCCAGGTAAGGGGTACAGGCTGGCTTCAGCCAGGTAAGGGGTACAAGCTGGCTTCAGCCAGGTAAGGGGTACAAGCTGGCTTCAGCCAGGTAAGGGGTACAAGCTGGCTTCAGCCAGGTAAGGGGTACAGGCTGGCTTCAGCCAGGTAAGGGGTACAAGCTGGCTTCAGCCAGGTAAGGGGTACAAGCTGGCTTCAGCCAGGTAAGGGGTACAAGCTGGCTTCAGCCGGGTAAGGGGTACAAGCTGGCTTCAGCCAGGTAAGGGGTACAGGCTGGCTGGCTGCCCACCTGGCTGAAGCTGGCTGCAGCCAGGTGGGTCTTATAGGAACATATTAAAGTCAACTAAAGAAGGCCTATTTCCCAGGCATCTCTTATTTATAGCCACCCAAGTGTTTTCACGTGCATGTCTAACCTACAGTTGAAACAATAGTGATCCAGAGTCTATTATGCTCAAGCACTTGGACTGGACGGTAGATCGATGGTCTCGCTTCATGCAGGTTGGCGTTCAATCCCCGACCATCCACAAGTGGTTGGGGCACCATTCCTTTCCCTCCCCGTCCCATCCCAAATCCTTATCCTGACCCCTTCTCAGTGCTATATAGTCGTAAAGGCCTGGCGCTTTTCCCTGATAACTCCCTTCCCTTCATAAGTTCATTATATTACCCGGTAATTTGATCTATAAATTAACCCCATTTCCAAACCAGTATTTACCCGGGTCTTTCCTGAATGTAAACTTATTCCATAGTTACCTTTAAGCTGGCAATAACTTGCGTGTAATGTGCACATTATTAACGTTATAACTGATATTTTTCCATGATAAATAAGGTTTGCAATATGATAGCATGGAGTATATAACGTGTTGTGTATTGCTGATGTTGCATGTTTGTGATCTGTTGCACTGGTTGATGACGCAGGGGCCACGGTGACAAGGTGTTTGGGGTGAAGTTTAGTCCAAGTAACAACAATCATCTAGTGACCCATGGCGTCAAACACATCAAGTTTTGGTCGCAAGCTGGAGGTGGTCTCACTTACCGCCAAGTCGTGCTCGGCCAGAAATTCAGACAGGTGAGAAAAGTTTCGAACTCAGTTCATGAAATTCAGACAGGTGAGAAAAGCTTCGAACTCAGTTCATGAAATTCAGACAGGTGAGAAAAGCTTCGAAGTCAGTTCATGAAATTCAGACAGGTGAGAAAAGCTTCGAAGTCAGTTCATGAAATTCAGACAGGTGAGAAAAGCTTCGAACTCGGTTCATGAAATTCAGACAGGTGAGAAAAGCTTCGAACTCAGTTCATGTCGAAGAATTCAGCTCAGAAATGTCATTATGTGATGAATAAATCAAATTATCGATAAAAAATAGGTAAACATTCAAAGATTAGCAAAGTGATAACAATGCTTGTGTGACAGTAGTTTTGTGTACTCGTATATCAAAGAGTCTCTTTTTGGCGACCTTCTTTGCTTCTTCTGCCGATCAAATATTTCGGCCTCACACGTGTGGAAATCATCTTAATCGTTCCCTCTTATTTTCTTAAGTGTTGCAGATATATTAAAATGTGTTAGTATTTCTTTCATTTCAACGCACATCAAAATATATGGTTATTGGAGTTCATTGTGTAAATATAATATTATAAATAAGCTAGAGTCGTAATTATTGGTAGTTCGATCCTGTGTTTATACCTTAATAATCGTTGTAGAGCAACATTCTGTAGCCTATTACGGGCTATTCATGCCCGTGCCACCTCTTGAGCGGCTTAATCTTTATCAATCATCAATCTGTAGTCTACGATACCTTGAGATGCCTCTGACTCTTCGTTTACAGTGGTTGTAACGTGACATATTTCCTTGTCTCTGGCCAAGAAAGATGGTTACTGCTCACTGGCAACTTTCAGAATACGGTTCTGTGTAGTGCTGTGGGCGGGGGCGAGGGCGCGTCTGAGTGGTGGCTCCTGGGCCTGTCATCAGGCACTGTACTCGTCGTGAGAGATGCCAAGGTGGAGAGGACGGTTAAAGCCCACAAATTGCCAATATACACCATACTTGTAACAGAAAAGGTAAGATGCCTGTGGCGTCCATAATGTATTTAAACTTGCTTGCTTTAAATATTGTTTGTGTTTAATCGAAAATAAATACTTAAATATAGTCCTCTGGTGCAGGCGAGGAATCACAATAACGTGGCTGAAGTATGTTGACCAGACCACACACTAGAAGGTGAAGGGACGACGACGTTTCGGTCCGTCCTGGACCATTCTCAAGTCGATTGTTGATTCTCACAATCGACTTCAGAATGGTCCAGGACGAACCGAAACGTCGTCGTCCCTTCACCTTCTAGTGTGTGGTCTGGTCAACATAGTCCTCTGGTAATATCTACTCTTGTACTTCGTGGTTAAGCTCGTCTGTGGTTAGTTTGTATAATTAGCATCAATGTGTTGTGGTATTACATGTACCAGAACGTGTGGACAGCTGGCCAGGGTGGCTACGTATGCAAGTGGGACTCTGAGATGAAGCAGTGTGAGAAAGTGTTGCCGGCCACAGACCACTTCCTGGAGGACGCCACCTGTGTTGGCCTGAGCTCCTCCCAGCCGGGACTACGAAGTCTCTCCGCGGCCCCGGACACTCTAATGCCTCTTCTCGTTGCCACACAACATGCTGAACTCTTACTTATGGACGCCAATGGAAAGTTCACTATGCTAGTGAAGGTTAGAATATTTTTTTATGCATCTCTTTTTATCCCAACTGACCTTTTTGCATCAAAATATTTGTCTTATTAGATCATAGCAAAATAGGAGCTATACTTTCTCCTGTGCGCAGCCTGGCTGCTTCCACCGTTTTCTTCCTTCCCAGTTCTGCCACTATCTGAAATTCCCTCAAATTTCCACTCCGATAAAAATGCAGTTCCTTTCCCTAGCCAGAAACATGGAACTTAAGCGACCAGCCTAACCTATCAACCTCGTTGCACAGAAAATGTAAATGTTTACAAAGCATTCATTTTTATTAAGTCGCATTTTAATAGAGTGTTAGATTCCGCAAAAAAAAAGTTGTCTATTAGGATAGAATGTGTATAGGGCGATGGTAGGGATTATATTTTTACTATGAAGAAGAGTAGCTTAAATAACAAACTTTTCCCCGTCATCAGCTTTGTGTGTCTTCTTTGCCCACTCTTGATGAGGTTGTTGAATACAAGCCCCTTGAATACAAGCCCCTGGATGTGTGACTCGCAGGTAGATTGATTTTAAATGTCGCCCCCGGAGGCGGCTAGTTTATTGTGCACCCCATACTCATCAAAAGAGCGCAAAAAGCATTACAGAGGGCACAAAAGGTCTCTATCAGACCTCATCTTAAATTATTACATAAACAATTTCATCTATCCTTCACACCTTATAGTTACATGTCAGCTAGTTAGAGAAAGTTCTATTTCTAGAGCTATATATTTACAGTAAGTCATTATACATTAATGGTAGGTCTTATCGCTAATACATAATAGTTTGACCAATGGAGATATTATAGTCATAAGGGAGCTTCTGTTTATTATTAGTCTTCACAATACACTACTCTCCCATCTTGTCCAGCACTCATGTACTTCATCAGTACTCTGCTCATTTGCTTCTATATATTACTTGAATATCGGGAAAACAGTGCGTTTATGCAGGCGAGGAGTCACAATAACGTGGCTAAATTATGTTGACCAGACCACACACTAGAAGGTGAAGGGACGACGACGTTTCGGTCCGTCCTGGACCATTCTCAAGTCGATTGTCTTGAGAATGGCCCATTCTGACAATCGACTTGAGAATGGTCCAGGACGGACCGAAACGTCGTCGTCCCTTCACCTTCTAGTGTGTGGTCTGGTCAACAGTGCGTTTATATTAAAGAAACCTCTCATTTAATTAGTTGGCTAAATACACTACAATTCTTGTTCTCGTCTTCACTCTCATTTACTGTAATATTTACTAATAATGCAAATTGTCATCCACACTTCCGTGGAAACAAACATTCCATTCACGTTCGTCCTCACACGAGTGGGGTCTGCGGTTCGAGTCTCCTAGAACCCAGGTGAATGGCATACTAATAATGTATTTTATTAGTCTTTAACTCCACTAATTTTAGCATCATGCTCGCCAGCACTAGACGACCCAATAATACAAGTTTACCCGTGTGAAGGGACATAGCAAGGGTGATAGCATTCACCCTCATAGCATTCATGAACAATAATACAAGCTTACATTGTGAAGGGACATAGCAAGGGTGAAGTGTGGGGTCTGGACACACACCCGCGCCTCAACGAAGCAGTGACGGTAGGCGGCGACAACACCCTCCGACGCTGGGGCCTGGAGGGCCGGGCTCTGGCCTGTGTCACCCTCAGGAAGACTGCACGCTGTGTACACTTCCACCCCACTGCTGTCCTCCTGGCGGTTGGCTACTTGGATGGTTAGTGTTCCTTCGGTCTGTGCTCACTTTAAGTGGTATTGCTCAGTATTTACTCAGTTATCTCAGTTATTTACTCAGTTATTGCTCAGTTATCCATTCAATAGTTTCACGAGAAGTCTTCCCCTTATGCCAATTGTCAGGTGGTGGATAAATTGCAATAGGTACATCACTAAATGTGCGTTATGCAAATTGTTAGATTCATTAATATATTTCAAACATTCTCTTGTACGGCCACTGTATATTTTGAACTTCATCTACAGGAAGTGTTGCGCTGTACCTGTATCCCAGTCTGCAGAAACATGGCGGAGTTCACCATAGATCTGAGGGCATCTCTGACCTGAAGTTCTCTCCTGACGGTCGCTTTCTTGCTGTCGGGTCACACGAGAGCCTCGTCGATATTTATGTAGTGGAGACTGATGCGGACCGTGGGAATAAAGAAGGGTCAGGCCTGCGCAGAGTTGGGCTGTGTCGCGGGGCTTCCTCCTGGGTCACTCATCTCACCTGGCATAATGATTCCCGACTCATCCAGATCAATACGGGTCAGACTTGCTCTATATATACTGTAGATATTATGTAGATATGATAGAGCCCAGTAGACTCGGGAACCTGTACATCAGTTGACAGTTGAGAGGCGGGACCAAAGAGCCAGAGCTCAACCCCTGCAAGCATAACTTCGTTAGAGCTTGCAATAAAATAATGTTGATAGCTGAAAGAACATTACGGGCTATTCATGCCCGTGCCACCTCTTGGGTGGCTTAATCTTCATCAATCAGTCTGAAAGAACAGCTTTCAAACAGTTGACATAAAGAGGTTCAAGAAAATAGTCGGTGCAATTTTAAACAAATAATTTTGTATTTGGAAAACACAGGCGCGGGAGAACAGCTGTACTACGAAGCTCCACACGGGACCCGTCAGTTAATTCCTGATTCCACCGCCTCTGAATTGGCCTGGGCCTCTCCGATGACGTGCCCACTGGATGCCACCGTCGAGGGTATCTGGGCACCACACATGGACCTAACAGACATCAATGCCATTGCCCCAGCACATAAGCTGCCTGTAGTGGCTACCGCTGCAGATGACCACGGCCTTGTCAGACTGTTCAGGTTCCCGTGTCAGGTGTGTTGAGCAGTGAATCTCTTTCATAACAAATTCACAAGGGCCGTGATGAGGGTTCGAACCTACGTCCGGTATGATCCCAGACGCGCCTTAGTCGACATGGTCAAAAGAATTGCAACCGGGAGTGCTACTGCCCTCACACGGATTCGGCCCTTGTGGATTTGTTCATCTGATATATCACGCTATTGTGTTGACCAGACCACACACTAGAAGGTGAAGGGACGACGACGTTTCAGTCCTGGACCATTCTCAAGTCGATTGACAATGGTCCAGGACGGACCGAAACGTCGTCGTCCCTTCACCTTCTAGTGTGTGGTCTGGTCAACATACTTTTGCCACGTTATTGTGACTCCTCGCCTGCGCTATTGTGATGTGTGTGTAACCCTTTCATATGTCAATAGACCAATATTATGAAATGCCCTTCTGAAATGTGTTGCTGAATTCAGTTATTTTAGATCTTTGAAATGCTTGTTCTAGATACGAATTTCTAGTCTAATAAATTGTTGCAAGGGGTAACTACTGTTGAAAAGTAATTCCCTTTGAGTGGATAGGTAAGGTAATTATCAGGAGAAAGTACAAAGCACCACTACATACCACTTGAAAGGAATATGAGGATTAGGATGAGACGGAGGAAAGGAATGGTACCCAACCACTTGGACGGTCGGGGATTGAACACCGACCTGCATGAGTTGTTATAGATTCAGCTACTCGGAACAAGTTCCAAGTAGCATGGGCTATGGTGAGCCCGTAGTGGACTTACCTGGCAAAGGAGCGGGGCAAGAAGCACGGGCTATGGTGAGCCCGTAGTGGACTTACCTGGCAAAGGAGCGGGGCAAGTAGCACGGGCTATGGTGAGCCCGTAGTGGACTTACCTGGCAAAGGAGCGGGGCTATGACTGAATGAGGCGAGACCGTCGCTCTACCGTCCAACCCAAGTAGTTGAGCGGAGAAAAAAGAGGAGTTGTTGCCTAATAAGACCAGCTGTGTTTTCTTCCGGGGTAATTTTAACACTAATGTCGTCTGCTTGACGAATAGTGTAACATTGTGAATGTTGACCAGACCACACACTAGAAGGTGAAAGGACGACGACGTTTCGGTCCGTCCTGGACCATTCTCAAGTCGATTAATTGTGAATGACGGTGTTTTACCGCCACATTCACCATAACTGTTAAAAGCTGAAGTTGTTGACTAGGAAGCTACGGTGTATTTTATAAATCAATCCTACGCAATTCTTAATAAATAAGAAGCATTGATAATAGGACCGGAAAGTGTAGTAGAAGAGTCACTGTGATTAGGATGATCACTGTGATCAAGAGGTTGATCATGGTGATCAACCGTGATCAAGTTATATATTGGGTTCTGAGATTGTTTGCTTCTTAGTCAGATCTTAGAAGGAGCGTCCCTTAACGGAAGATCCCAGAGGGAACGTTGCTTCAAAAGGGAGAGCACCTGAGAAACTAATTAGATTATTATGTAAATAAATGCTGTTGAATCTTGTACATCAATCTTGATATATCAAACATGTTATATAGTAGCAGCCTTGTCAATAGTGTCGTCTTAAGTGCTTCTCTTGAGACCACTCACACAAGTGAGTCTGGATTAGTGAATAGATCTACACTGCAGGCGACGAGTCACAATAACGTGGCTAAAGTATGATGACAAGGTTATAATGACTTCTCTTTCGGGGGTTATAATAGGAAGTGCCTCGTATGGGCCAATAGGCCCTCTGCAGTTCCTACTGTTAGCCCCTCTACTACACCTTACTTTGCTCCTCCTCTCTCTCGTGCCTATTTATTGCCTGTCTCTACTTCCTCATCATTTTAATGGCTCAAAAGGGCCACCACTTACGGGCTATTCATGCCCGTGCCACCTTTTGGTTGGCTTAATCTTCATCAATCAATTCCTCATCACATCTATTGATACAGGTGATGGCTCAAAAGGGTCACCATTTATGAGCTATTCATTCCCGTGCCACCTTTTGGGTGGCTTCATGTCCATCTTAACACATTCACACGGGAGTCATCTCAAGTTACGCAGGGTGCAGTCGCACCTCCACAGATGTCCAGTATCATCCATTGGCTCAAAAGGGCCACCTCTTACGGGCTATTCATGCCCGTGCCACCTTTTGGGTGGCTTAATCTTCATCAATCAATCAATCTTCCTCATCACATTAGACTTGAGAATGGTCCAGGACGGACCGAAACGTCGTCGTCCCTTCACCTTCTAGTGTGCGGTCTTGTCATCAGATTTACACTGAATTCAATAGAAGTGCAATGAAGCTCGCTACTTACATATGGAAATTTAAGGCTCTCTTTATATTTGTTACGAATTCATTTTTAATATATTGTTAGAGAATTGTACAATACACAACTCCAATGAGTTAATAAAAGTTGTCACATTTACAAAACAGGCACAGAACTTTATAGATATGCACCCATGCAGGGAGAAGCTGTTGCCCATGCAGGGAGAAGCTGTTGCCCATGCAGGGAGAAGCTCTTACCTTGCAGGGAGAAGCTCTTACCTTGCAGGGAGAAGCTGTTACCCATGCAGGGAGAAGCTGTTACCCATGCAGGGCGAAGCTGTTACCCATGCAGGGAGAAGCTCTTACCTTGCAGGGAGAAGCTCTTACCTTGCAGGGAGAAGCTGTTACCCATGCAGGGAGAAGCTGTCACCCACGCTGGGAGAAGCTGTTACCCATGCAGGGAGAAGCTGTTACCCATGCAGGGAGAAGCTGTTACCCATGCAGGGAGAAGCTGTTACCCATGCAGGGAGAAGCTGTTACCCATGCAGGGAGAAGCTGTTGCCCATGCAGGGAGAAGCTGTTACCCATGCAGGGAGAAGCTGTTGCCCATGCAGGGAGAAGCTGTTACCCATGCAGGGAGAAGCTAGTTTAGCATCTAAAAGCGAAGTCGAGACCCTACAGTGTTACATAATGTCGAGTGATGCAATGTGGCACTCGCGGATTAAGATTTGGCTTTATCTTAGAATATTATAACCGCTGATATGTTATGTTTTTGAATGATGTATACGCGAGCTACTTATGAGCACAGTAGTGGGTGCATCAGGGAGCTCCGCCCCCCCACCCCACCCCGGCGTCTGCACTTGTACCTGCTTACTCTGAGCAATTTATCCAGATCCTAAAAGAGCCGAAATCCTTATCCTCTCATATCCCTTCAAAGTGCTATATAGTCGTACTGGCTTAGTGCTTCCTCCTGATAATTGCCTTACCTGTTTTATATAACCGGTAAGTACAATATTGTACAATCATAGGGTACAAAATGTAACTGGAAGAGAGTACAGCCTAACTGAATTAAGTTTATTGAGGTACAAAATACATATAAAGGGAGGTGGTAAATCCAGCTATTCTCACCCCGCTCAGTACAACGTGTTCATATATGTATAT
This sequence comes from Procambarus virginalis, assembly GCA_020271785.1. Lineage (NCBI taxonomy): Eukaryota > Metazoa > Arthropoda > Malacostraca > Decapoda > Cambaridae > Procambarus > Procambarus virginalis. The sequence goes on from WNGS01007182.1 coordinate 428,677, forward strand.
AGACTCACATCACAAACAATAAGCATATTACCTAACATTCTGAGTGATAAACTATATACATATATGTATATGCTTATTGTTTGCTTATTTATATGCTTATTTAATAATATATCTTCAATGCAGGCGATGAGTCACAATAACGTGGCTGAAGTATGTTGACCAGACCACACACTAGAAGTTGAAGGGACGACGACGTTTCGGTCCGTCCTGGACCATTCTCAAGTCGCTTGTGATGAGGAGGTAGAGAACGGGTAATAAATAGGCAAGAGAGAGGTAAGGAGGAAAGTAAGGTGTAGAGAATAGTAGTAATAATGAGAACTGCAGAAGGCCTATTGGCCCATACGAGGCAGCTCCCATTATAACCACCGAAGGAAAAGAAATAGGAATAAGAAGAGGAAAGCAAGGGAGCGTAGGAGAAGAGAGAAAGAAAAGGAAAGAGAAAGAAAGATAAATGGAAGGGGTAAGCTTATGTTAAGTCACGTTTGTTAGAAAGATTAGAGCATTTGAGTATGTACTGTACTCATAAACCTGGTGTTCCTCTTCGTCCTATCATTTCTTCACGGGGCTCTGTCAGCTATTCTCTTGCCTCCTGGCTCGCTAAAACCCTGACGCCTTACCTTGGCACTTTTTCCCCTGCCCACCTTCGTCACTCTCAGGACTTCATAGAAAGACTGCGCCTGCAACCCTCTTGTAAGATGCTTAGTCTTGATGTTGACTCTCTGTTTACAAATGTTCCGCTAGATGACGTTCTCTCTTTCCTTAGACGGAAGGCGTCAGAGGGCCTTCTTCCTCTCCCTCTTCCCACTGACGTTTTCCTCGATCTCATTAGACTCTGTGTTGAATCTAATTCTTTCTCTTTTAACGGTAAATATTACACTCAAACTTTCGGTGTCGCTATGGGTTCCCCTCTCTCCCCTGTTCTTGCTAATTTCTACATGGAATACTTCGAAACTGTTCTTCTTCCTTCTATTGATATTCGTCCCTCTCTCTGGCTTCGCTATGTTGATGACATTTTTGCTTTATGGCCTCATGACCTTAATCTTTTCCAGCCTTTCCTCGCCTCTCTTAACAATCTGGCTCCTATCCATTTCAAAGTTGAGTGGGAATCTAATTCCCTCCTTCCTTTTCTGGATGTTCATGTTCACAGCTCTGTGTCTGGGTTCTCTTTCTCTGTCTACCGTAAACCCATGCATAGTGGCATGTACATTCACTTCTTTTCCTACCATCCTCCTTCTGTTAAGAAAAATGTCCTCGTCTCTCTCTTCCTCCGCGCTCTACGCATCAGCGACCCTCAGTTTCTTGATTCTGAAATTTCCTTTATCTACAAATCATTCTCTCGCCTTGGTTATCCTTTGCATTTCATCAACTCTGCCTACTCTCAAGCTAAACGAAATTTCTTTCATCCTAAACCTGCTTCCAACAGTAGTAGCACTGTACTATGCCTTCCCTTCATATCTGAACTCAAAACTTTTACCAATACCTTTCGTCCTCTTGACATTAAACTCGCCTTTCGACAAACTAACACACTTCGTAGCAATCTAGTTCACACTGCTCCTCCTGCTTCAAATGCTGCTGGTGTCTACTCTATTTCCTGTTCATCTTGTCCTCTCCAATACTTTGGCGAAACTGGCCGTACACTGAATGACAGACTTAAAGAACACAAGAGAAGTGTTAAGTCTGCAGACACTAACAATGCTCTCTTCTGCCATGTGAGGGATTCTAATCATCCCATTGATTGGTCTTCCTCCAAAATAATCTTTCCTGCCTCTACTCTTCACAGACGCCGTCTTGTAGAATCGGCTCTTATACACCAAGTACCCAACATGAACATGAGTCCTGGCTTTGTTGCTGTGGACTCTTCCCTTTCACAGTACATACTCAAATGCTCTAATCTTTCTAACAAACGTGACTTAACATAAGCTTACCCCTTCCATTTATCTTTCTTTCTCTTTCCTTTTCTTTCTCTCTTCTCCTACGCTCCCTTGCTTTCCTCTTCTTATTCCTATTTCTTTTCCTTCGGTGGTTATAATGGGAGCTGCCTCGTATGGGCCAATAGGCCTTCTGCAGTTCTCATTATTACTACTATTCTCTACACCTTACTTTCCTCCTCACCTCTCTCTTGCCTATTTATTACCCGTTCTCTACCTCCTCATCACAAGCGACTTGAGAATGGTCCAGGACGGACCGAAACGTCGTCGTCCCTTCAACTTCTAGTGTGTGGTCTGGTCATCAATATCTTCAATCTTCTGAAGATGTATTATTAAGTACTTTCGTATTAAGGAATTTCCTGTCTTAATCCTTCTTCCTTCGGGGCCTGACACTGTCATGTGTGTGTTTGTGTAATAAATCTAAACACCGTTTCGGAGTCGCATCTTAATTCTTATAGCGTAAGTGTGTACCACTCTCGGTAGGGAGGACTGAAGAAGCACCGCCAGTACCGCGGCCACAGTGCGCACGTCACCAACGTACGCTGGTCGTACGACGACTCCCTGCTGGTGACGACGGGCGGGGCGGATACCTCCGTCATCGTCTGGCGGGTGACGGAGGAGCCGCCCGGCCACGATGACGAAGGAACGCTACCTGATCCTCAGAGCCAGGAACATGCTGTTGACGATCTGCCTGATGGAGGTAACCAAGCAACCCGTCCTCGCAAATTCGTACAGTATAGTCAATATTGACTTATTAAATACGTGTATAGGTGACATACTAAACATAATAGTTTACCTTGAAAAGCTTCATAGAAAACACCGACCTTACCTAACCTTGTTAGTATGTTAAGCATCTTATAGCTTCGTAATTACAATTGTTACTAAACCTATAACCAAGAAGTTCTTGTCTGATTTTAATATTTATTTATTTACTAGGAGAAAAGCACACAGAAACTGTATTTTAGGGGACCTAAACATTCCCTCTAATGCGTTGTGTGATTTCTTCCGAGGCTAAGGGTCCCCCTTCTTCCAACCAAAGGTGGTACCCCCTTCTTTATTTTTACGAAAATAAAGTGCTTGCGTGACAGATTCACGAAGCAGTTACGAACGTGTACATTTTTCCTCAATCTTTGACGGCTTTGATTACATTTATCAAACAATTTACAAGCATGAAAACTTGCCAATCAACTGTTGTTATTGCAACCCGTCCTCGACTCAAGTCCATTACATTTAGCGGTCAACCCCACAGACGCATTCATAAATTTTAACATGCTGTTCATTCAAAACGGGAATTTTCTCAAGTATAAATTAATATTATAATGGTATATTGTGTATATATAGGCATAGGATAGGTTAGTTTAGGTTCTGTTGGCGATTATTTGTATTTGTAGTACGTGGGTGAAGCATTTATAGCGTTGTGATTCGAACAAAATTCGTCAGTGAAGCACTTGTCCCGGAAGTGTTCGAACGTCATCAGTTGAGTCGTCTGTAAACCACTTTTCATTCATAAACAGGGGTTTGGCCGGTGCATGGAATCACTTTTGGATCTTTGTTTGGAGGACGGGCTGTGTTGTTATAAACAGCCTCCTGGTGCTTCGGAGCTCATTAACTGGTTAATAATTGTAAACAAAGCCGCCAAAGATTGAGAAAAGATGTACAGGTTCGTAAGTGCTTGCGTAACTGCTTCGTGAATTTGGCCCAGGTTACCTCCCGTATTAACGTTAGTCTAGTTGTCAACTCATTTCCCACCTTCAAGTTCCTTTACTCGCACTGGCAATTTCTATGCTCCCATCTTTGGAATTTCTTTGCACCCAAGTAATTCAGGGTCTTCACCCCGCTTTTTACATGTAGCTTACCTTACTTGAAGACCTGAAATGAACTGGCGCTATGTGGACGGGGACACAGCCCCGCTCCTGTGCCAGGTAAGTCCACTACGGGCTCACCATAGCCGTGCTACTTGCCCCCGCTCCTGTGCCAGGTAAGTCCACTACGGGCCCACCATAGCCCTGCTACTTGCCCCGCTCCTGTGCCAGGTAAGTCCACTACGGGCTCACCATACCCGTGCTACTTGCACCGCTCCTGTGCCAGGTAAGTCCACTACGGGCTCACCATAGCCCGTGCTACTTGCCCCGCTCCTGTGCCGGTAAGTCC
>WNGS01007182.1:433755-448106 GCA_020271785.1 Procambarus virginalis
TTCATCAGTACTCTGCTCATTTGCTTCTATATATTGAATATCGGGAAAACAGTGCGTTTATGCAGGCGAGGAGTCACAATAACGTGGCTAAATTATGTTGACCAGACCACATACTAGAAGGTGAAGGGACGACGACGTTTCGGTCCGTCCTGGACCATTCTCAAGTCGATTGTCTTGAGAATGGCCCATTCTGACAATCGACTTGAGAATGGTCCAGGACGGACCGAAACGTCGTCGTCCCTTCACCTTCTAGTGTGTGGTCTGGTCAACAGTGCGTTTATATTAAAGAAACCTCTCATTTAATTAGTTGGCTAAATACACTACAATTCTTGTTCTCGTCTTCACTCTCATTTACTGTAATATTTACTAATAATGCAAATTGTCATCCACACTTCCGTGGAAACAAACATTCCATTCACGTTCGTCCTCACACGAGTGGGGTCTGCGGTTCGAGTCTCCTAGAACCCAGGTGAATGGCATACTAATAATGTATTTTATTAGTCTTTAACTCCACTAATTTTAGCATCATGCTTGCCAGCACTAGACGACCTAATAATACAAGTTTACCCGTGTGAAGGGACATAGCAAGGGTGATAGCATTCACCCTCATAGCATTCATGAACAATAATACAAGCTTACATTGTGAAGGGACATAGCAAGGGTGAAGTGTGGGGCCTGGACACACACCCGCGCCTCAACGAAGCAGTGACGGTAGGCGGCGACAACACCCTCCGACGCTGGGGCCTGGAGGGCCGGGCTCTGGCCTGTGTCACCCTCAGGAAGACTGCACGCTGTGTACACTTCCACCCCACTGCTGACCTCCTGGCGGTTGGCTACTTGGATGGTTAGTGTTCCTTCGGTCTGTGCTCACTTTAAGTGGTATTGCTCAGTATTTACTCAGTTATTTCAGTTATTTACTCAGTTATTGCTCAGTTATCCATTCAATAGTTTCACGAGAAGAGTCTTCCCCTTATGCCAATTGTCAGGTGGTGGATAAATTGCAATTGGTACATCACTAAATGTGCGTTATGCAAATTGTTAGATTCATTAATATATTTCAAACATTCTCTTGTACAGCCACTGTATATTTTGAACTTCATCTACAGGAAGTGTTGCGCTGTACCTGTATCCCAGTCTGCAGAAACATGGCGGAGTTCATCATAGATCTGAGGGCATCTCTGACCTGAAGTTCTCTCCTGACGGTCGCTTTCTTGCTGTCGGGTCACACGAGAGCCTCGTCGATATTTATGTAGTGGAGACTGATGCGGACCGTGGGAATAAAGAAGGGTCAGGCCTGCGCAGAGTTGGGCTGTGTCGCGGGGCTTCCTCCTGGGTCACTCATCTCACCTGGCATAATGATTCCCGACTCATCCAGATCAATACGGGTCAGACTTGCTCTATATATACTGTAGATATTATGTAGATATGATAGAGCCCAGTAGACTCGGGAACCTGTACATCAGTTGACAGTTGAGAGGCGGGACCAAAGAGCCAGAGCTCAACCCCTGCAAGCATAACTTCGTTAGAGCTTGCAATAAAATAATGTTGATAGCTGAAAGAACATTACGGGCTATTCATGCCCGTGCCACCTCTTGGGTGGCTTAATCTTCATCAATCAGTCTGAAAGAACAGCTTTCAAACAGTTGACATAAAGAGGTTCAAGAAAATAGTCTGTGCAATTTTAAACAAATAATTTTGTATTTGGAAAACACAGGCGCGGGAGAACAGCTGTACTACGAAGCTCCACACGGGACCCGTCAGTTAATTCCTGATTCCACCGCCTCTGAATTGGCCTGGGCCTCTCCGATGACGTGCCCACTGGATGCCACCGTCGAGGGTATCTGGGCACCACACATGGACCTAACAGACATCAATGCCATTGCCCCAGCGCATAAGCTGCCTGTAGTGGCTACCGCTGCAGATGACCACGGCCTTGTCAGACTGTTCAGGTTCCCGTGTCAGGTGTGTTGAGCAGTGAATCTCTTTCATAACAAATCCACAAGGGCCGTGATGAGGGTTCGAACCTACGTCCGGTATGATCCCAGACGCGCCTTAGTCGACATGGTCAAAAGAATTGCAACCGGGAGTGCTACTGCCCTCACACGGATTCGGCCCTTGTGGATTTGTTCATCTGATATATCACGCTATTGTGTTGACCAGACCACACACTAGAAGGTGAAGGGACGACGACGTTTCGGTCCGTCCTGGACCATTCTCAAGTCGATTGAGAATGGTCCCGGGCGGACCGAAACGTCGTCGTCCCTTCACCTTCTAGTGTGTGGTCTGGTCAACATACTTTTGCCACGTTATTGTGACTCCTCGCCTGCGCTATTGTGATGTGTGTGTAACCCTTTCATATGTCAATAGACCAATATTATGAAATGCCCTTCTGAAATGTGTTGCTGAATTCAGTTATTTTAGATCTTTGAAATGCTTGTTCTAGATACGAATTTCTAGTCTGATAATAAATTGTTGCAAGGGGTAACTACTGTTGAAATGTAATTCCCTTTGAGTGGATAGGTAAGGTAATTATCAGGAGAAAGTACAAAGCAACTACCACTACATACCACTTGTAAGGAATATGAGGATTAGGATGAGACGGAGGAAAGGAATGGTACCCAACCACTTGGACGGTCGGGGATTGAACACCGACCTGCATGAGTTGTTATAGATTCAGCTACTCGGAACAAGTTCCAAGTAGCATGGGCTATGGTGAGCCCGTAGTGGACTTACCTGGCACAGGAGCGGGGCAAGTAGCACGGGCTATGGTGAGCCCGTAGTGGACTTACCTGGCAAAGGAGCGGGGCAAGTAGCACGGGCTATGGTGAGCCCGTAGTGGACTTACCTGGCACAGGAGCGGGGCAAGTAGCACGGGCTATGGTGAGCCCGTAGTGGACTTACCTGGCAAAGGAGCGGGGCAAGTAGCACGGGCTATGGTGAGCCCGTAGTGGACTTACCTGGCACAGGAGCGGGGCAAGTAGCACGGGTTATGGTGAGCCCGTAGTGGACTTACCTGGCAAAGGAGCGGGGCAAGTAGCACGGGCTATGGTGAGCCCGTAGTGGACTTACCTGGCAAAGGAGCGGGGCAAGTAGCACGGGCTATGGTGAGCCCGTAGTGGACTTACCTGGCACAGGAGCGGGGCAAGTAGCACGGGTTATGGTGAGCCCGTAGTGGACTTACCTGGCACAGGAGTGGGGCAAGTAGCACGGGTTGTGGTGAGCCCGTAGTGGACTTACCCGGCACAGGAGCGGGGCAAGTAGCACGGGTTATGGTGAGCCCGTAGTGGACTTACCTGGCACAGGAGCGGGGCAAGTAGCACGGGTTATGGTGAGCCCGTAGTGGACTTACCTGGCAAAGGAGCCGTGCTGTGACTGAATGAGGCGAGACCGTCGCTCTACCGTCCAACCCAAGTAGTTGAGTGGAGAAAAAGAGGAGTTGTTGCCTAATAAGACCAGCTGTGTTTTCTTCCCGGGGTAATTTTAACACTAATGTCGTCTGCTTGACGAATAGTGTAACATTGTGAATGTTGACCAGACCACACACTAGAAGGTGAAGGGACGACGACGTTTCGGTCCGTCCTGGACCATTCTTAAGTCGATTAATTGTGAATGACGGCGTTTTACCGCCACATTCACCACAACTGTTACATGTTGAAGTTGTTGACTAGGAAGTTAAGGTGTATTTTATAAATCAATCCTACGCAATTCTTAATAAATAAGAAGCATTGATAATAGGACCGGAAAGTGTAGTAGAAGAGTCACTGTGATTAGGATGATCACTGTGATCAAGAGGTTGATCACTGTGATCAAGAGGTTGATCACTGTGATCAAGAGGTTGATCATGGTGATCAACCGTGATCAAGTTATATATTGGGTTCTGAGATTGTTTGCTTCTTAGTCAGATCTTAGAAGGAGCGTCCCTTAACGGAAGATCCCAGAGGGAACGTCGCTTCAAAAGGGAGAGCACCTGAGAAACTAATTAGATTATTATGTAAATAAATGCTGTTAAATCTTGGACATCAATCTTGGTATAGCAAACATGTTATATAGTAGCAGCCTTGTCAATAGTGTCGTCTTAAGTGCTTCTCTTGAGACCACTCACACAAGTGAGTCTGGATTAGTGAATAGATCTACACTACAGGCGATGAGTCACAATAACGTGGCTAAAGTATGATGACAAGGTTATAATGACTTCTCTTTCGGGGGTTATAATAGGAAGTGCCTCGTATGGGCCAATAGGCCCTCTGCAGTTCCTACTGTTAGCCCCTCTACTACACCTTATTTTGCTCCTCCTCTCTCTCGTGCCTATTTATTGCCTGTCTCTACTTCCTCATCATTTTAATGGCTCAAAAGGGCCACCACTTACGGGCTATTCATGCCCGTGCCACCTTTTGGTTGGCTTAATCTTCATCAATCAATTCCTCATCACATCTATTGATACAGGTGATGGCTCAAAAGGGTCACCATGTATGAGCTATTCATTCCCGTGCCACCTTTTGGGTGGCTTCATGTTCATCTTAACACATTCACACGGGGGTCATCTCCAGTAACGCAGGGTGCAGTCGCACCTCCACAGATGTCCAGTATCATCCATTGGCTCAAAAGGGCCACCTCTTACGGGCTATTCATGCCCGTGCCACCTTTTGGGTGGTTTAATCTTCATCAATCAATCAATCTTCCTCATCACATTAGACTTGAGAATGGTCCAGGACGGACCGAAACGTCGTCGTCCCTTCACCTTCTAGTGTGCGGTCTTGTCATCAGATTTACACTGAATTCAATTGAAGTGCAATGAAGCTCGCTACTTACATATGGAAATTTAAGGTTCTCTTTATATTTGTTACGATTTCATTTTTAATATATTGTTAGAGAATTGTACAATACACAACTCCAATGAGTTAATAAAAGTTGTCACATTTACAAAACAGGCACAGAACTTTATAGATATTCACCCATGCAGGGCGAGGCTCTTACCTTGCAGGGAGAAGCTGTTGCCCATGCAGGGAGAAGCTGTTGCCCATGCAGGGAGAAGCTGTTGCCCATGCAGGGAGAAGCTGTTGCCCATGCAGGGAGAAGCTGTTGCCCATGCAGGGAGAAGCTGTTGCCCATGCAGGGAGAAGCTGTTACCCATGCAGGGAGAAGCTGTTACCCATGCAGGGAGAAGCTGTTACCCATGCAGGGAGAAGCTGTCACCCATGCAGGGAGAAGCTGTCACCCATGCAGGGAGAAGCTGTCACCCATGCAGGGAGAAGCTGTCACCCATGCAGGGAGAAGCTGTTACCCATGCAGGGAGAAGCTGTTACTCATGCAGGGAGAAGCTGTTACCCATGCAGGGAGAAGCTGTCACCCATGCAGGGAGAAGCTGTTACCCATGCAGGGAGAAGCTAGTTTAGCATCTAAAAGCGAAGTCGAGACCCTACAGTGTTACATAATGTCGAGTGATGCAATGTGGCACTCGCGGATTAAGATTTGGCTTTATCTTAGAATATTATAACCGCTGATATGTTATGTTTTTGAATGATGTATACGCGAGCTACTTATGAGCACAGTAGTGGGTGCATCAGGGAGCTCCGCCCCCCCACCCACCCCGGCGTCTGCACTTGTAACTGATTACTCTGAGCAATTTATCCAGATCCTAAAAGAGCCGAAATCCTTATCCTCTCATATCCCTTCAAAGTGCTATATAGTCGTACTGGCTTAGTGCTTCCTCCTGATAATTGCCTTACCTGTTTTATATAACCGGTAAGTACAATATTGTACAATCATAGGGTACAAAATGTAAGTGGAAGAGTACAGCCTAATTTAATTAAGTTTATTGAGGTACAAAATACATATAAAGGGAGGTGGTAAATCCAGCTATTCTCACCCCGTTCAGTACAACGTGTTCATATATGTATATAGACTCACATCACAAACAATAAGCATATTACCGAACATTCTGAGTGATAAACTATATACATATATGTATATGCTTATTGTTTGCTATTATATGCTTATTTAATTATACATCTTCAATCTATAACCTATATATCAATCTATAAACTATATACATATATGTATATGCTTATTGTTTGCTTATTTATATGCTTATTTAATAATATATCTTCAATCTTCTGAAGATGTATTATTAAGTACTTTCGTATTAAGGAATTTCCTGTCTTAATCCTTCTTCCTTCGGGGTCTGACACTGTCATGTGTGTGTTTGTGTAATAAATCTAAACACCGTTTCGGAGTCGCATCTTAATTCTTATAGCGTAAGTGTGTACCACTCTCGGTAGGGAGGACTGAAGAAGCACCGCCAGTACCGCGGCCACAGTGCGCACGTCACCAACGTACGCTGGTCGTACGACGACTCCCTGCTGGTGACGACGGGCGGGGCGGATACCTCCGTTATAGTCTGGCGGGTGACGGAGGAGCCGCCCGGCCACGATGACGAAGGAACGCTACCTGATCCTCAGAGCCAGGAACATGCTGTTGACGATCTGCCTGATGGAGGTAACCAAGCAACCCGTCCTCGCAAATTCGTATAGTCAATATTGACTTATTAAATACGTGTATAGGTGACATACTAAACATAATAGTTTACCTTGAAAAGCTTCATAGAAAACACCGACCTTACCTAACCTTGTTAGTATGTTAAGCATCTTATAGCTTCGTAATTACAATTGTTACTTAACCTATAACCAAGAAGTTCTTGTCTGATTTTTATATTTATTTATTTACTAGGAGAAAAGCACACAGAAACTGTATTTTAGGGGACCTAAACATTCCCTCTAATGCGTTGTGTGATTTCCTCCGAGGCTAAGGGTCCCCCTTCTTCCAACCAAAGGTGGTACCCCCTTCTTTATTTTTACGAAAATAAAGTGCTTGCGTGACAGATTCACGAAGCAGTTACGAACGTGTACATTTTTCCTCAATCTTTGACGGCTTTGATTACATTTATTAAACAATTTACAAGCATGAAAACTTGCCAATCAACTGTTGTTATTGCAACCCGTCCTCGACTCAAGTCCATTACATTTAACGGTCGACCCCACAGACGCATTCATAAATTTTAACATGCTGTTCATTCAAAACGGGAATTTTCTCAAGTATAAATTAATATTATAATGGCATATTGTGTATATATAGGCATAGGATAGGTTAGTTTAGGTTCTGTTGGCGATTATTTGTATTTGTAGTACGTGGGTGAAGCATTTATAGCGTTGTGATTCGAACAAAATTCGTCAGTGAAGCACTTGTCCCGGAAGTGTTCGAACGTCAGCAGTTGAGTCGTCTGTAAACCACTTTTCATTCATAAACAGGGGTTTGGCCGGTGCATGGAATCACTTTTGGATCTTTGTTTGGAGGACGGGCTGTGTTGTTATAAACAGCCTCCTGGTGCTTCGGAGCTCATTGACTGTTTAATAATTGTAAACAAAGCCGCCAAAGTTTGAGAAAAGATGTACAGGTTCGTAAGTGCTTGCGTAACTGCTTCGTGAATTTGGCCCCAGGTTACCTTCCCGTATTAACGTTAAGTCTAGTTGTCAACTCATTTCCCACCTTCAAGTTCCTTTACTCGCACCTGGCAATTTCTATGCTCCCATCTTTGGAATTTCTTTGCACCCAAGTAATTCAGGGTCTTCACCCCGCTTTACATGTTAGCTTACCTTACTTGAAGACCTGAAATGAACTGGCGCTATGTGGACGGGGACACAGCCCCGCTCCTGTGCCAGGTAAGTCCACTAGGGGCTCACCATAGCCCGTGCTACTTGCCCCGCTCCTGTGCCAGGTAAGTCCACTACGGGCTCACCATAGCCCGTGCTACTTGCCCCGCTCCTGTGCCAGGTAAGTCCACTACGGGCTCACCATAGTCCGTGCTACTTGCCCCGCTCCTGTGCCAGGTAAGTCCACTACGGGCTCACCATAGCTTGTGCTACTTGCCCCGCTCCTGTGCCAGTTAAGTCCACTACTGGCTCACCATAGCCCGTGCTACTTGCCCCGCTCCTGTGCCAGGTAAGTCCACTACGGGCTCACCATAGCTTGTGCTACTTGCCCCGCTCCTGTGCCAGGTAAGTCCACTACGGGCTCACCATAGCCCGTGCTACTTGCCCCGCTCCTGTGCCAGGTAAGTCCACTACGGGCTCACCATAGCTTGTGCTACTTGCCCCGCTCCTGTGCCAGGTAAGTCCACTACGGGCTCACCATACCCGTGCTACTTGCCCCGCTCCTGTGCCAGGTAAGTTACGGGCTCACCATAGCCCGTGCTACTTGCCCCGCTCCTGTGCCAGGTAAGTCCACTACGGGCTCACCATAGCCCGTGCTACTTGGAACTTGTTCCGAGTAGCTGAATCTATAACTGGCGCTGCTGGGGTGGTCTGGAAGCTGTCCAGTGCTTCCCTTGCCGTTGTGTTCTTCGTGGTGGTGGTGTAAAGCATCGTATAAAAGTTCAGCAGCTGGGTCAAGCTCTGGCTCTCTTTCTCCTAAAGTTTCTTCCACTTTCCCTACTTATTCTTCCTCTGTCCCCACTTCCCTGCTCGCCCCTCCGAGCGTCTTATCCTGTATTTAGTCTGTGTTTGCACCCATCCTTGGAATTTCTTTGATCCCACTTTGGAGTATCTTTATTCCCACCTTGAAGTTCCTTTGCTCCCACCTTGGAGTATCTTTCCTCCCATCTTGGAGTTCCCTTGCTCCCACCTTGGAGTATCTTTCCTCCCATCTTGGAGTTTCTTTGCCCCCACCTTTGAATTTCCTTGCTTACAAAAAAAAAAATCTCGTATAGCGTCATTTTTGTCTTTCCCTTTAACATTGAAGGGAAGCAGATTACATGTAACAGTGACTCAGTAAGATATCTCAATATTTCCTCGTGATCTGTGTCTTCAGAGTTGGCGGTAATGGACTTGGAAGCAGCAGGTCTGGAGGAGGATCTGGTGGTGACCGTTACCAGGGAGAGCAAACGGTCTAAGACCCCAGGTAAGCCAACGTCGTCAAAGACGTCGAGCAAGCCCCCATCGTCAAAGACGTCGAGCAAGCCGTCATCGTCAAAGACGCCAGTCAAGCCCCCGACGTCAAAGACGCCTAGCAAGCCTTCGCCTTCACAGACGCCAAACAAGCCTCCACCTTCACAGAGCTCTACGACAGCCATCTCTGCTACCCATCTCAGGTCCCTGCCAACCCCAGACCCTGATGACAAAACGGTGTTTTACTGCAGCGGCTCCATTGTGGGTCGGATAAATGTAACTCAAGGTAATTGTAGTTGTGACACTTGATATTACAACCTATCCACATTTAATCAACTCACAATGTCACGTTTTCCCCTTGGCACACTTAACTAGGGAGACCGCAGTGTCCTGAGACCCCCTGACCACCTTCAAGGAGGTCCCAGCTCACCATTGGTCCTCCGGGAGAAGTGGATTAGTTGTTCTTGGACGCTCATCTCACGGCCCTGGTGGCCTACTATCGGCTCTCCGGTCTCCACTACAGCCGTAGACACAAGCCGCTAGTACCAACTCAACATGAAATGACTCTTGGGGGGTATTTGTCCCTCCACCATTGACCCCATTAACTTGTACTAAACACAGGCGAGATCTGGCTGTGACTGCCGCGACTTGGAATAGGGTGTGTGTACTCTACTAGGAAGCCAGTAACTTTCAGCGTTGCTCCTGGGAATGAGCGGTAGGCACTGCACACTATGGGTATAACCTTGGTCTTCCCTCTGACAGGCCTATTGTCCAGTGACATACAGGAGAAGCTGACCCACTGCCCCAGACGAACTCGGTAAGAACAACCTGGTTGATTAGACCAGCACCCGGATTCACAAAGCAGTTACGCAAGTACTTACGGATGTGTACATCTTTTCTCAATCTTTGACGGCTTTGGTTACATTTGTTAAACAGTTTACAAGCATGAAAACTTTCAAATCAACTGTTGTTGTTATAAACAGCCTCCTAGTGCTTCGGAGCGCATTAACTGTTCATTAATTATAAAAAAAGCCCCCAAAGATTGAGAAAGGATGGGGTTCGTCAGTGCTTGCGTAACTGCTTCCTGAATCTGGCCCCAGAGGAAGCCAGGTCAAATAGGTCAAATACCGGGTCGCAGGCACGTTGATCCTCAGAATCATCTACAAGTAAACAGGTAGGTACTCCCTGACATTCCCAGTGTATCATGTAATATGGACATGATACATGGATCAGAATTCTTCCATGTGACAGCTACGGACATAAATAGCTGGGCACATTTCCTATCACTTAATGCGTTTGTTCACCTAGCAGTAAATAGGTGCTCAGGAGTTAATCAACTTATTCTATTCACCTAGTTGCACTTGTGGGGATTGAGCTTCATTACAGCTTGCAGTTGCATCGTGGAAGGTCAATAATTCGACCTTCGGGGGGGGGACCTCTGAGCCTAACGTGTATACACTCCGGCTACCTGTCCCCCGACACAAAGAATTAAAATCGTGTAACTACACACGCAAACATTTTTCACTATTGCCTGTTAACCCTTTCTACTCGTATAAAACTATTGTTACTTGGTTGTGTTTCAGAAGGCGCAGTGGAGAGTCAGCACGTCGGGTATGGGGAGCACAAGTCCTTCGTCACCGCCCTGGCGGTCTCTAGAGCGGAGCCTCGCATGATCGCAACGGCCCAGGTAACCCCCATCTCGCTCCTACACTAGTGGCATGCCTTCCCTCATTTTATACTGCTTCACTTTTGAGTAATTACCTAAGTGTAGTTACAGGATGAGAGCTACGCTCGTGGTGTCCCGTCTTCCCAGCACTCTTTGTCATATAACGCTTTGAAACTACTGACGGTTTTGGCCTCCACCACCTTCTCACCTAACTTGTTTCAACCGTCTGTTTGCAAAAGTGAATTTTCTTATATTTCTTCGGCATCCGTGTTTAGCTAGTTTATATCTATGACCTCTTGTTCTTAAAGTTCCAGGTCTCAGGAAATCTTCCCTATCAATTTTGTCAATTCCTGTTACTATTTTGTATGTTGTGATCATATCACCTCTTTTTCTTCTGTCTTCTAGTTTTGGCATATTTAATGCCTCTAACCTCTCCTCGTAGCTCTTGCCCTTCAGTTCTGGGAGCCATTTAGTAGCATGTCTTTGCACCTTTTCCAGTTTGTTGATGTGCTTCTTAAGATATGGGCACCACACAACCGCTGCAGGGTATAGGGGGTACGATGCCCAGAGAGACGGACGCCCTCGGGGGGAAGAGGCACGTTTAAATCTGGTTCAAACCCGGGCTCTGTTCTACCTCTTCGCCCTTACTTCATTACACATACAAATCATAATAGCGTGCAGTCTATCACTGTCACGCAGGACAGAGGGTCATACACAAGACCATAGGTCTAAACTAGCACATGTATATCATGGTTACAATCAATGTTTTTATGTATTAATATGTAAAAGCAACTTTCTATTGTGCACTGCCACACAAGGGCAGGGATGGGTTCATAAGTGATGCAGCTTAGAAGTAATATAATAAAATTGTTCTTCATTCCTTAAAATGGACAAGCAAATTTTGGCAATAAATCGTCAGGATGTCGTCCAGAACACCTGAGTCAATGAAATAGTTACAGTTGGTGGTACAAGAGGCCAGGAAGTCTCAAATCTTTTACGGTTTCACATTCAATAATATAGTGTTCTAGTGAATGCATTAAGGTTTGTCACAGTTTACAATCTGAATATTCTGGTAGTGGCTCAGCCTCACTAACCTGCAGATGTGTCTATAGCCAAGGCGAATTACCACAATGACTATCACATTGCCTGGTCTGGTTACGGTGCTGACCATACAAATACCTATATTACAAAACTGTCATAACTTTAATACTGCAGCTTTCAGGTCTCGGAGAATTTTTAGTTCATCTAAATCTGAATTAATTTCTTTAATTTGTATGTTTCTAATAATTGTATTAGATAGCCCAAAGTCATAATCAGTGTTTCTTTCCTGCAGCCTCATTGGCCAATCGATCTACAAAGTCATGTTTTCCAACTACAACATGGGATGGGAAGCCACACAAATTTATGCAATAGTTATTACCATTATTGCCATTATTATATTGTTATTACCATTATTGCAATAGTTAGTCCAGCACGTGGACTTGTGATCCTGTGGTCCTGGTTCGATCTCCAGGCGCCGGCGAGAAACAATGGGCAGAGTTCTTTCACCCTATGCCCCTGTTACCTATCAGTAAAATAGGTACCTGGGTGTTAGTCAGCTGTCACGGGCTGCTTCCTGGGGGTGGAGGCCTGGTCGAGGACCGGCCGCGGGGACACTAAAGCCCCGAAATCATCTCAAGATAACCTCAAGATAAGAGATTGGCAAAAATTCCATTCCATTTAATATTACAAGCTACTTGCGACATATATTATGACTGGCAGTTGGGTATGGTGGAGGAGACGACGGAAGAGGGCGGGGACTACGCCCTGGTACACGTGTGGCGCCCCAGCGACGGAACCACTACGGCTGTGTTGAGGGGCGGCCCGGAGACCCTCGTCTCTGCCTTGAGCTTCTCCCCAGCGGCAGGTTCCTCGCCTCTCTGGCTGATGAATCTGTTGTTCACATCTTTAACTGGATTAAGGTAACTCTCGTATGGTTTTTTTTCTGGATACCTTAGACGGTACTGTAGCAAATTTTGTCAGAATTGTTTACAGAGTTCTTCCTCTCATTGTTTAGAGCCATATAATCTACTTGTTTTCCAAAGAATACGACCTTTCTCGTAATGTAATAACGAGCGTTATTTTGCGCCAACATTAGTCAATCTCGGTACTCTTTCAGTGTTCTTTCTTGAATGAATTTAACTGTGCAGTCATCAGTGGGAGCAGAAACATTTTAGACTTGTGAGATCGTCTCCATTATGAGCAGAGATTAAGATCAGGCAGTATAGACGGGTACAAAATATACAGAGAATAAGTTTTTTGAGAGTTGTCATGTAACAGTATTTCAGTGTTTCTTCATAATAGTGTTATCACTATTACATGTTAGTACTTGTATGACACACTTGTTGTAATACCAACACCGCCCTGGCAAGGCGTTGTAGGGGTTTTTATACAAAAACGTAAAGAACGCCCTTTGCATTTACGGGCTCACCATAGCCCGTGCTACTTGGAACTTGTTCCGATATATATATATAATTATATTATATATAGATATATATATATATATATATATATATCTATATATATATATATATATATATATATATATAATGTAATATTTTTTTTTTTTAAAGGGGTACCACTCTGGTGCAAGTGTAGGGACCCATAGCCTCGGAGAAGAAAATAAAGAGTACTCAGAGAAGACCTTGTGGATCCTCACTGAACACTTTGATATTTCTTCTCCTACCACCCCTATTATTTGGTATGTGTGTATATTTATCTAATTTTATGAAAATGTCATTACACATTTATATGTATATATATATATATAGATAATATATATATCATATATTATATATATATATAGATATATATATATATATATATAATATACACACACGAACCCTTGCATAAACCACAAGTTATATGTAACCAATAAACTCTTCCTCGTGAAGGATTCGAACTTCGAAAGTGATGGGCCATCAAACTCACCCTAGCATAAGCAGGGGTGACTAGCTTAATTCCCCTTCAAGGTCATAAAGAACCAACTAAAGTGAAACAACTGTATCTTTTCAATGTCAATATAATAAACAAATAGAAAATGCTGTAAGCATAACATAAAGAAACACCCTTAAACTTTATGGTAAAGACCATGGGGTACAGTCTCGTAAATTACTTAACCTCGGTACGAGTATGTGTACATGTATATATAACATTAATAATTGTGTAACTAGCGTCAAAAGATTGTTATTTGTTTAGCTAAACGAATAGAGGTTCAGTTCCTGAACCGATTATGTGCCTCTGTAATCCTTTACACCACCGCCCACGGGATGGGTATGGGGAGCATAATAAAGAAATTGAATCAGTACGTCAATCACAGAGGTGAAACACAAGAGGAGTTATCATATCTGCGTATAACCTATCACGGCTAAATCACTTGGAGCTGGACACACTCCTTAATCTTAATATATATTTAACTTTACATGTTATACAATCATTGCCGGATAACTCGCCTAAGGCCTAGGAAAATAAATTTCACTTTCAAGAGTAGCCAACCTTTCCCTCCATCGTCCACAAGCCACTGGAGGTGGCTTTGTGGAGGTGGGGTCCCTCGATTGTTTCAAGCATGGGTTGGACATATATATGAGTGGGATTGGGTGGTTATAAATAGGAGCTGCCTCGTATGGGCCAATAGGCCTTCTGCAGTTACCTTTGTTCTTATGTTCACTGAGGGTGGCGAGACCGGCCTGCCATACCGGCAAATTTAT
>WNGS01007182.1:474951-490569 GCA_020271785.1 Procambarus virginalis
AGGAATCGATAAAATTGATAGGGGGAATTCCTGAGACCCGGAACTTAAGAACAAGAGGTCATAGATTTAAACTAACGAAACAAAGCTGCCGGAGAAATATACGAAAATTCACTTTTGTAAACAGAGTGGTAGACAGTTGGAACAAGTTAAGTGAGAAGGTGGTGGAGACCAAGACCGTCAGTAGTTTCAAAGCGTTATATGACAAAGAGTGCTGGGAGACGGGACACCACGAGCGTAGCTCTCATCCTGTAACTACACTTAGGTAATTACACCTTTCTCACACATGTAACATGTTTGTTGCAGCGCGGACACACCGACGTCAACCACTACGGCAGCGTCAAGTCCTTGGTGTACAGCGATGGGACGGTGTTGTGGGTGCCCCCGGGCCTCTTCAGGTCAGAGTGCCCCTAGACGCCACCCATTGGCCCTACGACACTCAGACTTGCGAGCTCTACATCGGTGCTGGGCCTACCATGGTTGGCATGTCGACTTGCAGCTGTTTCAGAATGCCAGCAAGGTATGAAACTATTAGCAGAAATATTTCAGGTTCGTTCTGTAGTCGCTCCAAAATCAGTATTATCGTTTAGTAAATATATTTATACATTTTAAAAACATTACGACTACATTATCAAGATTTTAAAATTAAATTATATTAACTCGCAAGTATATAACATAAATTGTAATAACATTACTAAAATTTCGCGTAAGCGCGATAACCTCACGCCTGGCTCTTCTAACGAACAGAATTTAATAATAATAATAATAATAATAATAATAATAATAATAATAATAATAATATAATAATAATAATAATAATAATTTTATTTACAAGACGGTACAATGGGTGGTTAAATTACATAAGACTGGTAATTTTTACATTCCTCCAAAGCCACTAACACGCATAGCGTTTCCGGCAAGTCTTTGACGCTTTAAAGACTTTTCATTGAACCACATGACTGAAAACCGTTCGCCAAATACTATCACATCAACATGGGGCGACGAGGCGGGTCTCACAACGAAGTCTCACATTTAGTTCTAATACTAAATGCGTAGCGAGATATAGTATTGACTTGTCATAACATTACTGGAACAGATGAGTGCCTGGCGACATGTGAGCAAAGGTTTATTGGTAAAACTAGACATGCGAGGATTAACCTCAGATTTTAGGATGAAGTTTTCAGTTCAATTCTCTAGCCACAAGTTTTAAATATCACGAATTTCTTTTTCAGTTTTATTAAACAATAGAGATTTTATACACAAATTGAAAATATCCTGAGTTACTTTACAATTTATTGAAATATTTTAGTTTTGTTTTATTACTTTTATAAAACTGTAATATCAATACAGCTATAGGTTAAGTACTAATTGTAATTGAGAAGCAATAAATGCTTGTCCTCATACACTAAGAAGGTTATGTTAGGTCGTGGTTTTCTGCTTAACTTTTCAGGTAAACTCGAATATTCACAATATATTTGACAGTACGGTTAATACTAAGTGAAAATAAGTACAATTCCTGACTGCTAGGAATAGAACATAATTACACTTACTTGCGCTGTGGCAAAGATGCACTACCAAGATGCCTCAATAAGGGGTTAGAAATAGCCTAAGCTACCCCATCCATTTGAGATGTATTTTATTGTCTGAAAAAACCTACTTGAACCATCGGCCTCTATGACCTAGGCTGTCAAAGAATATGACTGCACTCTAGGGTTTTGTGTGCTCTTCTACAATGCTCATTGGCTGTCTGCTATGCATTTGAGATTTATGAGAAATGGCAAATAGACCAAATATTTTTCCATTGTCTTAAAGTGAGAGCGTTGTTACAGTGTGGGTGACGTTACAGGTGTTACCCGGTTGGTTTATGAAGTTTTCACACTCGTGGCAGTACGTGAAAGGCAGCATCGAGCGCATGCAGACAACCTACTCGTGTTGCCCCGAGCCTACGTCATGATTAGGGTGGAGATCACCATGTCTAGAGTCTCCCCAATCTTCACCTCCACTGTCGTCATCCCGGCCTGCGGTGGGTCTCCTCCGTTACGTTCCAGTGTTCATTCTGTTTATATCATGTAAAGTGCTAATAAAAGCAAGTTTTCCACGGGGATATAATATGTTTGGTGTTATTTACACTGAGTCTGGGTGTGTTGGCTTCCGGCAGTGATCTCTGTGCTGACGCTGGTGCAGTTCTTGCTTCCCCTGAGAGAACCACGGAGGCTGACGTTGGGGTGTGTCAGTCTGCTGCTGACACTGATCGTCCTTCTCTACCTGGCCATCTCCCTCCCTCACCTCGCCTTCTCCCTCCCATAATAGGTACGTTCTCCCTCACCCTCCCCCATCATTGGTACGTTCTCCCTCACCCCTCCCCCATTGGTACGTTCTCCCTCACCCCTCCCCCCATCATTGGTACGTTCTCCCTCACACCCCTCACCATCATTGGTAGTTTCCCTCACCCCCTATCCCATTATGGTACGTATTCTCCCTCCTTGCCTCTACACTATGCCTCACTCTTATATAACTATATTTACATGCTACATCACTATATTTAAACTACTGTATATCAATATTTATACTACTATATCAATATATATTTAAGCAATTATATCGCTATATTTACACTACTCATCACGATATTTAAACAATTACATATTTATATTTACACTATTATAACACTATAGTCACACAAACCATGTCATTATATTTACCCTACTGAATCACTATATTTACACTACTATATCACTATATTACACTACTATATCACTATATTTACTGTCACTATATTCACATAATACATTTTAATACACCATTTAATGTATGTAGGGTGGATTTTGCTTTGCGGAAGGCAAAATCCTTCAGCAACTTTATCTTGTTGAAGGCCAAATCAAGTGTTTATTCAGGTAAAGTATATACAGGGTGTGATACAAATATTGATGAATTTATAGATAGAGCTAGTACATACAATGCCTAAAGCCACTATTACGCAAAGTGTTTCGGGCAGGAAAAACATTAATGACTAAAACTTAATACTAATTGACATTAAAGTATAAAATGTGTTGAGAAAATATCAAAAAAAAAAAGTGGGGAACATAGCAGAATAACAGCAAAAAATACAATTTGGTCAACAAACAGCATTGTTTAAAAAAAATAGCCGACATGGGTTGACATTATAGGAGTAAGGTAGGTTACAGGGAGTTAATTAGGTAGTGCTTAGTTTTTATCTTAAACTGGTTGAGAGAGGTACAATCTTTGACATGATTGGGAAGGTTATTCCACATTCTGGGTCCCTTGATTTGTAGAGCATTTCTACTTTGATTAAGTCGTACTCTTGGAATATCAAAAAGGTATTTGTTTCTGGTGTGGTGCTCATGGGTTCGGTTACAACCTTCAATGAAGCTTTTAAGGTCAAGATTGACATTACAGTTCAGCGTTTTATATTATAAAATACACATGAGAGAATGTGCAGTGACTTAATATCTAACATATTCAGAGATTTCAGTAGGGGTACCGAGTGATGTCTGGGGCCAGAGTTAGATATTGTCCTAACAGCAGCTTTGTGTTTATTTATTTTATTTATTTATTTATTTAGATACAAGAAGGTACATTGGGTTTGTGAGAATACATAGCATAGTATTTACAATCTTGTAAAGCCACTAGTACGCGCAGCGTTTCGGGCAGGTCCTTAATCTAACAGATAATTTTAAGCAGGTAAATTCTAGCAGAATTAATAAAATGATAACAAATACATTGCAAGAAAAAATCATCATCACATGTTAAATCAAAGCTTCATCTTGTTAACTTGATTTATAGAACTTAATGATGACACTAATACTTTGTTATTTCTCTGACACCGTGGATCAGTAAACTGTGGGTTGGTTAGCTGGCCTCTGAGCGCTGATCACTTGGCAATTTGTGTTACAGTGAAGTTCTACGGGCAGACTTTAGCGGTGATTGTGGTGAGCGTTGGGGTGAACGCCGGCCTCCTGCGTCTGACGGACGGTCGCCAGCCTTCCGTCACCTCGACGCCACCACCGGCACTGCTCAAGAATATCCTCACTGGTCCCCTCGCCTCTGTCCTCTGTATACAGCATTACGCCGAAAAGGTAGTACATTCAAACTCTCCGTCATGCTCCCACTATTGTTGTTACTGATGCTATTGCTAATACTGTATATACAATTGTATAGCCATGCAATTTCTAAATACCCAACCAATACCCTTACAAATATTGAGTGTAAGTTGCTTGAATCGACTTGAGAATGGTCCAGGACGGACCGAAACGTTGTCGTCCCTTCACCTTCTAGTGTGTGATCTGGTCAACATACTTTAGCCACGTTATTGTGACTCCTCGCCTGCAAATATTGAGTATTTGTACAGCTAATTAAGGCCTATCAATTCACCCGCGGTTGATAGGCCTTAAGACTACAACCAAACCAAATTTTGGGGTAATTTGAACACCTCGAGCATAATTCCAAAACCCTGCCATGATAATGTAAGATTTTAAGGGTTGACAGATGTTAATCTTCTTCTTTTAGGGGCTGTTCACTTGAGACAGTTAAGCAAGTCCCAGCTGTGTCTTGGTACAAATGACAGGATGAACAACCCAGCGGGTTTTTTCTATTGGGGAGTGTTGTATATGCTGCTATGGCGGTGTGTTCACTCACAAGATGAGTGGCGCTGCCTAATACCGTCACTATGGCGGTGTGTCCACTCACAGGATGAGTGGCGCTGCCCAATACTGTCACTATGGCGGTGTGTCCACTCACAGGATGAGTGACGCTGCCCAATACTGTCACTATGGCGGTGTGTCCACTCACAGGATGAGTAACGCTGCCCAATACTGTCACTATGGCGGTGTGTCCACTCACAGGATGAGTGACACTGCCCAATACTGTCACTATGGCGGTGTGTCCACTCACAGGATGAGTGACGCTGCCCAATACTGCCACTATGGCGGTGTGTCCACTCACAGGATGAGTGGCGCTGCCCAATACTGTCACTATGGCGGTGTGTCCACTCACAGGATGAGTGACGCTGCCCAATACTGTCACTATGGCGGTGTGTCCACTCACAGGATGAGTGGCGCTGCCCAATACTGCCACTATGGCGGTGTGTCCACTCACAGGATGAGTGACGCTGCCCAATACTGTCACTATGGCGGTGTGTCCACTCACAGGATGAGTAACGCTGCCCAATACTGTCACTATGGCGGTGTGTCCACTCACAGGATGAGTAACGCTGCCCAATACTGTCACTATGGCGGTGTGTCCACTCACAGGATGAGTGGCGCTGCCCAATACTGTCACTATGGTGGCGTGTCCACTCACAGGATGAGTGACGCTGCCCAATATTGTCACTATGGTGGCGTGTCCACTCACAGGATGAGTGGCGCTGCCCAATACTGCCATTATGACGGTGTGTCCACTCACAGGATGAGTGGCGCTGCCCAATACTGTCACTATGGCGGTGTGTCCACTCACAGGATGAGTGGCGCTGCCCAATACTGTCGCTATGGCGGTGTGTCCACTCACAGGATGAGTGGCGCTGCCCAATAAACTCGCCCCTCGAGACAAAATTTAAACAAAACTATGATCTATAACAAAACTGTCTGCGGTACAGGTTGGTCTGAGCGGAGGCGGGGCTGAGGACGGGGAGATCCTGGAGGAGACGCGTCCTGCATCCTACCTCCATGAGTGGCTGCTGGTGGCCGCCGCCCTCGACCGCCTCGCCGCCATCACCTTCGTCGCCGCCTTTGTCATTACTCTCATCGCCTTCGTCGCCCCCGTCTGATCTTACACTCCCCAACTACGTTCATGTTCGGTTGTAGTAATTATCTCCATTACTGATGCAACAGCCAAAGGGCCTCGTGTGTCTACTGTAATGCATATGACCAGTGAACAAATCCACAAGGGCCGTGATGAGGATTCGAACCTAAGTCCGGATCGATGTATGTGTATGTCATATGACCAGTGTTTACTGTAGTCCACGTGACCTCCAGTGTTTACTGTAGTCCGTAGGAGATCCATATTTTGTGTAAATATTCCAACCTGTCATCCAAAAGTACAGTAAACATATGGACTGTACCAAAACATGGACTGTACCAAACATGGACTGTACCAAAACATGGACTGTACCAAAACATGGACTGTACCAAACATGGACTGTACCAAAACATGGACTGTACCAAAACATGGACTGTACCAAACATGGACTGTACCAAAACATGGACTGTACCAAAACATGGACTGTACCAAACATGGACTGTACCAAACATGGACTGTACCAAACATGGACTGTACCAAAACATGGACTGTACCAAACATGGACTGTACCAAACATGGACTGTACCAAACATGGACTGTACCAAAACATGGACTGTACCAAACATGGACTGTACCAAACATGGACTGTACCAAAACATGGACTGTACCAAAACATGGACTGTACCAAACATGGACTGTACCAAACATGGACTGTACCAAAACATGGACTGTACCAAAACATGGACTATACCAAAACATGGAATATACCAAACATGGACTGTACCAAACATGGACTGTACCAAACATGGACTGTACCAAACATGGACTGTACCAAACATGGACTGTACCAAAACATGGACTGTACCAAACATGGACTGTACCAAAACATGGACTGTACCAAAACATGGACTGTACCAAACATGGACTGTACCAAACATGGACTGTACCAAAACATGGACTGTACCAAACATGGACTGTACCAAACATGGACTGTACCAAAACATGGACTGTACCAAACATGGACTGTACCAAAACATGGACTGTACCAAAACATGGAATATACCAAACATGGACTGTACCAAACATGGACTGTAGCACCCAAGATATCTATGTTTTGTACTGATAATTCTGTAGAAAAAGAAAGCAAAAACCAAACCTAACTTTTCCTAAGCTTAGTATATAAATTTACTAAATTTGGCTTGAGATTGTTTCTGTTAAAGCTAGGATTTTTAATGTAGGCCTCGAACAGGTTATGTTAAGTTCATAGTTAATTTGTCACCTTTTAAATTATACTCTTTTGAATTCCAATAGCACAGAGCGTGGAGGGATTATTTTTTGTACAATAGTTCATATTTTGTACATTCCATCCATAGCAGTAATAGGTAGTATAATTTTTGGAGAAAGGGTTGGCATATTAATATCTACTGAAACATTCCTCTGTACTGATTTCAAAAAGCTTATTTTCAACATCATTTAATCGAGTATCTATTGAACCACTTCTAGTTTCATATACAACTTAATTTTATGAACGTTTCACTGTTCATGTTTTTAATGAGTGTTAATATATATATATATAATTTTAAGTGTATTGCATCATATTAAAAATAAAACTGTTGTAAATCATAGCGTTTTGTTACTATAAACTACATTACCAAATACTTATTACCTACAGATATTTATCATAATAAAACGTTTGTATTAAATAAATGCAATGACAAATATTATTAATAGTACTAGTATGGCTCAAACAAATCACATTAAAGTGATGAATCAATGAGAAAATCAGAAGGAGCCATGAGAAGGATTTGAACCTGTACCGTGTGTACGCCCAAGCACACGCCTTAATCCACTGGACAATGATATGCTAAAAGTAATGTAACTTGGTTGGAGCTGGAGGGTGGAACTCCTGTACCACACCAGAGTGTAGTTGGGAAATGTGTGAAGCCTTGATTTGCTATCAGGTTGATGCCTCAGGACCCGAAAAGGATTCAGCTGAATCACAGGTTGCATTTCTTTAGTCAGCTCGTCCTCCAAACAAAGATCCAAAAGTGATTCCATCCACCCGCCAAACCCCTGTTTATGAATGAAAAACGGTTTACACACGACTCACAAATGATTTCGTTCGAACACTTCTGGAACAAGTGCTTCACTGACGAGTTTTCTTCGAACCACAACGCTGTAAATGCTTCACCCACGTACTACAAATACAAATAATCGCCAACCGAACCTAAACACCTTACCTAACCTAACCTATGCCTATATATGTACAATATGCTAATATATTATAATATTAATTTATATTTGAGAAAATTCTTGTTTTGAATGAACAGCATGTTAAAATTTATGAATGCGTCTGTGGGGTCGACCGCTGGATGTAATGGACTTGAGTCGAGGACGGGTTGCTTTACTGTGTCATATTCCAGTGGGTTGAAGCGTGTGCTTGGGAGTACCCAGGTTGCAGATTCGAATCCTTCTCATGGCTTCAATTGATTTCTGAATACTAGTATACTGAGAAAATCAACTGGAGCTCTGAGATGATTCGAACCCGCAATCGAGAGAATCCCAGCTGCTGATTCTAACCACTGGATAACTCTGACTTGCTAAAGTCATATACAACCGGTTTTCTGTTGAAATCACAGGAAGTTTGGAGGGTCCCTCCTGAAGCCAGTCCACGTTTTACGTATTACCCCAAGCACCCGGGTGTAGGCAACATAGTTCAACAGAAAACCAGTTATATGACTTTTTGCCAAGTTTAGGTGGTCCAGTGGTTAGCGTCAGAGGCTGGGGTTCTCTCGGTCGCGGGTTCGAGTCACCTTAGAGCTCCGGTTGATTTTTCTCATTGATATCTATCACGTTAGTGTGATTTCTGTGGACTAGTATTATTTAACCCCCGGTAGGAATACCTTATGGTTTTAGAGTTTTTATGTCTGTGAGGTTTCTGTGTGAAGTCTTGAGAAGGATTTATGTTGTCTAATGAATAGGACTTCGCTCCTGTGCGGACAGACGTCGGGATGAAAGCCTGTAGTAATTAACTGCCCGCTCTACAGAGTGTATATTGAACTTATTAATATATAATGTCTAATAATCAGCTGCGAAAGATATAAGTAATTATGTAGATAATTATATAATAATAACACTGATATTCGAAGCTATGTGACTAAGGCTACCCACACGAAGCTATGTGACTAAGGCTACCCACACGAGGCTATGTGACTAAGGCTACCCACACGAGGCTATGTGACTAAGGCTACCCACACGAGGCTATGTGACTAGATAACAGGACCAAGGCTACTTAAATGGGGCTGCCTACCTGAGGCTACAAAACTCGAGCTTGTCATCTAGCATTAAGCTATTAGGATTACCATCCTGGGGCTAACAAATCTGACGTTACGGAATTGGGGCTACCTGTCGTAGGCGCCTGAGCTACAGAGATACCAGGCACTAACCTATCTTATATGTATTGTTTTTTCCATTTCAGTCAAACAAAGCCAAGGTGTATCGCCATAGTTTAATGAATAAATCAGGCAATATTCTGCCTCTTTCGTGCTCAATTGACTACATTGGGTCCCAGCATGCAACCCTTGCAGTTGTCTAACTCCCAGGTAGAGTGCTTATTTACTGCTAGAAAAACAGGTGCATTAGGAGTAGAATAGGTGCATTAGGAGTAAGGAAACCTACTCCTAATGTTAATTTATGAAATTAATGTAATGTTATTTTAGGTAAAAACAAGTATTAAGTAAAATGTTATTTCCTGTTTCGTGTATCTACAATAAAAGAATTGGGTATCGTGTAATCTACGAGTGAAACACCATGTCTTTCTGATTTGAGTCTTGACATTTTCAAATGGCAGTGATTATGATTTATCTTACCGGAATTTACCTAAGGGCCCACGATATATCTAGTGGCCACGACGGGAATAGAAAGACAGAGGCTTGTCAAAGGCCCACCCTTCTATTTTCCCGAGAATGTTTTCCAACTGGATTTTGAACGGCAGTAATGTCTTGGCATTTGGCGGGTAAGCAGTGAACCAAGAAGCCCATAACCAAGCGATACAGGCTTGGTTGTGGGCTACTGAAATTAAACTACGTTTCTAGGGATCTGCACTGGTGGGGCTAGGATTCTACAGGAAGCCTGGTCGACGACCGGGCCACAGGGACGCTAAGCCCCGAAACCATCTCAGGTCAGGCCAACGTACTTTCAAACCTCTTCTCTCTCTTGTATGTATTAACAAGTTGTACTGAACGGGGTGAGAATAGCTTGAGCTACCTCATCCCTTTGTGTGTATTTTACCTCAATAAACTTATTTCAATTTCATTTTTTTTTTCTCTACACCCACATCCTCCTCCAGAATTGCATCTCTCCCATCCTCCCCTTCCTCCCTCATTCTTTCGAAACCCTTCGGACATCCAAGTTAAATGTAAGGCTACTTCGTTGGTGGCTAGCCAGGGCTACCTCGTTGGTGGCTTGCTAAGGCTACCTTGTTGGTGGCTAGCTAGGGCTACCTCGTGGTGGCTAGCCAGGACTACCTCGTTGGTGGCTAGCTAAGGCTACCTCGTTGGTGGCTAGCTAAGGCTACCTCGTTGGTGGCTAGCTAAGGCTACCTCGTTGGTGGCTAGCTAAGGCTACCTTGTTGGTGGCTAGCTAGGGCTACCTCGTTGGTGGCTAGCCAGGGCTACCTCGTTGGTGGCTAGCTAGGCTACTTGTTGGTGGCTAGCTAAGGCTACCTCGTTGGTGGCTAGCTAAGGCTACCTCGTTGGTGGCTAGCTAAGGCTACCTCGTTGGTGGCTAGCTAAGGCTACCTCGTTGGTGGCTAGCCAGGGCTACCTGTTGGTGGCTACCTTACGCTACCTCGTTGGTGGCTAGCCAGGGCTACCTCGTTGGTGGCTAGCCAGGGCTACCTCGTTGGTGGCTAGCCAGGGCTACCTCGTTGGTGGCTAGCCAGGGCTACCTCGTTGGTGGCTAGCTAAGGCTACCTCGTTGGTGGCTAGCTAAGGCTACCTCGTTGGTGGCTAGCCAGGGCTACCTTGTTGGTGGCTACCTTACGCTACCTCGTTGGTGGCTAGCCAGGGCTACCTCGTTGGTGGCTAGCCAGGGCTACCTCGTTGGGCTAGCCAGGGCTACCTCGTTGGTGGCTAGCTAAGGCTACCTCGTTGGTGGCTAGCCAGGGCTACCTCGTTGGTGGCTAGCCAGGGCTACCTCGTTGGTGGCTAGCTAAGGCTACCTTCTTGGTGGCTAGCTAGGCTACCTTCTTGGTGGCTAGCCAGGGCTACCTCGTTGGTAGCTAGCTAAGGCTATGTGGCTAAATCCATGGAGGGAAACAAGCATATGTAAACCGTGCCTGAACCCGCCGGTGTGTGTTTGCTTCGCCACAATGTAACACGAGAGCCATCAGGCCGGCGTCTGGTTTTCTGCCCATTACCCCGCCCCTTCCACTCCATACCCCAGGAATCCTCAGTGAGATGACCTCCACCCCCAGCACACCACTGATATCCGCCCCAGCACCACACACCCGCCATGATGACTCCCATAAATAGCCTCAAACGCTTGTAACCATGAGAGCCGGTCGGGAGCCGGTCGGCCGAGCGGACAGCACGCTGGACTTGTGATCCTGGGTTCGATCCCAGGCGCCAGCGAGAAACATTGGGCAGAGTTTCTTTCACCCTATGCCCCTGTTACCTAGCAGTAAATAGGTACCTGGGTGTTAGTCAGCTGTCACGGGCACGGTCACAGACCTCCACCAGGTCAGGTGGAGGCCTGGTCGAGGACCGGGCCGCGGGGACACTAAAGCCCCGAAATCATCTCAAGATAACCTCAAGATGATATATATGTGCTAAGTTCAGACCTATTGTCTTGTGTATGACCCTCTGTCCTGCGTGACAGTGAATACCAGCATTATCCTCACTTTAATAAGACTTAATTGAAATCCTCAGATTAGGCAAAATTGTAATTCATTTTGTCAATAAAGATGTTAATAATAATAACGCCCCAAGCACGCACCAATAAGTAATGAAATTCCTTATTGATGCGACACACAATCAACTTGATAATGGTGTTTAAGTATGTTTATTGAGACAAGAAAGAAATACATCTCAAAGGGATAGAGTAGCTGAGGCTATTTCTACCCCCTGACAATGATTTTTTTTATCTTTATTTAATAAAATACAATATAAATCATATAAACATAAGTTTTACAAGGCAATACTACATTAGTATAATTCTCACCCTGACAACGTCGTCGTCCCTTCACTTTCTAGTGTGTGGTTTGGTCAACAATGTAATTCAGCATTTACCCAAAAGTTTTATATTAATCCTACCCGGACCTGTACAACAACTGACGGTAATTGACAGGCAGACAGAAATACAATGAGGAAATACAATGAATCTTGCAGGAAGACTGGAAGGCGTGACATATCACGCCGGGCCAACAGCTACTTACCTTCCGACGTTTCCATTCCTGTTTCTTACTTATTTTACACCGAGAACGAGGAGGAGTGTAGTAAAGGAGAATAATAAAGGAATGGTGATAAAGAGGAGCATATCTAAGGCGAGTATGACCCAGTAATGGTATATATTTATGGATTGTCTGGTGGAGGTCAGGGGTATATTACCCCTGTCTGGTGGAGGTCAGGGTATATTACCCCTGTCTGGTGGAGGTCAGGGTATATTACCCCTGTCTGGTGGAGGTCAGGGTATATTACCCCTGTCTGGTGGAGGTCAGGGTATATACCCCTGTCTGGTGGAGGTCAGGGTATATTACCCCTGTCTGGTGGAGGTCAGGGTATATTACCCCTGTCTGGTGGAGGTCAGGGGTATATTACCCCTGTCTGGTGGAGGACAGGGTATATTACCCCTGTCTGGTGGAGGTCAGGGTATATTGCCCCTGTCTGGTGGAGGTCAGGGTATATTGCCCCTGTCTGGTGGAGGTCAGGGGTATATTGCCCCTGTCTGGTGGAGGTCAGGGGTATATTGCCCCTGTCTGGTGGAGGACAGGGGTATATTACCCCTGTCTGGTGGAGGTCAGGGGTATATTGCCCCTGTCTGGTGGAGGTCAGGGGTATATTGCCCTGTCTGGTGGAGGTCAGGGGTATATTGCCCCTGTCTGGTGGAGGTCAGGGGTATATTGCCCTGTCTGGTGGAGGTCAGGGGTATATTACCCTGTCTGGTGGAGGACAGGGTATATTACCCCTGTCTGGTGGAGGTCAGGGTATATTACCCCTGTCTGGTGGAGGTCAGGGGTATATTACCCTGTCTGGTGGAGGTCAGGGTATATTACCCCTGTCTGGTGGAGGTCAGGGTATATTACCCCTGTCTGGTGGAGGTCAGGGTATATTACCCCTGTCTGGTGGAGGTCAGGGTATATTACCCCTGTCTGGTGGAGGTCAGGGTATATTACCCCTGTCTGGTGGAGGTCAGGGTATATTACCCTGTCTGGTGGAGGTCAGGGTGGAGAATGTTTACCTTTCACCTGCAAAAGTTGAAGAGAATAAATCTTACCTCTATGAGTCTAGCAGGATATTTAAGGGCAGGTTTGGGGTGATCATCTGCTAGTTGATGGGTGCAATTACTTCAGGTGTGGAATAAGGAGTGTAGCAACACGTGCTCACTTCTAAGAGACGGACACAACACTGTCAGCTGGCAGCCCGCTGCTGCTGTACAAGCTGGGCTGATGGTTCCTTCATATTCATAACAAATTCTCTTCATTTTAGTATTTTGAGTAGCTATATAGGGACTTTACAGTACAATTTAATATAAATCAAAACATTTAATATAAATCAATAGTACATAAATCAAAATATTTAATGTAAATCAAAACAGTACATCATTCAGACCAACTCGTATTTATAAACTACAACGACAAATGGCTGGTTATTGTTCTTTTCGGATAATACGTCATTTTGTGCGTCGGGTGAGACAAAACACCGTAGGCGATATAAATTTGTACTAACGCTTTGCGTAATAGTGGCTTTAGGCATTGTAAAAAGGCATTTGCGTAATAGTGGCTTTAGGCATTGTAAAAAGGCATTTGCGTAATAGTGGCTTTAGGCATTGTAAAATCCTTGTATGAATGTACCTTACCTAATAAACATTTTTTTGATTGTATATACTAGCTCTATCTATAAATCCATAAATCTTTGTAAAATCTCTTGTATGTATGTACCTTACCTAAATAAACATTATTTATTTTTATTTATTTTATTTTATTATTTATTAATAATCAAATATTTGCAACTGAAGCTGCTGGAATTGTTTGCAGCTTCGCGGCTGCTAGAATTTGCAACTGCGAGTTGTAAACCTATGGTGTGCATGCGCAGGGATATATGCTAAGCATAATAGAATAGCATAATACAATAGGCACATGCACCCGAGCATAGTAGTACATGAATAAAGTATATACAAGGTTAGATAATTCACCCCAAAAGTATAAATGTTGTACTTAACAATAATAACGAAGGATGCATATCGCCTATGCACAAGTAATCCTAAATAATTAACATTACTAATTACCAATAATACCTGTATACGTTAATGTCTAACAATAAATTACATGTGTAAATGATGAGACAAGCTACATGCATACAGAAACATTGAAAGGTATGCATGATGAATGTGTATACATGCGTACAAAGATTCAGATTAAAAGAAGTCGTGGCAAGCGTATAAGAGTCCAGTGTTAATATTTCGTAAAAGGAGTGAATATATTCAATAAAGAAACTAGGACTCCCTTTTGAGAATTGTTTACATAATAGGCTACAAGTGATTTCTGGGCGTTATTAAGTAAATTACATCTAGAGATTTATTGTTGATGATAAAATACCAAAAATCCTCGCATTTTATACAAATTTTACTTTTAGTATAAATAAGAAACATTATGCAAAGGAATTATAATCATGTAATTAGAAGAAAATAATTATAAAAAAGTTATCAAGCCTGGAAAACTATTATCACCATTAATGTCACAGAACAGTAACAAAATTCTAGATATCATTCAGGATGGAAATACATGAGCAAAATGACATAAAACGGAAGATGTATCAGCTTCACCAAAGATTTCAGTAAGGAACAGAATACAATGGACCACAGTAAAGCAAATTTTCCGATTATCTGAAAATCAGGACATTCTATGAGATGGCGGATGACTATTTAGTTGACAGTAAAAGTTAAGCTACAAAATTCCCAACAAAAGTTTGGTGTTATACTTTGACAAAAGCTTTTTTTTTGGAAGCATATAGAAACAGAGATATAAATAACCTTGTGAGTTATTGTAGCACTGAATAGTTTCAGCCACCAAGAGTGAGAACAAGCACTGCGTCGCCCCCGACACATGAGCCTAGCTGCCCTGGACGCTGCAGGAGGCGGGGCTGCCCACGTTGCCTGGCACTAATTCAGTCCTCTCGGGTCTCATAACTATAACACTGCTTGCAAGCACTGCTCTCATGAACTTCAGGACGTAAACAGTGGTCCTCGTGTCGCTAGGTATTTATAACACTCATCGAAAAAGTAATGAATGCGCCTAGGACTGTGAACCGTTTTGGTGTTTTTGGAACCTCTACATGAATTGTGCACTGAATAACTAAATTTCGTGGCAGTACAAGAGAAATTATACATAGAGACGAGAGGTACAGAGGACATGACCTGCACCGACGAAGACAGCATCAGGATTGTGAATTAGAAGAGCTCTCAGAACACTATTAAGTATACTACAAGAAACAGGAACGTGTGGAAGATGGCGTGGCTGGTGATGGCGACGACAGTTTTCCTGGCCTTTACAAGTGTCCTAGCAGGTACACCAAAACCATATCAGCTAAGCGCAGCACTTCAGTCGTCGTATCCTCTCACGCGCCCTCACTTTCCGCCATTATCCACCAA
>WNGS01007182.1:498433-515093 GCA_020271785.1 Procambarus virginalis
CCCATGCTCATCCTGTGAGTTGTAGTCCTATTGTGCACTCCATGCTCATCCTGTGAGCTGTAGTCATTGTGCACCCCATACTCATCCTGTAGTTGTAGTCCTATTGTGCCCCCATACTCATCCTGTGAGCTGTAGTCTATTGTGCACTCCATGCTCATCCTGTGAGTTGTAGTCCTATTGTGCACCCCATACTCTCCTGTGAGTTGTAGTCTATTGTGCACCCCATGCTCATCCTGTGAGTTGTAGTCTATTGTGCAACCATGCTCATCCTGTGAGTGTAGTCTGTTGTGCACTCCCTGCTCATCCTGTGATTGTAGTCCTATTGTGCACTCCATGCTCATCCTGTGAGTTGAAGTCTATTTGCATCCCAGCTCATCCTGTGAGTTGTAGTCTATTGTGCATCCCATACTCATCCTGTGAGTTGAGTATGGGTGAGTATGTATTGTAATCTCAAAATTATTTTGAGTATTACAAAATACATTTTGTAAAGAATGCAAATACATGCATATTTGTGCCCTTTGTAATGCATTTTTGCGCTACCGCTCACAGGATGAGTATGGGGTGCACAATAGACTACAGCTCACAGCCGCCTCCAGCAGCAATTCTCAACACTCAAATTTATTCCACAATATGGTAAAGATTTTGAGATAATATGTTTTTAGCCTACTACTACCACTACCAGCACCACTACCACTACTACCACCACTACCACTACCACCACCACTACCAGCACCACTACCACTACTACCACCACTACCACTATTACCACTACCAGCACCACTACCACTACTACTACCACCACCACCACTACCCCCACCACCACTACCACCACCACTACCACCACCACCACCACTACCACCACCACTACCACCACCACCACCACTACCACCACCACTACCACCACCACTACCACCACCACTACCACTACCACCACCACTACCAGCACCACTACCACTACTACCACCACTACCACTATTACCACTACCAGCACCACTACCACTACTACTACCACCACCACCACTACCACCACCACCACTACCACCACCACTACCACCACCACCACCACTACCACCACCACTACCACCACCACCACCACTACCACTACTACCACCACCACCACCACTACCACCACTACTACTACCACTACTACCACCACCACCACTACTACTACCAATCCAGCCCACACTTAACATTAAATAACAAGCAAGAGTCGACGTTTTGGTCCCAACTTTTATGATGCCATGTATGGACATATTAATTAAATTATCATATTAATTTATTGGCGTTATTTTAATAATTTAAATTGAACATTTGGGTTGGGTTATTTGATTAAGCCCCGATATTGTGACTTATTCTCTGCATTTTACTATTATTATTTAGTATTATTTATGTTGTAACTTGCCATATAATATATCTTATAAACATGCTATATTATAGTTTCAATGTCCCTGGCTCTTCTTACTTTAATTATATTTATAAGCAACCCCTAGACTAAGTATTAAATATTTATTAAATAATAATTATAATTTATTTACTGTAGATTTCATAAGACATGATATTTACAAAGGAGGCAATTAGTAGACAATTCATTACATTCGATAACCATTTTAATATATTAAATGGGGCTCTTAGATTAGTTTCTTAAAAGTTGTTCAATGTCAACCATATTTTTTGACTAGTTGTATATGAAAAGGCTGCAATTGTTCCAAGTTTTAGTACTGCAGCCTAAATAGAAAGGGAGATTAATTTTTGTTTTGTTTTTCAAAAATATTACACATTTTCAAACGAGTTCAAACTTTTCACCTTTTCAGACATAATCATTCTATGACACTTTCCTGACACATTAGCATATAATAAGGGATCTGTAGGAGGGGATTTTCTAAAACATCTTTAGTTGTCCTAATACAAATAGTCAAAGTTCCCCCCCAAAATTATGCAAATATATCATGTTTATTGTTATTTATAAAGTCAATAAATGATCTTAGGAAAAACCGCTTCCTTCAGATTGTAGAGACATAAACTTGACATATAAGGTGTAAGTTTATTGTAAATGGAATAAAAATGAGAGTTCCAACTCGTTTATGTTCCTTGAAAAATAAATCCTTAAAATATTAAAGTCTCTTACTACGGGCTCACCATAGCCCGTGCTACTTGGAACTTTTTGTTCCAAGTAGCAAATCTTTAACAACAACAACATAAAGTCTAAGGTGCTGCCATCTGTGGCTGAGGTTGACATCAACCAATTCCCTCCAAAATTGGCACCCTTACAGATAGGCCTATGTGCAGTCACGTGTATAAGTTTCATGCAAATCGTCCGATAACAAATAAAATTACAAAAAAAATCAATTTTTGTTTAACTTAATTTTTTTTAATAAAACTAATTATAATTTTGCTTAATATATACTATTGTGATAGCTGAGAGTCATAGACATGATTTCAGTTGACACTTG
Source organism: Procambarus virginalis (assembly GCA_020271785.1). Taxonomy (NCBI): domain Eukaryota; kingdom Metazoa; phylum Arthropoda; class Malacostraca; order Decapoda; family Cambaridae; genus Procambarus; species Procambarus virginalis. The sequence continues at coordinate 500,884 of WNGS01007182.1, forward strand.
TGTTTGATGTTTGACCATTTTGGAAAATTTTTGACACAATTCAATATTTTTTTCTCAATTCCTATTTATGCTACGATGCTGAGACTTGGACCAGTTGAACCAAATTTCATATACAACTAGTCAAAAAAAAATTGATTGAAATCGAACTAGTTTTCATTTAATGTATTTTTGGGGGGAAATTTGGAACTAATGACCCCCTTAAATTGGGTATTACAGTAGACTTAATACTTAATTTACTTATATAATTATTGATTTATTACCGTATTTTTTATATTTTATAATTTATATTATAAAATGGTTTATATGGTATATATTTTACAAATTTTAATGAGTAGTTTTTACATTCTTGCCAAACCATCGACATTGATATTGAGTGACAGCTTCATAACATAGGCTACTACTGTGACCTTAGCCACCAAACTACCTTCAGGTGTGTAGGGGTTGTAAACAAGTATGATCTTACTCAAGTAGGATGCCTGTAAACATATATGACTTAGAGTAAAAGGAAGGTGGAAGTCAAATAAATGGTTCTTAATCTTATATACCTTGGCATTACTTTTTATGTTTGACACTGCGCAATGGAAGTTTACTGAGTAAATTATATATATAATGGGAGGAGGAGACAGTGAGAGGCCAGGGAGAATTGATTAGGTTGTTAAACGATTGACGGGTCGTATTCTAAGATAGCTAGTGGGTAAGGCTTACCATGAGCTATGGGATGGCAAAGCTCTCAGCCTGCTAACAGGAGTCAACAGTCGTCTGTTCCTGTACCCGCCTGCGTAAACAAAAAAAAAATAACGAGACGGGAGAGGGCAAGGCTGTGCCAGGTCAGTGCCTCGCCCCCGACACCTGAGCCAAGCTGCCCTGCACGCTGCAGGAGGCGGGGCTGCCACGCAGGCTAGCTGGCCCTACAGTCCTCTCGGCTCCCTCAACCATAACACCAATTCCAGGCGTCGCTCTGCTCCAGCGCTGCCACCATAGACACTTGAATTCTCCCATCCTCAGGAATTTAATACATAGTAATTGGAATTGTTACGTTGTGTACGAGTCGAGCTGTTGGCGTCTTAGAAGTCTGTGTTAAGTATAATTAAGAATCGTGCCAATACAAAGGAAATTCTGCATAGAGACGGGAGGTACAGAGGACCTGACCTGCGCTTGGACACCGACGAAGACAGTGGAAGAAACAGAAGCGTTGGTTGAAGATGGCGTGGCTGGTGGTGACGATGACAGCACTTCTGGGCGTCAGAAGTGTCCTAGCAGGTACACCATCCACACTCATCAACTTATCAATTCAGTGGTGGTATCCTCTCACGGGCCCTTCACCAAGCGCTTCTCATTATCTAACCACCTGCCAAATTTCTCCCATCAGCTACATTTCAAACATCTATAAAACTCACATTTTTCAAGTTCACTGTGGCAATAAATGTATAATAGGGTCTGTATTCGTGAGCAGCAGTTACAAGGTGTTCTTCCCCGACAGATTCTCCCATCTTGAGCAAGACGGAGGAGCTGCGACAGAAGCTTCTCAAGAACTATGACAAGAACGCCCTTCCCCAGCGTGACGCTAACGGCACCACCACCGCCTACTTCGGCATCATACCCATGGGCATGTGGATCGAGGAGGACAAGCAAGTATTCAACCTGAACGCCTGGCTCAGAATGGTTGGTATAGCCTACTACATACAGCCTAAACTTTTAACAGTATACTCCAGTGAGTCAGTCACACGAGTCAGTATACGAGCACTATTGTTATATCACGGTGAGGGAGCTGCAAGTCTTGGTGTATCATGGTGAGGGAGCTGTAAGTCTTGGTGTATCATGGTGACGGAGCTGTAAGTCTTGATGTATCATGGTCAGGAAGCTGTAAGTCTTGATGTATCATGGTCAGGAAGCTGTAAGTCTTGATGTATCATGGTCAGGAAGCTGTAAGTCTTGGTGTATCATGGTGAGGAAGCTGTAAGTCTTGATGTATCATGGTGAGGAAGCTGTAAGTCTTGATGTATCATGGTCAGGGAGCTGTAAGTCTTGATGTATCATGGTCAGGGAGCTGTAAGTCTTGATGTATCATGGTCAGGGAGCTGTAAGTCTTGATGTATCATGGTCAGGAAGCTGTAAGTCTTGATGTATCATGGTCAGGAAGCTGTAAGTCTTGATGTATCATGGTCAGGAAGCTGTAAGTCTTGATGTATCATGGTCAGGAGCTGTAAGTCTTGATGTATCATGGTCAGGAAGCTGTAAGTCTTGATGTATCATGGTCAGGGAGCTGTAAGTCTTGATGTATCATGGTCAGGGAGCTGTAAGTCTTGATGTATCATGGTCAGGGAGCTGTAAGTCTTGATGTATCATGGTCAGGAAGCTGTAAGTCTTGATGTATCATGGTCAGGAAGCTGTAAGTCTTGATGTATCATGGTCAGGAGCTGTAAGTCTTGATGTATCATGGTGAGGGAGCTGTAAGTCTTGATGTATCATGGTGAGGAGCTGTAAGTCTTGATGTATCATGGTGAGGAAGCTGTAAGTCTTGATGTATCATGGTGAGAAGCTGCAAGTCTTGATGTATCATGGTCAGGAAGCTGCAAGTCTTGATGTATCATGGTCAGGAAGCTGTAAGTCTTGATGTATCATGGTCAGGAAGCTGTAAGTCTTGATGTATCATGGTCAGGAAGCTGTAAGTCTTGATGTATCATGGTCAGGAAGCTGTAAGTCTTGATGTATCATGGTCAGGAAGCTGTAAGTCTTGATGTATCATGGTCAGGAAGCTGTAAGTCTTGATGTATCATGGTCAGGAAGCTGCAAGTCTTGATGTATCATGGTCAGGAAGCTGCAGGTCTTGATGTATCATGGTGAGGGAGCTGTAAGTCTTGGTGTATCATGGTGAGGGAGCTGTAAGTCTTGGTGTATCATGGTGAGGGAGCTGTAAGTCTTGGTGTATCATGGTGAGGGAGCTGTAAGTCTTGGTGTATCATGGTCAGGAAGCTGTAAGTCTTGATGTATCATGGTGAGGGAGCTGCAAGTCTTGGTGTATCATGGTGAGGGAGCTGTAAGTCTTGGTGTATCATGGTGAGGGAGCTGTAAGTCTTGGTGTATCATGGTGAGGGAGCTGTAAGTCTTGGTGTATCATGGTGAGGGAGCTGTAAGTCTTGGTGTATCATGGTGAGGGAGCTGTAAGTCTTGATGTATCATGGTGAGGGAGCTGTAAGTCTTGATGTATCATGGTGAGGGAGCTGCAAGTCTTGGTGTATCATGGTGAGGGAGCTGTAAGTCTTGGTGTATCATGGTGAGGGAGCTGCAAGTCTTGGTGTATCATGGTGAGGGAGCTGTAAGTCTTGGTGTATCATGGTCAGGAAGCTGTAAGTCTTGATGTATCATGGTGAGGGAGCTGCAAGTCTTGGTGTATCATGGTGAGGGAGCTGTAAGTCTTGGTGTATCATGGTCAGGAAGCTGTAAGTCTTGATGTATCATGGTGAGGGAGCTGCAAGTCTTGGTGTATCATGGTCAGGAAGCAGCAAGCCTTAAGTCTATCATGGTACACTCGACAGGTCGACTTATATCACTGTACAGGTCCTTGCACGTGGTGGCCAGTTAGCCTAGGTCAGGAACTCGTACAGAAAGCTGTCCACTATCCATAAGATACTTAATTATTTTGTTTCAAACGCTGTTAATATGATGAAATTCAGTTTGTTTCGTAAATGTTATGTGTAAAGATACGAGAAGGTTGTAATAGCTTTTTTTGTAATCAGACTTGGAAGGACCCGCGTCTCGCTTGGGACTACAAAGACTACGCCGGAATCAAATTAATTCACTTTGACGATAGTGAGCTCTGGCACCCGGAAGCTCACCTCTATAACAAGTAAGTTTGCACTAGTAAACACACCCGTTCAACCTGTCCTCTTAAAAATAAGGTCGTTTTTGGCCGTTTGCCCGTATGGCCGAAAATGGACGTAATTTGAAAATGACAAAAAAAATGAAAATAAATTTGTGATTTTTTTTTCAACCGCAGTAAGTTAAGGGTCCTCTGATAGGTTAGGTGGGCAGGAAATTCTCATAAAGTTTCAAAACGTTATGAAAAACGTTAATTGAAAGTTTCCTCTCCTAACCTGTCTGCGTAAGCCGGACGACTCAAACAGAAAACGGAACAGTACGTCACTTTTGTGAGTCGATTTCATTTTAAATTACGTCCAAATTTGGCCATTGCGCGCATACCAGCGAAAAGTGACGTTATTTTTAAGAGGACGGGTTGCACAAACACCTGTCTAGACTAAGGCTATATACTAGGAATGTTTTAATATAAACATTACACACAGAAATCACAATTGCGTGATGCATCAAATGAACAAATTCACAAGAGCCGTGACGAGGATTCGAACCTGCGTCCGAGAGCATCCCAGACGCTGCCTTGTGTCTGCCTTGTGAATCCTCGTCACGGCCCTTGTGGATTTGTTCATTATAAACATCATTAATGCACAGAGAGTTTCAGTCTCATTTGTATGGATACCATCTCACATAGGTGTTGTCCAGCATGATGACACAGACAGGGCAGCTAAGACTGCATATGATAAGTCTGAAATTGAGTTAGATCTAGGCAGTCTAATCTCCGTTGTAAAACCGCAGAAATTTAGAAAATTAGAGATGGCAGAAGAGCAGCCACTGACACGAAAGCTCGGATAAAAAGTTATAAAATTTGATTTAGAACCGAAAACTATATGTACGGAGAGCACAAAACGTCCACTATATAGTGTGATATTGCAATTGCCAGAACTACTCTGGGATATCAATATTTATGGCAGGTGGCTGCAGGAAATGAATCCCCCCCCATTCATTACAGAACAGGGATTCATTACCTGCAATTAGAATGTTCCCCCATTTGGTAAACATTCCAATTTGCAAACTATGTGAACAAGAGCTAGGATATACTCCCCAACACTATCTCTGACTGCCCTGTTGATAATAATTTCAGACCAAATGGTACGAAGTACTTTGAGCTCTGGGACCATTTCATACACTCACGAATATTGGAAGATATTCTTGTATTGTACCCGAGTGCGCGAGTGCAGGTTAATGCAGCCTCGCATTTCATGTTCTTCCCTGATTCTATGTATGACAAACCATCCTGTGAGATGAGGATATTCGACGAATGTATATAGCTAGTTTTTGATCTATCATTATTCTTGGTTTATAATAGTGATATCAATAATATCACTACTGTTTATAATAATGCTATCAATAATATCAATGCTGTTTATAATAATGATATCAATATCAATACTGTTTATAATAATGATATCAATAATATCAATACTGTTTATAATAATGATATTTGTTTATAATGATTTGTTAATAATAATGATATCAATAATAACAACAACAATAATAATAATTAAAATAATAACAATAATAATAATGATAATTAAAATAATATAAAATAATAATAATTAAAATAATATAATAATAATAGTTAAAATAATATAATAATAATAATAAAAGCTAAATTAATATTTTAATTAAATATTCAGGGAGTATTTAATTATTTATTAATTAATACCCAGCCACTTTGACCGGACGGTAGAGCGACGGTCTCGCTTCATGCGGGTCGGTGTTCAATCCCCAACCGTCCAAGCACCATTCCTTTCCCCCGTCCCATCCCAAATCCTTATCTTGACCCCTTCCAAGTCTTATATAAGTCGTAATGGCTTGGCCCTTTCCCCTAATAATTACAAAAAATTAGTTCTGATATACACTTTGTAATCCATCATATATAATAGGAGCACATTGTTGTGTATACCTAAGCTTGTTAATAATAAAAAAATACTAAGTCTTACTCCCTTTTCGTTAACACCGGAGGTGAAATTTCTTAATGTCATAGTAATGATTTTTACTGTGCATCACTTCTGGGTCAAGTGAATTCATTTCAGTAATTTCATAGGTACCTGGGAGTCAGTCGACTATTGTGGGTTGCATGCAGTCGTTGGCTAGGTGGATCTATAGCCATTACGACTATATAGCACTGGGAAGGGATCAGGATTTGATATGGGACGGGGGAAAGGAATGGTGCCCAACCAACTGGACGGTCGGGGATTGAACGCCGACCTGCATGAAGCGAGACCGTCGCTCTACCGTCCAGTCCAAAGTGGCTGGGCCCACTTTCAGAAGCCTTGCAGAGTGAGCGGGAGCAGCATACAGGCGACAGAGGTGATATGATCACTACATTCAAAATAGTAACAGGAATCGATAAAATTGATAGGGAAGAATTCCTGAGACCCGGAACTTCAAGAACAAGAGGTCATAGATTTAAACTAACGAAACAAAGCTGCCGGAGAAATATACGAAAATTCACTTTTGTAAACAGAGTGGTAGACGGTTGGAACAAGTTAAGTGAGAAGGTGGTGGAGACCAAGACCGTCAGTAGTTTCAAAGCGTTATATGACAAAGAGTGCTGGGAAGACGGGACACCACGAGCGTAGCTCTCATCCTGTAACTACACTTAGGTAATTACACCTTTCTCACACATGTAACATGTTTGTTGCAGCGCGGACATCACCGACGTCAACCACTACGGCAGCGTCAAGTCCTTGGTGTACAGCGATGGGACGGTGTTGTGGGTGCCCCCGGGCCTCTTCAGGTCAGAGTGCCCCCTAGACGCCACCCATTGGCCCTACGACACTCAGACTTGCGAGCTCTACATCGGTGCCTGGGCCTACCATGGCTGGCATGTCGACTTGCAGCTGTTTCAGAATGCCAGCAAGGTAGGAAACTATTAGCAGAAATATTTCAGGTTCGTTCTGTAGTCGCTCCAAAATCAGTATTATCGTTTAGTAAAATATATTTATACATTTTAAAACATTTACGACTACATTATCAAGATTTTAAAATTAAATTTATATTAACTCGCAAGTATATAACATAAATTGTAAATAACATTACTAAAATTTCGCGTTAAGCGCGATAACCTCACGCCTGGCTCTTCTAACGAACAGAATTTAATAATAATAATAATAATAATAAAATAATAATAATAATAATAATAATAATAATTTTTATTTACAAGACGGTACAATGGGTTGGTTAAATTACATAAGACTGGTAATTTTTACATTCCTCCAAAGCCACTAACACGCATAGCGTTTCCGGCAAGTCTTTGAGGCTTTAAAGACTTTTCATTGAACCACATGACTGAAAACCGTTCGCCAAATACTATCACATCAACATGGGGCGACGAGGCGGGTCTCACAACGAAGTACAACAGTTCTAATACTAAATGCGTAGCGAGATATAGTATTGACTTGTCATAACATTACTGGAACAGATGAGTGCCTGGCGACATGTGAGCAAAGGTTTATTGGTAAAACTAGACATGCGAGGATTAACCTCAGAATTTTAGGATGAAGTTTTCAAGTTCAATTCTCTATCCACAAGTTTTAAATATCACGAATTTCTTTTTCAGTTTTATTAAACAATAGAGATTTTATACACAAATTGAAAATATCCTGAGTTACTTTACAATTTATTGAAATATTTTAGTTTTGTTTTATTACTTTTATAAAACTGTAATATCAATACAGCTATAGGTTAAGTACTAATTGTAATTGAGAAGCAATAAAATGCTTGTCCTCATACACTAAGAAGGTTATGTTAGGTCGTGGTTTTCTGCTTAACTTTTCAGGTAAACTCGAATATTCACAATATATTTGACAGTACGGTTTAATACTAAGTGAAAATAAGTACAATTCCTGACTGCTAGGAATAGAACATAATTACACTTACTTGCGCTGTGGCAAAGATGCACTACCAAGATGCCTCAATAAGGGGGTTAGAAATAGCCTAAGCTACCCCATCCATTTGAGATGTATTTTATTGTCTGAAAAAACCTACTTGAACCATCGGCCTCTATGATCCTAGGCTGTCAAAAGTGAATATGACTGCACTCTAGGGTTTTGTGTGCTCTTCTACACTGCTCATTGGCTGTCTGCTATGCATTTGAGATTTATGAGAAATGGCAAATAGACCAAATATTTTTCCATTGTCTTAAAGTGAGAGTGTTGTTACAGTGTGGGTGACGTTACAGGTGTTACCCGGCTGGTTTATGAAGTTTTCACACTCGTGGCAGTACGTGAAAGGCAGCATCGAGCGCATGCAGACAACCTACTCGTGTTGCCCCGAGCCCTACGTCATGATTAGGGTGGAGATCACCATGTCTAGAGTCTCCCCAATCTTCACCTCCACTGTCGTCATCCCGGCCTGCGGTGGGTCTCCTCCAGTGTTCATTCTGTTTATATCATGTAAAGTGCTAATAAAAGCAAGTTTTCCACGGGAATATAATATGTTTGGTGTTATTTACACTGAATGTCTGGGTGTGTTGGCTTCCGGCAGTGATCTCTGTGCTGACGCTGGTGCAGTTCTTGCTTCCCCTGAGAGAACCACGGAGGCTGACGTTGGGGTGTGTCAGTCTGCTGCTGACACTGATCGTCCTTCTCTACCTGGCCATCTCCCTCCCTCACCTCGCCTTCTCCCTCCCTATCATTGGTAGGTCCTCCCTCACCCCCTCCCCCCATCATTGGTACGTTCTCCCTCACCCCCTCCCCCATCATTGGTACGTTCTCCCTCCTTACCTCTACACTATGCCTCACTCTTTATATAACTATATTTACACTGCTACATCACTATAAACTACTGTATATCAATATTTACACTACTATATCAATATATTTAAACAATTATATCGCTATATTTACACTACTACATCACGATATTTAAACAATTACATATTTATATTTACACTATTATAACACTATAGTCACACAAACCATGTCATTATATTTACCCTACTGAATCACTATATTTACACTACTATATCACTATATTTACACTACTATATCACTATATTTACTGTCACTATATTCACATAATACATTTTAATACACCATTTAATGTATGTAGGGTGGATTTTGCTTTGCGGAAGGCAAAATCCTTCAGCAACTTTATCTTGTTGAAGGCCAAATCAAGTGTTTATTCAGGTAAAGTACATACATACAAGGTGTGATACAAATATTGATGAATTTATAGATAGAGCTAGTACATACAATGCCTAAAGCCACTATTACGCAAAGCGTTTCGGGCAGGAAAAACACTAAAGACTAAAACTTAATACTAATTGAGATTAAAGTATAAAATGTGTTGAGAAAATATCAAAATAAAAAAGGGGGGAACATGGCAGAATAACAGCAAAAAATACAATTTGGTCAACAAACAGCATTGTTTAAAAAAAAATAGCCGACATGGGTTGACATTATAGGGGTAAGGTAGGTTAGAGAGAGTTAATTAGGTAGTGCTTAGTTTTTATCTTAAACTGGTCGAGAGAGGTACAGTCTTTAACATGATTGGGAAGGTCATTCCACATTCTGGGTCCCTTGATTTGTAGAGCATTTCTACTTTGATTAAGTCGTACTCTTGGAATATCAAAAAGGTATTTGTTTCTGGTGTGGTGCTCATGGGTTCGGTTACAACCTTCAATGAAGCTTTTAAGGTCAGGATTGACATTAAAGTTCAGCGTTTTATATTATAAAATACACATGAGAGAATGTGCAGTGACTTAATATCTAACATATTCAGAGATTTGAGTAGGGGTACCGAGTGATGTCTGGGGCCAGAGTTAGATATTGTCCTAACAGCAGCTTTGTGTTTATTTATTTTATTTATTTATTTATTTATATACAAGAAGGTACATTGGGTTTGTGAGAATACATAGCATAGTATTTANAATCCATCAACTTTTGTATCTCACTTTGTATGTATGTACTTTACCTGGAATAAAATTTGTATACAATACTAAAAGCCACTAATACGCATAGCGGGCAAAGTGGGTGGGGGGGGGGGGGAATACTTAGACCATAATTTAATAGTAATTGGATTAGGTATAAATTGTGTTGAACAAAATAATAAAAATAAAAAAGGGGGGAACATGACAGAAATCAGCAATTGTACAAGTTGTCACAAACAACATTGTTTAACAAAGCAAGACATGGCTATTTATTACCCTGTTCTTGCCCTTAATTAACTCCATTACCTTACCTCCTACCATTACCTATTCCCTACCTTACCCCCTAATATATTTAGGGGGTAAGGTAGGTTACATGGAGTTAGTTAAGTAGCACTTGGTTTTACTCTTAAACTGGTTGAGAGAGGTACAGCCTTTGACATGATTGGGAAGGTCATTCCACATTCTGGGTCTCTTGATTTGTAGAGCATTTCTAGTTTGGTTAAGACGTACTCTTGGAATATCAAATAGGTATTTGTTTCTGGTGTGATGCCCATGATTCCTGTTACAACCTTCTAGGAAGCTTCTAAGGTCAGGATTCACATTGTAGTTCAGAGTTTTAAATATATAGAGTACGCATGAGAGGATGTGCAGTGACTTAATATCTAATATTCAATAATTGCTAACTCAATCATCCACGTCAATGTTGAAAATCACAAAATAATTGCAACACATGTTGCCTAGCGGATATTGACACTAACTGCATATCCGAAGTTGAAAGCTGAAATTGATATATGTAAATTTAACACTTTGGTCTGCCCAGCCCACACCCCCTTTCCAGCCAAACTCCCAAGGTCGGCCGGGCGCTCCACCGCTCTCCAATGTTTGCATTTTTTCCAGTTTTCTGACGTTATTTTCGTGCTATGGCATTCATTTTAGTATCGAATTATTCGCAATAGAATGACACGCATTTTAAAACACGTCTCACAATAATCGGACAATAAATGAAGTTTGAGCATTTTTTTTTGTTTCGATGAGTACTGTAACGTCATCAGCCAGCAGCGTTGTTTTTTTTTGATGACAACAGGACCATCATTGTTGACCAGATCACACACACTAGAAGGTGAAGGGACGACGACGTTTCGGTCCGTCCTGGACCATTCTCAAGTCGATTGTAAATGGTCCAGGACATTCTCAAGACAATCGACTTGAGAATGGTCCAGACGGACAGAAACGTCGTCGTCCCTTCACCTTCTAGTGTGTGGTCTGGTCAACATAATTTAAGCCACGTTATTGTGACTCGTCGCCTGCATAGGGACCATCATTCTTTTCCGACCGTCAAAACAGCAGACTCTTTTACAGTACTAATGTCAATTTAAATAATAAATTGGCCTTAGTGACTACAGCTAAATACAAAAACTGTACAACTTTATTTATATTTAAATGAGGAAATCCACTAGGGCTGTAAGGTAGGCACGAACCTACGACCATGGGGGGTGGAGTTGTGTAAAACCGTGGTTTGTGCCTCGGAGAGGCTGCAGGATCCAGTAAGTTCAGTAGAACTTCGGTTTCAACTCCTTTTACCATGTTGTAGCTCAGTCGATTAAGGCAGCATCTGGGATGCTCTCGGACGCAGGTTCAAATCCTTGTCACGGCCCTTGTGGATTTGTTCAACTTTATAGTAATATTGTACAATATTAGGTTGAATATATTGTCTTAAGTAGTAGATGCAGTATTAGTATACATAAACTGGAGAAATGTGTAAAATCCTCGTTATTTTGGTACAGCCCAGCAAACACACAACGTTTGTGGACGTTTTAAATGGTGCCACAAAGGTAATTTTGTAACTTTTAACATAAATACGTATTTCTGACGTTCTTAAAAACATTAGATATCTAACTAAGAACATATACAGGTTGGTCTGAGCGGAGGCGGGGCTGAGGACGGGGAGATCCTGGAGGAGACGCGTCCTGCATCCTACCTCCACGAGTGGCTGCTGGTGGCCGCCGCCCTCGACCGCCTCGCCGCCATCACCTTCGTCGCCGCCTTCGTCATTACTCTCATCGCCTTCGTCGCCCCCGTCTGAGTCTACCCTCTCATGCGAGAGAAAACGGGAGAAGCTGTTGTATAACCTATGACGACTGGAGTTCTGTCGTAGATAGTAAAACTACGGAGTTCTTATACGTTTAGCTTTATATCTCGTATGGGTATAGCAATACTATTGTGGGTGTAGCTATACTGTTGTGGGTATAGCTATACTGTTGTGGGTATAGCCATACTATTGTGGGTGTAGCTATACTGTTGTGGGTATAGCCATACTATTGTGGGTGTAGCTATACTGTTGTGGGTATAGCTATACTGTTGTGGGTATAGCCATACTATTGTGGGTGTAGCTATACTGTTGTGGGTGTAGCTATACTGTTGTGGGTGTAGCCATACTATTGTGGGTGTGGTGGTACAATTAGTGTAGTTACCTATCAGTGACTGCTGCAAAGCGAGGTCTCGCTCATGACGCGCCGCCCTACTAGCCTAGTTGTACCTGTGGCGTTATAATTGAACTATTCTAAGGTTCAAGCTCTTTGTCGAGTCTGTCCTTAAAGTTGTATATGGAGGTGGCTTCCAACACTTCTGTTTTCAGTGGGTTCCACTTATGTACCAACTGTAGTGTCACACTTCACTTCGACTCAATTGCGTTTCCAACAACACTGTCCTCTCACATGAAAGAGGCTATTTATGGCCACATTCTCAATTCTCCTAGATATCTTGTATGCTATGATCATGTCCAATCGACTTACTATTTCCTCCAGTTTGTGATGATTAGTTTCCTTAACTTATCCTTATCATTCAACCCTCTTAGTTTCTAATTTTGTTGCAAAAGTTTGCACTTTTAAATTTTCGGTCTTATGCTTCCTAAGGTGTGGATTCCAGGCCGGTGCTGCATATTCCAGTATTGGTCTAACAAAACCTTCAAAACGCTCTGGTTTAGGTTTTTAAAAGACGTTATAATGTTTACCAGCGTCCCATATGCTGCCGATGTTATCCTGTTTATGTGTGCTTCTGGAGATAGTATTGGTTCCCCTCCACTAGGACACCTCCCCCACCACCAGGACACCTCCCCCACCACCAGGACACCTTCCCCACCAGCAGGGCACCTCCCCCACCACCAGGACACCTTCCCCACCACCAGGACACCTTCCCCACCAGCAGGACACCTTCCCCACCACCAGGACACCTTCCCCACCAGCAGGACACCTCCCCCACCACCAGGACACCTTCCCCACCACCAGGACACCTTCCCCACCAGCAGGACACCTTCCCCACCACCAGGACACCTTCCCCACCAGCAGGACACCTTCCCCACCACCAGGACACCTCCCCCACCAGCAGGACACCTTCCCCACCAGCAGGACACCTTCCCCACCAGCAGGACACCTTCCCCACCAGCAGGACACCTTCCCCACCACCAGGACACCTTCCCCACCACCAGGACACCTTCCCCACCAGCAGGACACCCCCCACCACCAGGACACCTTCCGCACCAGCAGGACACATCCCCCACCACCAGGACACCTTCCCCACCAGCAGGACACATCCCCCACCACCAGGACACCTTCCCCACCAACAGGACACCTTCCCCACCACTAGGACATCTCCCCCACCAGCAGGACACCTCCCCCACCACTAGGACACAGGTGTCCTGGCGCACGAGGGCGTACCCTCCCCTTTCCCTAGGACAAGGGTCTCCAGTATCAATTCGTTGGTGTAACGCGACCCATTGTATAAGCTTGTTACTCCACCCCCTAATGTTGACGCCTGGCCGCCATGTTCCGCTAGTTTATTGTGCACCCCATGCTCATCCTGTGAGTTGTAGTCTGTTGTGCACCCCATGCTCATCCTGTGAGCTGTAGTCTATTGTGCACTCCATGCTCATCCTGTGAGTTGTAGTCCTATTGTGCACTCCATACTCATCCTGTGAGTTGTAGTCCTATTGTGCACTCCATGCTCATCCTGTGAGCTGTAGTCTATTGTGCACTCCATGCTCATCCTGTGAGTTGTAGTCTATTGTGCACCCCATACTCATCCTGTGAGTTGTAGTCTGTTGTGCACCCCATACTCATCCTGTGAGTTGTAGTCTATTGTGCACCCATGCTCATCCTGTGAGCTGTAGTCTGTTGTGCACCCCATATTCATCCTGTGAGTTGTAGTCTGTTGTGCACCCCATGCTCATCCTGTGAGTTGTAGTCTATTGTGCACTCCATGCTCATCCTGTGAGTTGTAGTCTATTGTGCACCCCATGCTCATCCTGTGAGTTGTAGTCTGTTGTGCACCCCATACTCATCCTGTGAGTTGTAGTCTGTTGTGCACCCCATGCTCATCCTGTGAGCTGTAGTCTATTGTGCATCCCATACTCATCCTGTGAGCTGTAGTGTATTGTGCACCCCATACTCATCTGTGAGCTGTA
>WNGS01007182.1:548131-567237 GCA_020271785.1 Procambarus virginalis
GTTGCAAGGTTTCAATGGCAGTTCTCGAATCTGTATTTATGATAACATGGTGTCGGTGTTGAGCAAGAGCATGTTCGAAAGCCTTTTGAATGCTAGCATCTCTGTTTGTAAAGTCGAACACCCATTTGAGAGCCTCCAACTATTTACAGAGTTTCCTGCTTTAACTGCAGCTCCGGTTTCCTGTCCCTGCTGGTCTAAGATCCATCTGTGAAGTAAGTGAAGCTGTCGGATGCCAAGTTTGCCTCTATATGCATCTGTGCAATGTTACGTAGCAGATGAGGATTAGTCTGGTCTTTTTCTTCAATAACCATAATCTAAAGTTTGCTGGCGGAGATTCCAAGGGGCTTGCATAACAAAGTCTGCATGTATTTCGTCGACACCCTTCTCAATGACTGTGTTTGTTATATCGAATATCTTGATGGTGTTTATCGCACAATGGGTCCACCTGTTGCTATTGGAGGCTCTTCCGTCCAGAGTTAGTGCTCCAGGATTATATCTTTAAGTGAACTGATTCTAGGTCTAGTCAATATCTTGGTCAGCATGCACGCAGCGATCCCTTTTACCCTTATTTCAATCGACGTTAGGGGCGTATGGTGTAGGATCACTTTGTCCTTCCACCCGAGGCCTTGTGGGTCATGCGTAAAACTGGACTGGCTCCAGTAGGAGCCTCCAGACTTCCTGTGATTTCAGTAGGAATCCGGTTGTATGACTTTTTACAAGTTACAGTGGTCTAATGGTAGAGTATGAGGCTTGGCATTGCCTTGGTCTTAGGTTCGTACCCTTCTCACTGGATTTGTGGATTTTCTCAATAATAATAATAATAATAATAATAATAATAATAATATAATAATTGTATCATAAAAATATATAGAACATATTTTAGTTTATTTGTAGGTAGAGAGGATGCATATTCAGTAAAGCCACTGTTAAGCAAAACGTTTCGGACATAATTTAATAGGAAGCTAACGTATATGATTTGTTCAAGAAAAGGAGAAACAATATATAGATGATACTTATAGAATCTGTAGTTTAGCAACAGTGCAGATATAGTATTTAGCAGTGATAGCAAAAAAACACAAAATTGGCTTATTTTGGATGAGGAAATGTAAGTGAAATTGGTTACATGATGTCAATTAGATATTGCTTCAACCTGGCTTCTTACAAGTTATGGCCGAATTTGGCCGTTTGATGACCAGACCACACACTAGAAAGGTGAAGGGACGACGACGTTCCGGTCCGTCCTGAACTATTCTCAAGTCGATTGGCCGTTTGCCCGTATGGCCGAAAATGGACGTAATTTGAAAAGAAATTTCGGATTTTTTTCCAAAACAGTAAGTTAAAGGTCTTCTGGTAGGTTAGGAGGGCAGGAATTTCTTCTAAAGTTTCAAAACGTCATGAAAACGTTAATGGAAAGTTTCCTCTCTCAACCTTTCCGAGTAAGCCAGAGGACTCAAACAGAAAACGGGACAGTACATCACTTTCGTAAGCCGATTTCATTTCAAATTACTCCATTTTGGCCATAGCGCGAGAAGCGACGTAATTTTTAAGATGACGGGTTGGCTTAGCTTCTTTTAAACTGGTTGAAAGAAGTACAGTTTCAATCTCATTTTGTGAGGTCATTCCACAATTCGGGAGCTCGATTCGCATTGCACTTCTGCTTGGTTAAGCCACACTCATATTTATTAATATTATATATATCAAAGTGATATGTATAGCTAGGCGTATGTTAGGTGTTTAGGTTGTGTTGGCGCATATTTGTGTTTGTGGTGCGTGGGTGCAACCCGTCCTCGACTCAAGTCCATTCCATCCAGCGGTCGACCCCATCTTGAGAGGTTATCTTGAGATGATTTCGGGGCTTGGCGTCCCCGCGGCCCGGTCTTCGACCAGGCCTCCTTTTTGTTACACATCCCCCAGGAAGCATCCCGTAGCAACTGTCTCTCATGTACCTATTTACTGCTGGGTGAACTGAGGAATCAGGGTGAAAGAAACTACCCATTGCTTCCGCCTCCACCGGGGATGTAACCTGGAACCTCAGGACTACGAATCGCGAGCGCTGTCCACTCAGCTGTCAGGCCCCCTAGGCCAGGTCAGGACGTCCGAACACTTCCGGAACAAGTGCTTCACTGACGACTTCTGTTCGAAACCACAACACTGTAAACAGACGTTCTCCAAACAAAGACCCAAAAGTGATTCCATGCACCCGCCAAACCCGCTGTTTATGAATGAAAAACGGTTTACACACGACTCAACAGCTGACGTTCGAACACTTCCGGAACAAGTGCTTCACTGACGACATTTGGTGGAACCACAACGCTGTAAATGCTTCACCCACGTACTACAAATACAAATAATCGCCAACAGAACCTAAACACCAAACCTAACCTATGCCTATACATGCACAATATGCTAATATATTATAATATTAATTTATATTTGAGAAAATTCCTATTTTGAATGAACAGCATGTTAAAATTAATGAATGCGTCTTTGGGGTCGACCGCTGGATGGAATGAACTTGGCCTGAGGACAGATTACATAAACATGGATTTTGCGGTTGGTTTAGCAAAGGATTTAGCCTTTGCTGATAAGAACGGGCTGGATGGACATCCTCGTAGTGCTTCTGAGCTCGTAATGTGTTTGATAAATACAGTCTGCTCATCCGTGACCGAGGACAGACATACAGGATTTCCTGTGGACACGCCGGTGTCCTGATAACTATCAGGCGTTATCAGATGTTATCAGCATGAGTTATCAAGATGTAAACAACTGCTGCCTGTTCTTTACATCCTGATAACTAATGTTCCAAGCATGTTCTTACACGTTGACCAGACCACACACTGGGAGGTGAAGGGACGACGACGTTCGGTCCGTCCTGGACAATCTCAAGTCAAAGGTACAATCGACTTGAGAATGGTCCAGGACGGACCGAAACGTCGTCGTCCCTCACTTCTAGTGTGTGGTCTGGTCAACATACTTCAGCCACGTTATTGTGACTCCTCGCCTGCATATTCTTACACTTTCGAAAGAAGTCTTTGATGAGGAACTTTTAATCAAATACCTTCAGAAATGTTAGGTATTTTGCGGTTACTGCTTCGCTCTTTCGTAGTTAATTCATGCAGGTCGGCGTTCAATCCCCTCGACCGTACACAAGTGGTTGGACACCATTCCTTCCCTCCGTCCCATCCCAAATCCTTATCCTGACCCCCTTCCAAAGTGCTATATAGTCGTAATGGCTTGGCGCTTTCCCCCCCCTGATAATTCCCTCCCTCATTTAATGACACTCCGTACCCATCTGTGAGCGCCAGTATACACAGGCACTTAATGGCCGCAGGAACTCAATCTACAATTCGTTAGCTAGGCAGTTTGGAGCATTGTTTATAATTCTCTATAAATGGGCGTTTAATCATTATAATGGCGAGGGTGGAAAAGCTAAAACCACGTGTATATATTTCCTACAGAGCAAATCGGATACTTGACTAAGATTTTCGGTTGTTCATTTCGATTGATATAGTTAAATATTTCATGAACATTTGTAACAGAGCTATCGCAGGATGGGTATGGGGTCCACCTCCGCTCACAGGATGGGTATGGGGTCCACCTCCGCCCACGAGATGGGTATGGGGTCTATGTCCGCCCACGAGATGGGTATGGGGTCCCACCTCCGCCCACAAGATGGGTATAGGGGCCCCACTCCGCCTACAAGATGGGTATGGGGGTCCACCTCCGCCTACAAGATGGGTATGGGGTCCATCTCCGCCCACGAGATGGGTATGGGGGTCCCACCTCCGCCCACAAGATGGGTATGAGCTCATAACAATGAACAACAAATAACATTACTTAGTGCTTGACATTCCTAAGGCTCGTGTTCATGTAGCTGGAGAGAGTCACTTTATACTTGCATTACTCTAGTACAATAACTAGAAGAGAAGACTGACCGCAGGCCGGGAGGACGACGGTGGAGATGAAGGAAGGGGAGTTGCGGGTGATGGTGAACTCGGCGTGCATGGTGTAGTAGGGCTCGGGCACGTCCTGGTACCAGAAGTCGAGGCGTCGCAGGGTCCCGCCGTTCACGTGCCAATGGGACGACGTCTTCAGGTTGTACCGGTTGGTCAGCTGAAGCCATAACATGTAATGCTTAGTTAGTTATTGTTATAGATTCAGCTACTCGAACAAGTTCCAAGTAGCACGGGCTATGGTGAGCCCGTAACTTACCTGGCACAGGAGCTGGGCAAGTAGCACGGGCTATGTTGAGCCCGTAACTTACCTGGCACAGGAGCGGGCAAGTAGCACGGGCTATGGTGAGCCCGTAGTGGACTTACCTGGCACAGGAGCGGGGCAAGTAGCACGGGCTATGGTGAGCCCGTAACTTACCTGGCACAGGAGCGGGGCAAGAAGCACGGGCTATGGTTAGCCTCGTGGACGGGAGATGTCTCCTGTCTGTCTCTGTGTGTTCTTACATCGGCATATCTTCTCTGCCACTCAGTAGCTGTCCCGAAGATCAGGGGCCTGATTCACGAAGCAGTTACGCAAGCACTTATGAACCTGTACATCTTTTCTCAATCTTTGGCGGCTTTGTTTACAATTATTAAACAGTTAATAAGCTCCGAAGTACCAGGAAGCTGTTTATAACCATAACAACAGTTGATTGGCAAGTTTTCATACTTGTAAACTGTTTAATAAATGTAACCAAAGACGTCAAAGATTGAGGAAAGATGATGACCAGACCACACACTAGAATGTGAAGGGACGACGACGTTTCGGTCCGTCCTGGACCATTCTCAATCGACTTGAGAATGGTCCAGACGGACCGAAACGTCGTCGTCCCTTCACCTTCTAGTGTGTGGTCTGGTCAACAGACTTTAGCCATGTTATTGTGACTCATCGCCTGCATTGAGAAAAGATGTACACGTTTGTAAGTACTTGCGTAACTTCTTGGTGAACCTGGCCCCTGTTTATCGCACCCGAAGTGCCAAGTTACAGTACCCATTTGAACTTCGTTAGTGCCTTAAGGTATCATACCATGGGATGATAAACGTTGGTGGTGAGCCGGGTTAAGGTACCATGCTGGGGAATACTACTAGTAACTTTTGGTCCCCGTGAATGACTAAAAGAGATACAGGATTGTAGATAGTCTCTCCCTACTTTGTGTGGGTTCGACCCATGCAGAGATCACACCCTGGAAACACAAACCGTAACTGTCTCTGTTTTCCGCTTGTTACAACTTGTAATAAAGTTGTTACATCTTGGCTTAACGTGTTTATGACGTATTAGAACGTTGTTACAACTTGCTATATTGGTTGTTATAACTGGTTAGGAGGTGTTAAAACTTGCTCGAACGTTGTACCAACGTCGTAGCTTCGCTGTGTGTTTGCTGGGATGCAGGCCTACTGGTTCCTGGACCAGTAGGGCTGTGATATTTACCTGAAGGTAAATATCTCTCTAGTACCAACAGGTTTAGAATGATATAAATTTCGTTTAGCTTGAGAATAGGCACAGTTGATAAAATGTAAGGGGTAACCAAGGCGAGAGAATTTTGTAAATAAAAGAAATTACATAAGAAACTGGCACATTTATAGATATTCTTACACTACTATGGTTTGGGTCGAAGAAGAGGACCCATAGCCTTGGAGAAAAAAAAAGCACACACAAGTCATAACCTATTTCATATTTTGGATTTTTATTTAATCTTGATCTCTCATTTCACACGCAATCTAATATAAAAAATTAGGTAGCAATATAGGTCTTTATACACGTGCTTTTTCTTAATATAAAACTGTTGGTTCACAGACTGTTAATTTTAAATATAAGTGACTATCCACGTGAATCAATGTTTCTATTCTATGTAGTCTATTGCCAATGTAATGTTGTGCTTTTGTATGTTATGTAACGCGATTAACTCCTTTCTAACGGCCGTAACCAGAAGTGGACCATTTGACAACTGTCAGGCCACGCTCCGTCCTCAGGCCAAGTCCATTCCATCCAGCGGTCGACCCCCAAAGACACATTCATAAATTTTAACATGCAGTTCATTCAAAACATGAATTTTCTCAAATATATAATATTATATATTAGCATATTTAGGCATAGGTTAGGTTAGGTGTTTAGGTTCTGTTGGTGATATTTGTATTTGTAGTACGTGGGTGAAGCATTTACGCAACCCATCCTCGACTCAAGTCCATTCAACCCATCCTCGACTCAAGTCCATTACATTCAGCGGTCAACCCCAAAGACGCATTCATCAATTTTAACATGCTGTTCATTCAAACCGGTAATTTTCTCAAGTATAAATTAATATTATAATATATTAGCATATTGTGTATAAATAGGCATAGGATAGGTTAGGTCAGGTGTTTAGGTTCTGCTGGCGATTATTTGTATTTGTAGTACGTGGGTGAAGCATTTATAGCGTTGTGGTTCGAACAAAATTCGTCAGTGAAGCACTTGTTCCGGAAGTGTTCGAACGTCAGCAGTTGTGAGTCGTGTGTAAACCGCTTTTCATTCATAAACAGGGGGTTTGGCGGGTGGATGGAATCACTTTTGGATCTTTGTTTGGAGGACGGGCTGGTCCATTACATTCAGCGGTCGACCCCACAGACGCATTCATAAATTTTAAAATGCTGTTCATTCAAAACGGGAATTTTCTCAATTATAAATTAATATTAATATATTAGCATATTGTGCATATATAGACATAGGCTAGGTTAGGTTAGGTGTTTAGGTTCTGTTGGCGATTATTTGTATTTGTAGTACGTGGGTGAAGCATTTACAGCGTTGTGGTTCGAACAAAATTCGTCAGTGAAGCACTTGTTCCGGAAATGTTGGAACGAAATCCAGCCCGTCCTCCAAACAAAGATCCAAAAGTGATTCCATCCAACCGCTAAACCCGCTGTTTATGAATGAAAAACGGTTTACACACGACTCACAACTGATTTCGTTCGAACACTTCCGGAACAAGTGCTTCACTGACGAGTTTCGTTCGAACCACAACGCTGTAAATGCTTCACCCACGTACTACAAATGCAAATAATCGCCAACCGAACCTAAACACCTAACCTAACCTATGTCTATATATGCACAATATGCTAATATCTTATAATATTAATTTATATTTGAGAAAATTCTTGTTTTGAATTAACAGCATGTTAAAATTTATGAATGTGTCTGTGGGGTCGACCGCTGGATGTAATGGACTCGAGTCGAGGACGGGTTGACGAAATCAGTTGAGTCGTGTGTAAACTGTTTTTCATTCATAAACAAGGGGTTTGGCGGGTGCATGGAATGGACTTTGCCCATTGTTTATGAAGACGGGCAGCACACCATGGGAGACGCACAATCATGAGCTGCTCACCGGCTTAGTGAAGTTAGGGTAGCTGAGCTCGATCTGCCAGCCGTGCGTGGTCCAGGAGCCGAAGTAGATGTGACAGGTCTGGGTGTCGTAGGGCCAGTGGGTGATGTCCATGGGGCACTCTACGGAGATGTGGGCCGGCGGGAACCACACTACCCACCCGTTGTACACCACCAGGTGGGTGTTGCCGTAGTGGTCCACTTCAGTGATGTCTGCGCTGGTAGTTATTGGCGGGAGGAAGTAGGTATTATACAGTTTCATATCCTAATATGTTGTTGAATTAGGGGCGACGGCGATCGTGGGATCGGATGCGCCCATATCCTAATATGTATTGTATTGGTAAACTGTTTATTGTTGTGTACGTAACCGTGTGTGTGTGTGTGTGTGTGTGTGTGTGTGTGTGTGTGTGTGTGTGTGTGTGTGTTCACCTATTTGTGCTTGCGGGGGTTGAGCTTTGGCTCTTTGGTCCCGCCTCTCAACCGTCAATCAACTGGTGTACAGGTTCCTGAGCCTACTGGGCTCTATCATATCTACACTTGAAACTGTGTATGGAGTCAGCCTCCACCACATCACTGCCTAATGCATTCCATCTGTTAACTACTCTGACACTGAAAAAGTTCTTTCTAACGTCCCTGTGGCTCATGTGGGTACTCAGTTTCCACCTGTGTCCCCTTGTTCGCGTACCGCCAGTGTTGAATAGTTTATCCTTGTCTACCCTGTCAATTCCTCTGAGGATTTTACCCTGAGGATCAAGTGTGTGTGTGTTGAAGGGTTAGGGGATGCACCCCTACGTCCCTGTTACCGTGGTATAGCAACCCGTCCTCGCAAATTCGTATAGTCAATATTGACTTATTAAATACGTGCATAGGTGATATACTGAACATAATAGATACCTTAAAAGCTTCATAGAAAACACCGACCTTACCTAACCTTGTTAGTATGTTAAGATAAGCATCTTATAGCTCTGGGGGGTAGAAATAGCCTAAGCTACTCTATCCCTTTGAGATGTATTTCTTGCTTATCTCAATAAACATACTTGAACTTGAAGCATCTTATTGCTTCGTAATTACAATTATTACTTAACCTATACCTATAATAGGTTAAGTAACAATTGTAATTACGAAGCTGTAAGATTCTTCTCTTAACATACTAACAAGGTTAGGTAAGGTCGGTGTTTTCTATGAAGCTTTTTAAGGGTATCTATTATGTTTAGTATGTCACCTATGCACGTATTTAATAAGTCAATATTGACTATACGAATTTGCGAGGACGGGTTGGGTATAGTGACCTTCAGGGCAAGTATTGACTGAAAGCAAGCAACTATAGAGGCCTCAGCAAAGGAAAAAGACAGGATAGACATTACGTAGAGTTTTAGATCATAAGCGTATTTTTTATCCTAAATTTACCTGAAGGTAAATATCTCTCTAGTACCAACAGGTTTAGAATGAAATAAATTTCGTTTAGCTTGAGAATAGGCACAGTTGATAAAATGTAAGGGGTAACCAAGGCAAGAGAAATTTGAAAATAAAAGAAATTAGATAATCAAAAACTGAGGGCCATAATCAAATTTCTGATTTTTTTTTTTTTTTTTGAGATATATACAAGAGTTGTTACATTCTTGTAGAGCCACTAGTACGCGTAGGGTTTCGGGCAGGTCCCTGGAATACGATCCCCGCCGCGAAGAATCTTTTTTTCATCCAAGTACACATTTTACTGTTGCGTTAAACAGAGGCTACAGTTAAGGAATTGCGCCCAGTAAATCCTCCCCGGCCAGGATACGAACCCATGACATAGCGCTCGCGGAACGCCAGGCGAGCGTCTTACCACTACACCACGGAGACTGGTTAATTGGATAAAGTAGATAAATTGCGGTTTCAGTGTCACATACTTGCAAGGTCACTAACATGCAAAGGGTAAGTTAAGAAGTATATAAGACTAGTCAATAACCCTTGATAACCCATAATCAAAACGAAGAGACGAGAACACTTTAATTAACGTAAGGGGGATGGTAGGAAAAGAAGTGAATGTACATACCACTATGCAAAGGCTTGCGGTACACAGAGAAAGAAAAAACCAGATACAGAGCCGTGAATATGAACGTCTAAAAAGAGAAGGAGGGAATTAGATTACCTTTCAACTTTGAAACTAATAGGAGCCATGGGTTAAATTCACGAAGCAGTTACGCAAGCACTTACGAACCTGTACATCTTTTCTCAATTTTTGGCGGCTTTGTTTACAATTATTAAACAGTTAATGAGCTCGGAAGCACCAGGAGGCTGTTTATAACAATAACAACAGTTGATTGGCAAGTTTTCATGCTTGTAAACTGTTTAATAAATGTAACCAAAGCCGTCAAAGATTGAGGAAAGATGTACACGTTCGTAAGTGCTTGCGTAACTGCTTCGTGAATCTGGCCCCAGGTTCGTAAGTGCTTGCGTAACTATTGATAAGACAGGAGAGAAAAGACTGATAAAGAATATGTGTAACAATTGTAATTACGAAGCTATAAGATTAGTTTAATTACGAAGCTATAAGATCTGCCCGAAACGCATTGCGTAATAGTGGCTTTAGGCATTGTATGTACTAGCTCTACCTATAATTCGATCCATTAATGTAACCTCACTTGTATGTATATACCTTACTTGAATAAACATATTTATTTATTTATTTATTTAATATAGTCATAATATCATCAACATAGCGATGTCAGAGAGAGGGACTCGAGAATCAATAATGGGAAGAACTATTTCATAGTTTGCGGTTTTTGCAACAGATTGGAATACCTAGATCTAACTTGAGGCTGACTCAAGTTAGACTGATTGATTGGAATACCTAGATCTAACTTGAGGCTGACTCAAGTTAGACTGATTGATTGGAATACCTAGATCTAACTTGAGGCTGACTCAAGTTACTGATTGATTGGAATACCTAGATCTAACTTGAGGCTGACTCAAGTTAGACTGATTGATTGGAATACCTAGATCTAACTTGAGGCTGACTCAAGTTAGACTGATTGATTGGAATACCTAGATCTAACTTGAGGCTGACTCAAGTTAGACTGATTGATTGGAATACCTAGATCTAACTTGAGGCTGGCTCAAGTTAGTGATTGATTGGAATACCTAGATCTAACTTGAGGCTGACTCAAGTTAGACTGATTGATTGGAATACCTAGATCTAACTTGAGGCTGGCTCAAGTTAGTGATTGATTGGAATACCTAGATCTAACTTGAGGCTGGCTCAAGTTAGTGATTGATTGGAATACCTAGATCTAACTTGAGGCTGACTCAAGTTAGACTGATTGATTGGAATACCTAGAACTAACTTGAGACTCGGGGCCGACCTCCTCCACAGACAGTGGCGGAGGAAGTAGTTTGTAAGAGAACGGGTTGGTGGGAGAGAGGATTGTTGTGTTTAGATTCAGCTACTCAGAACAGAAAGTTGCAAGTAGCACGGGCTATGGTGAGCCCGCATGGGAGAGAGGAGTGAGAAGCAGAGGCCGCCAGTCACCTACTTGTTGTAGACAGTGATGTCAGGGGTCCAGAGCTCGTCGTGACCGAAGTGTAGGACATCCAGTCCCCCGTAGTCCTTAGGGTCCCATCTCACCCGCTTGTCCTTCCACACCTGCCATAATAATAGCAGTAATTATATATATATACAAGAAGGTACATTGGGTTTAGCAGTAGGCACCCTTCAGTCTCGGGAGACTATGGAGTTGCGCTCTGGTTCCTCTCCAGGGCGCAAGGGTAGGTTGATATGGAGGAGAAGCTGTTACCCATGCAGCAGATCCCCCCCCCCCCTCTCCACGTTGCTGAAATTATTCAGTGGAAAGGCAAATACCAATACACATGGTTCCAGCACACTGGGTTTATGAGAGTACATATCATTGATGTTTTTACTTGTAAAGCTACTAACACACATAGCGTTTCGGGCAGGTCCTTAATCTAACAGATAATTTTAAGTAGGTCGCAGGCGATGAGTCACAATAACGTGGCTAAAGTATATTTACAGGTACATTGTAAGAAAATTTGACAAAGATTAATAAAATATACTTAGGAATATGGAACAGTGTAGATACAGTAATTGTATTAGTAGATACAGTAATTGCAGGTTATATACAGATTTAAAGAGTATCGTCGTCTTTAAACTCTTCTTCATGCTTTCAAGTCATATATATACGCCTTTATAAACACGCCAGACGGCCCAAGGTAACTTTTAGTTCACATTAGATATAGTTAGGATGTATACCTACTGTGCAATTATTATATTTGTGCATGATCGGGGTAGCCTGAGGCTCGTGATAGCTGAGAAACAGTCCCAGTTGTTGTTTAAGATTCGCTACTTCGGGAGAACGACAGAGAAGCCGAAGCCGACGGAGAACCCTCTACAGCAGTCAAGCGTTGTATACATGTACACTTGCCCCCACGAAGGATGTAACCTTCAATCTAAGTACATAGGTATGACGTCGACCAAGCTGACGAGGCGTTTGACCTGTCATCTTCAATCCGGTGCCCCCAGGAATCACATGAGACAAGCACCGTAACAAGAGAAATGTTGAACAAAAATACCTGTATAATAGACAAAACCCAAGATGTAAGATAACAAATTCTTGAAGCAATTCACATAAGAATCGAACAACCTACCATGAACACCCAAATCACGGAACTATTTACTCTACCCACCATGAGAGTAAGGACAAGACCAGAACATAACGATGCCAACACAGAAGATACTGCTGAACATAACAGGCCTATTACACCTGATTAATCTTTGTATGTGCTTCGTAATGTATTTTTTCATTTTATTTAATTATTGTGAGGTATCCCCGCTTTTGTTTGAAAAGGGGACCCATAGCCTGGAGAAAGGTATATACGAAGTATTTAAAAGGGGATTTTGAAGTCCCCACCAATGCAAGATCCATATTCCCTTTTCCCTCCACCCTCCTTATTTTGTGTCGATGTTACATTATTATACATTATTTAAGATTATAAATTGCAAATTGGTGACTACAAGTTAAAGGTTGTGAATCACTTGGAGCGCCTCAGCTTTCTGGCAAGAAACTAGGACACAGTAGGCATTTTCTCTCTGGCTCGCCACATTGAGGCGCTGAAGGCTGGCAGCTCTAGGATCTCTAGTAGTTTCAATGAGCCTAAAACTAGTTCCTTGAGGAATATCATGGACCACCCTTGCCTCAGGGGCCGAGCGTCTCGGATACTATGGAAACAAATGGATACTGGTGTCTCGAACCTAAATGGACTAAACTAACTAACTACTGATGTTCCGATGACTGTACTGTTTAGATTTTACTGCTTCCCTATGATTGGTCGCATCAGATGTATGATCAACCCCCTAAGTGTATAAAGGTGTTAAATAGGAGGAATACACGTGTGTAGTCCCACACCAGAGAGAGAGAGAGAGAGAGGAGGGGTGGGAAAGGACTGATATGTTGACAGCCAAGATTCACTCAACAGAAAATAGATGAAAGGGCAGACTAAAGGAACTAATAATTGTTTTTATTAATGGAGGTAAAAGATCGACACATCACCAGTGAGCAACGAACAGGTGGATCTAGAAGGACTAGGAACATTTATCTCATGGAGTCACATAAAGACCATCGCGAACACGACATAAGGACGTTTGCATGCATTCAGTGGACGAGAGAGGTTCCAAACACCAGATTGCACAAGCTGCAGTGTGGTCTTAACCAGCACCACCTGTTGTGACCCGCCATGACACAGGTGAGATGCACCATCTACCACGACGTAGGGATCACCTACCATGACGTAAGAACCACCTACCACGACGTAGGGATCACCTACCACGACGTAGGGACCACCTACCACGACGTAGGGACCACCTACCACGACGTAGGGACCACCTACCACGACGTAGGGACCACCTACCACGACGTAGGGACCACCTACCACGACGTAGGGACCACCTACCACGACGTAGGGACCACCTACCACGACGTAGGGACCATCTACCACGACGTAGGGACCACCTACCACGACGTAGGGATCACCTACCACGACGTAGGGACCATCTACCACGACGTAGGGACCATCTACCACGACGTAGGGACCACCTACCACGACGTAGGGACCATCTACCACGACGTAGGGACCATCTACCACGACGTAGGGACCACCTACCACGACGTAGGGACCACCTACCACGACGTAGGAACCACCTACCACGACGTAGGGACCACCTACCATGACGTAGGGACCATCTACCACGACGTAGGGACCACCTACCATAAGTATCCAGGCGTTGAGGTGAAGGACCTGGCTAGTCTCATCGAACCAAAGACCCCGCAGGACGAAATCGAAGTAGACCCAAGTGGTGCCATTGTGGGTACGCTGAGGCATAGTGCGCTTGTCGTAAGTCTTCAGCACCTCCTTCCTGACCCTCTCGTTCAGGCTCCACCAGTCCGTATCTGAGGAGGTACACACATGCTCAGTCGAGGCGAAGAAATATAAAGGACCTTGGTATAGGAGCTGCCTCATATGGGCCAATAGGCCTTCTGCAGTTGCCTTTGTTCTTATGTTCTTTAAGAAATTACTTGTACCCTGTACGGAAGGTCAATAAGTGCAATGCACTGACAGTAATATAAATAAATAAATATGTATTCAGGTAAAAGTACATAGATTTGTTGTATGTTGCGGAAGCCACCTCCATCCACAACTTGAAGGCCAGATTCGGCAAGGAATTCGAATGTCAGAATAGTTAAATGGTAAAGCAACAAGTACAAGACCATTGGGTTTGTGAGGGCAGACTCGCCTCCAGCAGCTGGGGTTTGAGGGCTGACTCACCTCCAGCAGCTAGGGTTGTGAGGGCTGACTCACCTCCAGCAGCTGGGGTTGTGAGGACTGACTCACCTCCAGCAGCTGGGGTTATGAGGGCTGACTCACCTCCAGCAGCTAGGGTTGTGAGGGCTGACTCACCTCCAGCAGCTAGGGTTGTGAGGGCTGACTCACCTCCAGCAGCTAGGGTTGTGAGGGCTGACTCACCTCCAGCAGCTAGGGTTGTGAGGGCTGACTCACCTCCAGCAGCTAGGGTTGTGAGGGCTGACTCACCTCCAGCAGCTAGGGTTGTGAGGGCTGCAGCAGCGAGCAAGGGCCCCAGAAGGAGAGGGAGTCCGGTGGTCCTCATAATGTTTTGCCTCACACAACTTCCTGTTTCCGGCTTATTGGCGACTCTGAAAGAAACGAATATTACCAGACTGCTAACATAAAGCTATTATATAGATATTAGCTTATATAAAGCTAATATCTTCCTAGATATTAGCTTTAGGAGTTGTGGAATGTTTCGGTTGTAACACAAGCGCCGGATTCATTGACCAGTGAGCGAAATTTGAATTTTGAATTTGAAATGTATCGTTAAGTAAAGTTTTTGTGAAAGACTTTATGCTGTTAACATTGTCATGAAGAGTGCGTAAATTTAGGAGATTATGAATTCGTATCCATGCACCTGGTCTAGCTCTGGCTGAAGATACGATTCGGATAGTTAGTTTAAACAAGAACTGACGTTGAATGAAGTCTTAGCTGTGCTCTAGATACAGGGGTTATAAATAGCCTAAGCTACTCTATTCCTTTGAAATGTATTTCTTCTTGTCTCAATAAACATACTTGAAGTTGAACATGTGTGTTCCAAGTCACCAATATGGCCCCAAGATTTAGAGAACTGTTATGAATTGCAATGTGTGAAGTCAGTATTAGACCTACGGGGACCTATGGAGATCCATTAAAGGCGGGAAACCATAAAAAAGCCTACTTCAACATTTGATTAATTCTCTTGACAAACGCAGTCAATTCAATTCTTTTGTCATATATATATATATATATATATATATATATATATATATATATATATATATATATATATATATATATATATATATATATATATATATATATATATATATATTTAAAGTTTAAGTGCAAACCCTAATGAACAGAAAGTCAGATTGATTGATTATTTTTTGTTATTTGTGTCAGTAGCAGAGGGCTGAGGGGGGGGGGGAGGGCCCGAGCTGATGTCTAGAATATTGTATTGTAAGTAGCTGTAAGTAAGTATTGTAAGTACATAGCTGTTGTCTTGGAGAAAGTTTGTTTGTGGGTGTCATTATAATTATAAGGTGTTCAGGTTAGATGTTATTCTTAAGGTCAAAATTTCGCCGAGGTTTGAATAGCAGCCTTAAATTGTGCCCTCTGTAATACTGTATGCGCTTTCGCTCACAGGACGAGTATGGGGTGCACAATACAGTACCACTCACAGGATGAGTATGGGGTGCACAATACACTACCACACACAGGATGAGTATGGGGTGCACACTACACTACCACTCACAGGATGAGTATGGGGTGCACAATACACTACCACACACAGGATGAGTATGGGGTGCACACTACACTACCACTCACAGGATGAGTATGGGGTGCACAATACACTACCACACACAGGATGAGTATGGGGTGCACACTACACTACCACTCACAGGATGAGTATGGGGTGCACAATACACTACCACTCACAGGATGAGTATGGGGTGCACAATACACTACCACTCACAGGATGAGTATGGGGTGCACAATAAACTACCACTCACAGGATGAGTATGGCGTGCACAATAAACTACCACTCACAGGATGAGTATGGCGTGCACAATAAACTACCACTCACAGGATGAGTATGGGGTGCACAATACACTACCACTCACAGGATGAGTATGGCGTGCACAATAAACTACCACTCACAGGATGAGTATGGGGTGCACAATACACTACCACTCACATGATGAGTATGGGGTGCACAATGCACTACCACTCACAGGATGAGTATGGGGTGCACAATACACTACCACTCACAGGATGAGTATGGGGTGCACAATAAACTACCACTCACAGGATGAGTATGGCGTGCACAATAAACTACCACTGACAGGATGAGTATGGGGTGCACAATAAACTACCACTCACAGGATGAGTATGGGGTGCACAATACACTACCACTCACAGGATGAGTATGGGGTGCACAATAAACTACCACTCACAGGATGAGTATGGGGTGCACAATACACTACCACTCACAGGATGAGTATGGGGTGCACAATAAACTAACCGCGCCTCCCGCAGCAACACAGAAACCGCTCTCAGCTCTTCGCCAATCTGCCGCCAAACACTTCAACAGTCAGGGTGTTGAGGCGTCATCTCCTTATATACGTTGGGCGTCGTGGACTAGGGGCGTAGCACTGGAGATGGGGGTGGGAGGCGGGGCCAGACTGTCTGAGTTGGTGTCACGAGGTCCTTGTACCCTGTACGTGATGAAGGGTGCCCATGGACGGGGTGGCACTACAGGTGTTGAGGGGTGCCTGAGGGAGGGGACGTTGTTCTACACGTGTTTAGAGAGGGAGAGGTCGTGGCACTACAGGTGTTGAAGGGTGTCTAGGGAGGGGAAGGTCTTGGCACTGGAGGTGTTGGGGTATGTGTAGGAAGGAGGAGGTCATAGCACTACAGGTGTTTAGGGCCCGGGAGAGATGACAATGCAGGTGTTGAGAGGTGTCTGGGGAGGGGAAGAGGAGGTACTACAGGTGTTGTGGGGTGTATAGTGATTTTTGGCAGCCGGGTGGAGGGGGGGTGAGGGTTAGTGACAACACCATGGCACTTGATAGACACAGGGGCGGACTCCGCAACACTTGTCCACTCCACTAAATGTAGTCAATTTTACTTCTAAACAATTATCTACATGCGTGAATGTAGGAGAGGAAATATTGAGTATACTGTTGCAGCCTACACAGTAAGCCTATTGTTGCATAGACGGGTAGGCGGTTCCATGGGTTTATAAACCTGGGGGTGAAAAAGCATCTCATGGTTTCAGTCCTGCATTGTTGGGCTTGAAGCCGTTCCTCCTTGTTTGTGTTATATCTGACCTTTGGATGAAATTCTCTGGATTAACATCCTCCAAAATGTTCAGTTTTTTAAAGGTTTTGATGAGATCCGCCCTGTCATGTCTGGTTTGTACTGTTGTAAGCCTTGCATAAGGTCCTCGTACGAGAGTTGGCTTAGTTCTGGAATGATTTTTTGTCGCCTGGTGCTTTACTTTCTCCAGCGCAGTTATGTCCTTCTGAAGATGGGGTCTCCACGCTTGGAGACCCCATCTTCAGGTCTTCTTGGAGACCCCATTTGGATAACTGTAGTAATCCAAATGGGGGCGCGCGCCAGAGTTGAATATGGTTCTTTTCCTTAAAGTCAAAGGTACGCTTGAGTATTCGAAGGGTTTGGTTAGCTTTTTTGACTGCTGCTCCTACCTGTTGTGCAACTTTCTGTGAATGGTGCATTTTGACTACAAGGTCTTTTTCTTCATCAATCTGCTGAAAGGTAATGTTATTAATCTGGTAGTTGTGACATGGGTTATGCCCCACATGCAAGGTCTTGCATTTTTCGACATTACTAAGCATTTGCCAGTCTTCTGACCATTGATGGAGTTCACGTTTTTATTTTCATGTTGTGTAGTTTTTATTTGTATTTTTGCTCTGTGAATTACTCGTGGACACAGTAACTCAGCACCACAATAGGCCATTTGACATTTCTTATCAGACTTTCAATAATGGTAAAGAAGCAAATAGGGTTCCTACTATTTTTATTCAAGTTGTCTCCTGATTTCATGTATGAATAAGTAATTATCAAAAGAAGGTACCAAACCGGGAAGGCTATGTAGCACCTCACGTATGAATAACTATCCTGTGAGATGGGAATATTAGATGAACTCATAGCAAGTTTTTTTTCTGTCTACACTGTGTAAACTTTCATATAGAATAAGATAGCAGCCGTACATTGCTGTGTATACCTAAGCTTGTTAATAAAATAAATTCATGTGTTCATTGCTGACGAAGTAAATTATGCTTAGTTATTTTGACTTGTTGACTTGACAACAAATCTATCACATATAGATTTATTATAATACTGAAAAAAATGTCCACTAACAACGATATTTGTAGAAAGAGGAGTTTCAAGTTTGAGTATTATGCACTCGAGATCACATAATTTCATTGAAGATAAAATAAAACTTATTTTGTCTTCTGATGTTTTGAAGAGTGATTAAAAATAGTTTTCAATATATTTTTGCATTTCATTTTCTTTCATATAAATTTTATACGAAAATTAATAATACTGATTTTTTTCTGTTGGCCAAGTTATAATTTGCTTATATTGCTTGTTGTTATTTAGTGTTAATAATTATGTGTTTTGGCGTGAGGGAAACTGAGTTTGTAATGTTTTATTGCACCCTTAAGAACTCATTAAGTCACCCTGAGCACTCATTAAGTAATCCTGAACACTCATTAAGTAAACCCGAGCCTCATTAAGTCATCCTGAGCACACTTAAGTCACTCTCAGTACTTAGAGTCATAATGACCAGTTAAAAAACAAACAAACACGGGAGACATCTCCCGTCCACGAGGCTAACCATAGCCCGTGCTTCTTGCCCCGCTCCTGTGCCAGGTAAGTACGGGCTCACCATAGCCCGTGCTACCTGGAACTTGTTCCAAGTAGCTGAATCTATAACAACAACAACAGTTAACAATGGAGGGGCGATGGGGGATAGCATTATTGTGTTTGTACATAGGGCATCAGCCGCCACCAGTCCGGGTCTGGTGGGTGGGTGAGTGACATGCTATGTGGGTGTGGCAGATCACATGACTTAGGCAGCTTAATGTGTCTCACAGCAACAGTAATAATGATTGATAGGTACAGTATTT
>WNGS01007182.1:568237-601066 GCA_020271785.1 Procambarus virginalis
GGACCCCATACCCATCCTGTGGGTGGTAGTGGACCCCATACCCATCCTGTGGGTGGTAGTGGACCCCATACCCATCGTGTGGGTGGTAGTGGACCCCATACCCATCGTGTGGGTGGTAGTGGACCCCATACCCATCCTGTGTGTGGTAGTGGACCCCCATACCCATCCTGTGGGTGGTAGTGGACCCCATACCCATCCTGTGGGGTGGTAGTGGACCCCATACCCATCCTGTGGGTGGTAGAGGACCCCATACCCATCCTGTGGGTGGTAGTGGACCCCATACCCATCCTGTGGGTGGTAGTGGACCCCATACCCATCCTGTGGGTGGTAGAGGACCCCATACCCATCCTGTGGGTGGTAGTGGACCCTCATACCCATCCTGTGGGTGGTAGTGGACCCCATACCCATCCTGTGGGTGGTAGTGGACCCCATACCCATCCTGTGGGTGGTAGTGGACCCCCATACCTATCCTGTGGGTCGTAGTAGACCCCATATCCATCCTGTGGGTGGTAGTGGACCCCATACCCATCGTGTGGGTGGTAGTGGACCCCATACCCATCGTGTGGGTGGTAGTGGACCCCATACCCATCGTGTGGGTGGTAGTGGACCCCATACCCATCCTGTGTGTGGTAGTGGACCCCCATACCCATCCTGTGGGTGGTAGTAGACCCCATACCCATCCTGTGGGTGGTAGAGGACCCCATACCCATTCTGTGGGTGGTAGTGGACCCCCCATACCCATCCTGTGGGTGGTAGTGGACCCCATATCCATCCTGTGGGTGGTAGTGGACCCCATACCCATCCTGTGGGTGGTAGTGGACCTTCATACCCATCCTGTGGGTGGTAGTGGACCTTCATACCCATCCTGTGGGTGGTAGTAGACCCCATACCCATCCTGTGGGTGGTAGAGGACCCCATACCCATTCTGTGGGTGGTAGTGGACCCCCCATACCCATCCTGTGGGTGGTAGTGGACCCCATATCCATCCTGTGGGTGGTAGAGGACCCCATACCCATTCTGTGGGTGGTAGTGGACCCCATACCCATCCTGTGGGTGGTAGTGGACCTTCATACCTATCCTGTGGGTGGTAGTGGACCTTCATACCCATCCTGTGGGTGGTAGTGGACCCCCATACCCATCCTGTGGGTGGTAGTAGACCCCATACCCATCCTGTGGGTGGTAGTAGACCCCATACCCATCCTGTGGGTGGTAGTAGACCCCATACCCATCCTGTGGGTGGTAGTGGACCTTCATACCCATCCTGTGGGTGGTAGTAGACCCCATACCCATCCTGTGGGTGGTAGTGGACCCCCATACCCATCCTGTTGGTGGTAGTAGACCCCATACCCATCCTGTGGGTGGTAGTGGACCCCATACCCATCCTGTGGGTGGTAGTGGACCCCATACCCATCCTGTGGGTGGTAGTGGACCCCATACCCATCCTGTGGGTGGTAGTGGACCCCCATACCCATCCTGTGGGTGGTAGTGGACCCTCATACCCATCCTGTGGGTGGTAGTTTTTCTCCGGTTTTCTGGATTTCTCCGTCAAAAGGAGTTACATCAACAGTCTTTTACAGCAAAATGGGTTCAATAACTAATCCACAAGTCTCAAAGTATTAACATTAGTGGAGAGTTAGTTATATATAATTTAGAGTTACTGTACATGCAGCCTATCAGACTCAGCTGACTCAGGGCGAGGCTTTTGTCACTCACAGAAAAAACTCCAGACTGGGTTAGGCTACGCTGCCGTGAAGCCCGACAATGGCATAACTTCAGACACTGTGGATGGTTTCTACACCGGTTTCTTAGCCGGTGAGGGAGGGGAGACGAGGGGGAGGAAGCAAGGGAAGGGAATGAAGGAGGGAGAGAGAGAGAGAGGGAAGAATACTAGGGTGAACCTTTGGCCCACGCCTTAAATCACTCTTTCGGGTCGATACCAAAAAACATTTTGCGCCATCTAGGTGATGTAGCCCATCACCCTATCCCCAGATAACACCATAGTAACATGTCTGCATATCAGTATCTCATATCTGTGATATTATAAACAGATATCGCTATATGGACTTAGTAGCCACCATTTAATCTCCTGAGACCTTATGGGGCGTCAACATACGAGCCAAATCACCTTAAAAGAATAACAATGGGGGCCAATCCCCCGACCTTATTATGACAGTTCCCAAACATCCACCAATCACTTTGAAATATTTAACGAGGCTAGCCGCAAGCGTCTGTCCTCTTCTAACCTAGGACAGACAAACGGATAGGCATTCAATATTATAGATATAGATTTTCTTGACCTGAAGCAGGGTCGACACTATTTAGTGCCCTGAGGACTGTTCTTAGCTGCGTCAAGTCCTTGCAATGATTGCAACACACTTGAAATGGTTTTTACAACGTTGCAAGCGAGAAAACAACAAAGATCAGCTGTTTTTTGTTTAATGTGACAATTAATAAGATGGGTTAACGGTTTCACTTTTATTCTGTGTTAACGTGGTCCGATTTATTTTATTTGTTTATATTTCAATATAAGTACAAAGGGAGATTCGTATGTGTCAATCTCATCACAGTTACACCTGTGGTACCTAGGGGTGTACAGGTGTACACAGGTACCTAGGGGGTGTACACAGGTACCTAGGGGGTGTACACAGGTACCTAGGGGTGTACAGGTGTACACAGGTACCTAGGGGTGTACAAGTGTACACAGATACCTAGGGGTGTACAGGTGTACACAGGTACCTAGGGGGTGTACAGGTGTACACAGGTACACTCGACGCCACCCCACATGTACCTGTACATCCACCAAGCCCCACAGCAGGTATACCCATGTACACACCTGCCATCCCGACTGGTAAACACACACCTGACGTCACGGGCGCAGTAGGGCCCCCCGAGCCAACATACGTGCCTTTGTTCAGAGTTCTTGGCAGTGTTGTAATGTCCTTAAGGGCTGTTTTTGTCGCTTCTGGCAGTGTTGGGTGCCCTTGTTAACAGGTTTGGCACTGTTCCTTGTTGTGTTGCTGGTGTTGAGGAGCACAAGTTGCTGGCACACCTGTATACACACATGCCATTACAAGTTTTTTTTTAGTATATTATGAACGCAGGTGAGAGCTTGTCCCTGTAATGATTAAAAAGTGCGGTTAAGTGAGGTTACTATACATGTAAGTAATACAGATGTGTACTGTACTTTTCAGCGTGAGTATACCACGAGTTTACTTCAGTTCTGGGATAATATTGAGAGGAAAAGCACTTGCCTGGTTTGGCAGTATGGTGCCCTAACCTAACCTGGAGCGCTTGACAGGCTTTAAGCCCAACACCAAACCAATCACGTCAAGAATATTGACATAGAATATGGTCCCCCACACTGCCTAGGTGTATACACAGGTACCTAGGAGTGTACAGAAACATTATCCACAGATCCTTCCAGTGAACAAGTAGTCTGTCTCCAGCAGCACTCTGAGTACCCGGAACATGCCCAGACATTAATGTGTCACGATAATGGACTACTGCAGACTCCATACTAAATAAATACATGTAAGTATTTGCCTGAAACGCTGTGCGTATGAAGTGGCTTTAGGCATTGTTATGTACTAGCTCTATCTATAAATCCAACATTATGTTTGTAACTCATCTTCTATGTATGTACTTTTACCTGAATAAATATTTGAATTTGAATTTGAATTTGAATTTGAACACGTGAGGTCGGTAACCAACCCGTCCTCTTAAAAAGAACGTCACTTTTGGCTCGTTTGCGTGATATGGCCAAATTTCGACGTAATTTGAAATGAAATCGACTCACAAAAGTGACGTTCTGTTCCGTTTTCTATTTGAGTCGTCCGGCGTACGCGCAGAGGTTCTAAGAGGACACTTTAAATTAACGTTTTTCATAACGTTTTGAAACTTTAAGAGAATTTCCTGCCCACCTAACCTATCAGAGGACCCTTAACTTACTGTTGTTGAAAAAAAAAATCCCAAATTTATTTTCATATTTTTTTCATTTTCAAATTACGTCCAAATTCGGCCATACGAGCAAACGGCCAAATGCGACGTTCTTTTTAAGAGGACAGGTTGTGGTAACAACGACTGACGGGGCGCCCTCCAACGCTCGCCCGCTTCCACACCACCAAATGGGGGATTGTCTGAAATTAAACTACGATTGTATAAATTAACCAAACGCTCGTACGGGTGATCAATAAGTCCCTCCTCTTCACAGGCTACGGGAGGTGGTAATGTGTGAAATGTGACAGTTGGGGTGAAGGTGACAGGTGGTGGTGAAGGTGACAGGTGACAGGTGGAGGTGACAGGTGGTGGTGAAGGTGACAGGGAGCCGAGGGGCCGTGGGTGTAGGTAGGGTCACCTCACCATGCCTACTGAGGTGTCCTTCAAGGTGTTAAAGTTGAGAGTGGGGTCTCGCTCTCTACGTGTATTTACTATTTGTGACTGCAGGATCTAGCTCTTAGCTCTTGGACCCCGCCTTTCTAACCCTCGGCTGTCTACTTTATTGACTATATATATATATATATATATATATATATATATATATATATATATATATATATATATATATATATATATATATATATATATATATATATATATATATATAGCATAGTAAAGAACTGTTTAGTGCTCTCAGGTTATAGTTGTGTGTGAAAACTAAAAGTCTTTGAAAATGTAATTATATATATATATATATATATATATATATATATATATATATATATATATATATATATATATATACATATATATATATATATATATATATATATATATATATATATATATATATATATAGCATAGTAAAGAACTGTTTAGTGCTCTCAGGTTATAGTTGTGTGTGAAAACTAAAAGTCTTTGAAAATGTAATTATATATATATATATATATATATATATATATATATATATATATATATATATATATATATATATATATATATATATATATATATATATATATATTCGTCCACGAGGCCCTTTAACTCCGCTGTACTCACCTAGTTGTGCTTGCGGGGGTTGAGCTCTGGCTCTTTGGTCCCGCCTCTCAACTGTCAATCAACTGGTGTACAGGTTCCTGAGCCTATTGGGCTCTATCATATCTACATTTGAAACTGTGTATGGAGTCAGCCTCCACCACATCACTGCCTAATGCATTCCATTTGTTTACTACTCTGACTCTTAAACAATTCTTTCTAATATATCTGTGGCTCATTTGGTTACTAAGTCTCCACCTGTGTCCCCTTGTTCGTGTACATGTGTTATTGAATATGCCCAAAAGAGTTAGATTTGTGATTCTTGCAGGAATTTTCTCTAATTCTAATGATTTTCACTTATACAATTATCTTATATTCAGTGTTTACAATATATATCCTCCTAGCCGAGTCTTGTCAGATATTATCAATCAGCTGGAGCAAACCACCAGCACAAAAGAACACGATAATACTAAAATTTGAGTTAGGGCCACAGTCCCCAACGATTTCAATATACAGGCAAGACGACACCTCTTTCAAGGTGACTGAAAATGCATAAACAACAAAGGCTCCTTCAAAAATCATATAATTTAACACGCAAGCAATCACCGGAGATAAATTGACAAACAACTCTGAATTAATCAACAGATACAACGACAATAGGTTGATTAACCATAAAAGAATCACTATTTGTTAAACACACCTAAGTATCGACAGCCAGTATACACTTAGGTACATGCTACTCTCTACAAGATCAATATAACTGCCGCTGCATACCACACCTAATGCCCCACCAGAACAATGAGACTGCAGAGCAATTACAGAGGCACATAATGAGCTCAGGGACTGAACCCCACAAATCTTGCTTAGCTAAATGAATTGTGGGGTTCAGTCCCTGAATTATACGCCTCTACAACCCTCTCCACTACCGCCCACAAGATGGGTATAGGGTGCATAATAAATGAACTAAACAGAGTAACCTAACCTAACTCATCCTACATGTGGTATACAAGGTCAAACGTGGTAATATATGTCTTTCCCTCTGACACATGCTGAGAGCTTCAGCGACACACAACTAGCCTAATAATATTGTAAAACGAGAATGAGAATTTGTCGACTTTCTTTACAAGTGTAGCAGAACATACTAAGTTTATATAGAAAAGTTTAGTGCAAGAATAATATACCTTTCAGTCACATTCAGTAAGACATGTGTACAAGGAACGCCGACAACAATCGCCTAACTCCTAGCGAGGTGATCTTTGTGAGGTAAACAGAGGCATCGAGCGTCCAGGAACGTGTCTAAATATCCGATCCCACGATCGTCGTCGCTCCTAAATCAACACAACGTGGCTAAACGTTCCGCCGTAGCCTCGAACCCAGGACCAGTTAACAGCAGTAACCAGTGTGGGAGTGTTGGGCGCAGCACACTGTTGGGGTGGGCACAGGGTGGGTGGGGAAGGGGGATACGGGAGGTCTTGGCTTCTGGAGGGGGAGCTATTGATTTTAAAGAGGCTAGTCGTCTGAACCTGGGAGTGGAGGCTTAGCCACCCATTATACTACACCCCTCTACACCTCCCACCTCACTACACCTCCCACCCCACTACACCTCCACCACCACTACACCTCCCACCTCCCACACCTCTCACCACACATACACACCTCTCACCACACTACACCTCCCAGCACATACACCTTCAACCCATCACTTCTGTCTATTACATCCACCAGTATTATCATTATGGCTGACAGGTACGGCCACCATGGCCTACTCTGCCAAAGCACAGGGGGATGGCACTCGAGGCACAGTGAAGTTAACGACATCATCAAGAGGAGCCTCACCACAGCTGGATGCCCAGCTGAAAGAGAGCCCCGTTACTTAACGCCCCGTAAGCTCTGATGCTCTTATTGGTCGCCCAGATGGTATCACAGTGATCTCCTGGAAGAATGGCAAGCAGTTGGTATGGGACTACACGTGCGTATCAACCCTGGCTAACACCTACATTGACCTCAGTGTTGCACATCCGGGTGG
Organism: Procambarus virginalis; assembly: GCA_020271785.1. Lineage (NCBI taxonomy): Eukaryota > Metazoa > Arthropoda > Malacostraca > Decapoda > Cambaridae > Procambarus > Procambarus virginalis. The sequence continues at coordinate 575,235 of WNGS01007182.1, forward strand.
TGCAGCCACTCACAAGGAATCAGCCAAGTGCCGTGAGTACAGATAACTGGATCGCCACTACAATTTTGTCCCCATTGCTTCTGAAACACTCGGCGCCTGGGGTAAGAGTGCCACCAGTTTTTTGAAGGAACTGGGTTCTAGGCTCATTGAAACAACAAGAAACCCTAGAGCTTCCAGCTTCCTTTTCCAGCGCCTCAGCGTGGCGATACAGAGGGGAAATGCGCACTGCATCCAGGGTTCTTGCCCTCTGAGGAGCTGGAGGAACTTGACAACTTTATATATTATTTATATATATATATATACATATATATATATATATATATATATATATATATATATATATATATATATATATATATATATATATATATGTATACATATATATATATTATATATATTATATATATATTATATATATATTATATTATATATATTATATAGATATATATATATATATATATATATATATATATATATATATATATATATATATATATGAAATCAGTCCCGCGTAAACAAGCAACAGGCTGCAGATGCCATAAACAACTAGGTCACATGTTTTTTTTAGTTTAGTTCATTTATTATGCACCCCATACCCATGTTGTGGGCGGTAGTGGAAAGGGTTACAGAGGCACATAATGGGCTCAGGGACTGAACCCCACAATTCATTTAGCTAAGCAAGTTACAATCTTGACAAGCTAGTTACAAAATTCAATGCACATCGTCACATCATCAATGAGTTCGAGATCGACCACAAGTACAGTTTCTAAATTAAGCAACTGACATATGTGGAGAGCTAGTGTCACATTTGATATGTTTGTCCTGCACACCGCCCTCCATGTAGGTCACAAGACAGTCCTGATTAAACGTATCCTCCGATGAGAAATGTGTTGGAAAACAGTGTGAAGAGCAGCTATGCTGACGATAAAAGCATGTAAAACTCGACATCTTCTTTATCTGATCGGGAACCAGTCCTACAAACGCCAACAGATAATTGTATATAGAACAGTTTTAAACCAGCAGCATACTCATACCTTTGTTATCCAGTTCTGCTATCATCCGTGCATACCGTGGGGGGTTACGAATTACCCGAAAATGGGATATGCTTAGCTTTTATTGCCAACGTTACAAGGTAGCATCGCTGCCGAGGACACTCAGATCTCCCCTCAACCAAACTGTACACACAGGACGCCCGGCAGACCACCACGCTCCCGCCACAATTTGAAACCCGTTGACAGTTTAACGATTTTTAACGGTGACCTTAACATTTAAGGGTATTGTGCTTTTATCACTTAATAAAATAAAGAATCTTACAATGAATCGACTTGAGAATGGTCCAGGACGGACCGAAACGTCGTCGTCCCTTCACCTTCTAGTGTGTGGTCTGGTCAAAAATCTTACAATGAGTTTAGGTTGATATTTATATTTTGTGAATGTGTAATTTTTAAAGCAATGTGCAGCATGTTTTTCTTTAATATTTGTCACAGCCATGATATATGTATCGATTAATTATCATACCTTTTCTCGAGTTCAAATGGTTCAACTGACGAAGCTCTTGTCATTCAGCATGTATAGGATCTAACTAACCTAACTGTAAAGTGGAAACGTGGATTACTAAGGAACAGGGCTACGAACGTCGACATTCATCTCTAGCGATGTACATATGTACATCGGCACATATACTGAAATACTGTCCTATTCAATGTATTCTCACAAACCCAATGTACCTTCTTGTATATAAATAAATAAATAAATAAAATAAATAAATATGTTGCAATTTATATCAGTAAGAGAAAATATAATTGTTTTTATGAGGTTGGAGGCCAGACACATGAGGGCAAGCCTCAACTAACATTGCAGAATGATTGCTGAGAGGTAGGTGACAAAATGGGGGGTTGGTGTTGGTCCCATTGCTCCTACTGAAAGGTTTTTACCCATGGCGACCCTAGGAAATCCTTTTTTTTTTTGAAGATGTATATACAAGAGTTGTTCCATTCTTGTACAGCCACTAGTACGCGTAGCGTTTCGGGCAGGTCCCTGGAATACGATCCCCGCCGCGAAGAATCATTGTTACAACCAAGTACACATTTTACTGTTGAGTTAAACAGAGGCTACAGTTAAGGATTTGCGCCCAGTAAATCCTCCCCGGCCAGGATACGAACCCATGACAAAGCGATCGCGGAACGCCAGGCGAGTGTCTTACCACTGCACCACGGAGACTGGTTAAATCGATGGAAGGTTGATGATAAAATTTCAAACAATACTGTTTGTTGACCAACTTGTATACCTACTGATTTCTGCCATGTTTTTCCCCTCTTTTTTTTCAACTCAATTTATGCTTTGATCTCAATTAGTGTAAGTTTTAGTCTAAGTTCTTATGTTCTTAGGGTATTAAAAGTATCAAGACAAGACAGAACACGAAACAATGCATATAAATTGGATAAATTTAGATTTAGGAAAGACCGGGGTAAATACTGGTTCGGTAACAGGGTTGTTGATTTGTGGAACCAATTATCGCGTACTAGCGTAGTGGAGGTGGCCCCTTGATTGTTTCAAACATGGGTTGGACACGTATATGAGTGGGATTGGGTGGTTATAAACAGGAGCTGCCTCGTATGGGCCAATAGCTGGCCCTCTGCAGTTACCTTTATTCTTATGTTCTTAAGTGCTTTTTTCCCACACCTTGCCCGAAACGCTGTGCGTATTAGTGGCTTTAAACATTGTATTAACTATATCTTTATAGAAATTCAACATTATGTTTGTAACTCATATTGTATGTACTATTACCTGAATAAACATTTGCTTTGCTTTTCTGTTTGCAATGATTTGCACTTTCTTACAATGCATTTTGTCGACCAAACTTTGGTCGACCAAGAGAGACAACAACAACACTTTCCTGTCCCACGGGAGATCACTCCTTTCCAACTTACTGTTCCTCCTTTCCCACCCAAGAAGCTGATTAAAGAACAAGCCTTGCTTCGACAAGAAGCAAAGTACAATGCCTTAAGCCATATTGATGCTTTGGTCAGAGACCGCGCTCACTTTCCCAGATTATTTATACTGATGGATCCTTGCATCAGTCCTATGGTGTAGGAAGTGCAGTTGTTGTGACATGGAGAGATGGTTCCTTCTCCCATGAGTGTGGAGGGTGTCTCAGTAACTGGTCCTCCACTCTTCAGATGGTACCTTCTCCCATGAGTGTGGAGGGCGTCTCAGTAACTGGGCCTCCAGTCTTCAGATGGTTCCTTCTCCCATGAGTGTGGAGCGCGTCTCAGTAACTGGGCCTCCACTCTTCAGATGGTTCCTTCTCCCATGAGTGTGGAGCGCGTCTCAGTAACTGGGCCTCCACTCTTCAGATGGTACCTTCTCCCATGAGTGTGGAGGGCGTCTCAGTAACTGGGCCTCCACTCTTCAGGTGGTTCCTTCTCCCATGAGTGTGGAGCGCGTCTCAGTAACTGGGCCTCCACTCTTCAGATGGTTCCTTCTACCATGAGTGTGGAGCGCGTCTCAGTAACTGGGCCTCCACTCTTCAGGTGGTTCCTTCTCCCATGAGTGTGGAGCGCGTCTCAGTAACTGGGCCTCCACTCTTCAGATGGTTCCTTCTCCCATGAGTGTGGAGCGCGTCTCAGTAACTGGGCCTCCACTCTTCAGGTGGTTCCTTCTCCCATGAGTGTGGAGGGCGTCTCAGTAACTGGACCTCCACTCTTCAGATGGTTCCTTCTCCCATGAGTGTGGAGGGCGTCTCAGTAACTGGGCCGCCACTCTTCAGATGGTTCCTTCTCCCATGAGTGTGGAGCGCGTCTCAGTAACTGGGCCTCCACTCTTCAGTCAGAATTGGTTGCCATAATCCTTGCACTCGAGCGCGCATATGAATCCAAAGTTGACATGCTAATTGTAAGTGACTCCTTGTCATCCTTGACTGCCCTCAGCTCCCTAAGGCATAACTGTGACGTGCTTATCTCTGAAGCTAGATACAGATGTAATGAAATAATCAATGATGGAGTCAGAGTTTGTCTCCTGTGGATTCCTTTCCATATTGGTCTCCGAATGCATGATAGAACTGATAAGTTGGCCAAGACTTTTGCTCGTAAAGAGGGAATTGATTACCATCTTGGACTGCTTTTGAGCAGCCTGAGGGCAGCAATATTCCGGGAACATCAACTAAATTTCGGAGACTTGAGGCAAAGTGAAATTCACACCAGTTCCCCCATCTATCATCATTCTATTAAGCAGGAAGAACCGCACGTCTATGGGTCATCCAATAATGTTAGCAGACTTCTAGATGTTACCACTGCTAGTACCTAGCCTCGGCTACAAGTACCTCTGGGAATTTGTAACATCTGCTGATGTAGATTTGACTAAATGTAAACTCTGTCAGCAGAACTACTCGCATACTTTGCGTCATTATATAATGGAATTCCATAATGACGTGCTGCCCGAAATCTTAGCGAAGTATCCAAAATTTGCTTACTGTAGGTAATGCAAGCACATGACTAAAGCTGCCGCCCAGTTAGGTGGGTGTGCAGCAAGACTAGTAACTGTGCGACTCACCATAGATGTAAAGTGCCTTGTATAGTGACTGTTGTGAGCCTGTTGTTGATCACTTGTGACACAAGAGATTATTGATGTATTTGTGTGGGTGATTATAACATTAATAATTTTGTAACGCGTCAAAAATTGTTATTTGCTTAGCTAAACGAACTAGAAGGTTCAGTTCCTGAACCGATTATGTGCCTCTGTAATCATTTACACCACCGCGGGAGGTCATTCCACATTCTGGGTCCCTTGATTTGTAGAGCATTTCTACTTTGATCAAGTCGTACTCTTGGAATATCAAAAAGCAAGAAACTTCAAGAAACAAGAAAGAAGAAAGTAAAACTGCAATGCTCTGTACTCTCATAAACCCAATGTATTTTATTGTATATAGATAAATAAATAAATAAATAAATAAATAAATAAATAAATAAATACATAAATAAACTTGATTTTATTTGAATTGAATAGTGACCCCGTGCAAAGTTTGATAAACAATAAGATGGTAAGTTGTGGCTGCACGTACTGTGAAGAGTAAGTTTAGGTGACCAGTCACAGTCTGTGGTACTTCTGCACCAGTAAATTTGCCTGAGGGCCACTAGTACTTGTGGCCTCGACGATTACAGGAAGCCGGCGGCTTCTCAAAGGTGGCTTGTCAATTGTCATTTGGTGGCCGGCGGCTTATCTTTTGCCCTGATAATCGGTGGGTTTGGGCGTTTACGGCTTCGGCGGGTAGGCGGTTCCACGGGTTTACAACCCAATGGGTGAAAAAGCATCTGTTTTCTGTTCGACATTGACGGTTGGGGCAACAATGTAAGCATTGGGGCCTACGTTGAGGGAGGGGCCAACAATGTTGCTTCTTGGCACCTTGGCACATGCCTCCTTAGTTGTCCTCCAAGGTACCCTGAGGTACACCTTGGCAGCAATGTTGCCCATTCTACATTGAGGTAGTGAACACTAATGGGCAACAATGATGCCCATTAGTGTTTTGACCACTTTCGTCCTCTCGCTGTTTGGCTTCGACTTAATCGGCTACCCAGTGGATGCTTGATGCTTTGTCGTCTGGGGTCGCAGTGTGTCGATACTGTCTTCCAGTTGGCCCTCTTGTGTGGGACAGGTGCTGGTTCTCTCCTCCCCAGGAAATGCTTGTGTAATTACTTAGTGCATTTACATGATGAGAGCAATTCTCGTGGTGTCCCATCTTCCCAGCACTCTTCGTCATATAACGCTTCGCAACTACTGACAGATTTGGCCTCCACCACCACCTCATCTACCTTGAAATGGTAGATGAAAACTTGTTTCTGAAAAGGAATTTTCTTATATTTCTTCGGCAGCTTTGTTTAGTTTAAATCTATGACCTCTTGTTCTTGAAGTTCTGTGTATCAGGAATTCTTCCCTATCAATTGTATCGATTCCCGTTACTATTTTGTACGAAGTGATCATAATGCCTCTTTTTTTTTTTCTTCTATCTTCTAGTTCTGGCATATTCAATGCCTCTAACCTCTCCTCATAGCTCTTGTCCTTCAGTTCTGGGAGCCATTTAGTTGCATGTCTTTGCACCTTTTCCTGTTTGTTCATGTGCTTCTTAAGATATGGGCACCATACAACTGCTTCATGTTACAGATTTGGTCTAACAAAAGTCGTGAACAATTTCTTTAGTATTTCACCATCGATGTATTTAAAAGCAACTCTGAATTGCTTTTAATTATCAATTACTGAATCGACAATTGTGTGTCGCAGAGTACCCACCGATTGGTGCATTTGGTGGGTTAGGCTAGGTTAAGTTAGGTCAGGGTTATTTTTTTTTTAATTTGCTGGTAAACTGTCATGGTATGAAGTGACTTGTAACCTGTAAGCTGACCTGTGACGTGCGCTGTGGTCTGTTTCCGTCTTCTTCATACATTTGTGGTCTATCTCGAGTAAAATTTGTTCACACAGTGCATAGCACTTTATAAGAACCCATTTTAAAATGGTAGATGGAAACTTGCAGTTCTTTTAACCATGTTCTAATCATCTGAACAATTTACCTTTGTCTAACCTAAGAATTGTGGAAATAAGTGCATGGGATGTTTCACTGCCTGAGTACTGTTTAAGTTAAAAATTATAATTTATTTGACAATTCTGGTAAACTTCGCATAATTTTACTATAGGTATATCCACCTAGCAAATTACCACATGGGCCTATTTCCAATGTATCCACAATTCTTTATTTTGTTAAAATGATTCTGAAAGTGAATCAACTATGTTTCCATCTAACATTTCAACATGAGGACATGTTGGACTTTTTATGGATATCAGATTTTTAAAATTGGCAAAACACTTTGGGAACAGAGAATATGTGGAAGGTTTTATTATTTAAAAAAATGTTTTATACATGTGCAAAAGGTTGAAGGTTAATCACTATTATAAATTTATATACAGTTTTGAACCAGTTATGTAACTGTAGTTAATATATTTTTCAGAATTAGAAAGTGCATAGTTCAAGACTAAATTGAAACTAATCCTCTTAACAAAGAGGACTGAAAAACCAGTGATGATTGCATCACTGGGGAGAGGTAGCAGATTTTTACACAGATGTTTGCTGAACTCAAGCGTTAAACCCAAGACCATGTCCACATTGGGAAAGACCGACACCTGCACTGAAGAAGGTATCAAATCCTATTGAATTGTAATTTGCTAATCTGTGTATGTGCAGCCCATCCTCCTGTTTAATAATGAGGACCATCGTACTGTACATACTGTATATTAGTGTAAAAGGCAATTAAAAAGCAGAAATCTTTTGAAATTGGACAAATCGGAAAAGTTTTTGTACTAACCTAACTTAGCATGTATTAGGCCTAAGATGGTTATCTGAGGCCTAATATACGTAGTACATATACAGTATGTGCTATACTAGGTCTAGGAATATTTACCTGTAAGTGTGGTTTTTAGCTTTATTTTTTGGACTATAAAGTGAAGTTTACAAAATTCTACTATCTAATTGTCAATTACATACGTCTATGTAAATACGATGTTCCACATAGATACAAAAAGCATTATTTAAACAGGAGGATGCATTGGTATGTGACTCTGTAAATAAGAAAAAAAATAAGGGAATTGTCTGTTTCTTGTAGCCCTAGTTAGTGTTGCTTTTTCATAAGATCTATCAATACCATCTCTTATTTCCTATTCTCCATTACACAATTATCTACATAGGTGTTATGGGCGGAGGGGGAGACACCCATTTCTCTTTCTATTGTGGTGAATCCTTACGCTTAAGAATGGAAGGTGGCTCAAGTTTACTAATGTATTTTGTGATTTGGGGAAATTATTTAAGATATTTTATGTTGGAAGCTTTAACACATATTTGCACATAAATGATTTGTCACCCATAGAAAGCACAGTATTGTAGTTGCAAACGTAACTTGCTTAGTCACAATAACGTGGCTAAAGTATGTTGACCAGACCACACACTAGAAGGTGAAGGGACGACGAAGTTTCGGTCCGTCCTGGACCATTCTCAAGTTGATTGAGAATCATCCTGGATCATTCTCAAGTTGACCATTCTCAAGTCGATTGCGAATCGACTTGAGAATGGTCCAGGACGGATCGAAACGTCGTCATCCCTTCACCTTCTAGTGTGTGACTGTGACAATTCTCAAGTCGATTGCGAATCGACTTGAGAATGGTCCAGGACGGACCGAAACGTTGTCGTCCCTTCACCTTCTAGTGTGTGGTCTGGTCAATGTAACTTGCTTAATATTTCAGGCACTGTTATTGTTGAACGTCATCCAGAAATAACAATGATTGGCATCAACAGACCAGAGAAAAGAAACTGTATAAACTCTCAAACAGCAGCAGCTCTTCTACAAGGTATTTTATACAAATAATGAAAATGTAATGTGTACAAAAGTATCCCAAAATTTTAGTCTGCACATTAATGCTTTGTGTATTAACTCTTTCTAACTCTTAAAATAACTGTGTAATAAATTTATACCTTCTTGATATGCTGTATGGATTTTGAATGTGTTGCTAAAATATTGAACTTCCACCATTTAGTCATCTGAATAGTAATTATTTTCTCTACAGCCTTTCAAGATTTTGACAACGATGATTCTTCAAAGGTTGCCGTGTTGTATGGTGTGGGTGGTAATTTTTGTGCTGGTTTTGACTTGAAGGAACTGAGCGAGTGCCCTCCTGTGGTACTTTCTGCTTATGATCGAGGACCTATGGTGAGTATGGCTAAAAAATAGGAATCTAAAGATATTCCAGTTCCCTTTGATTACAGTTTTAGAACTTTAGAATTGATTAAAAACTGCAGGCTTGATATATATATTTTGAATAATATCAACATTATGTAATGTGATGCTGTACTTTTATCGCTACTGGCAAAATCCTTTTATACACTACCATATGTGGAAGTTGTACTAATCAATTTATTTTTCCACCTTGTTTTTTTCAGCTTTGCTTCATGATTGTTTAAATAGAATTTAAGGGATGTTTAATTTGATATTTTTTTTTTATTTCAATGAAGTATTATATGAAAGCCTCACTGTAGATTTGAAACTGACAGCTTACATTATCTGGGAGTTTAGGCCAATGAGAGTAAAATATTTTTTGTGATTATCAAAAGAAATAGCTAAGCCTGTAAGCTACATAGTACTTTCTGTATTATAGAATACTATTCAAGAGTTTGTATATATCATTCAGGGTGCTGATATGAGAGCAGAAAGACAAAAGAAGCGATGCAAAAAATGTTTGATTCACCACCAGATTCAGATTCACCAGTAATTGTATCGAGGGGCTCATTAATAAAAAAAAAAACAGTGGAAGACCAAAATTTCTGATCTTGAAAATCAGGACATTTTATGAGAAGGTTCATGGCTGTTAGTTGAACAGTGTTGTTTAGACAGTATGGTGCAGGTCTTTATTCCATTAAGTGTCTGTGTTAATTTCTTTCTTTATTTCTTTATAAATAAAGCGTGCCACTAGCACGCATAGCGTTTCGGACAATTGTTTGGGGCCACTATGTAACCTAGCCAAAGACGTTTTCCACTTCAATTTTCTGGTGACAGGAGGAAGCAACAGTGATTGGTTACATTTGATAGTACAGTATGACTATTGAGAATAGCTAACCATCTTTCTCTCCAGCGGTTCCAGTTTGCATTGTGAATGAAAGGGTAGAAATCCGAGCAAGAAATTAAAGTTTAGGAAATTCCAACAGCAAAATCCTTCTGAATTTCTGATGTTTGTGCTATATTGTGGTGCAGATTTTTTAAGTATTTGTGATTATTCCTGTCATAGACCAGGGATACCTCAACTTGATTGGTCACAATCAAAACACACTGTATATAGTTTTCAATACCTTAATAACTTTGTAATTATGTTATGTGATGAGCATAGATTATGAAAAATCTGTTAAGATCTTACTTTTTAAAGCAAGTGAACAGACTTATAAAAATTGCCAATGTTTAACATTTACAAATGTTCCATAAAAAGTATTGGACTCTTGCCTTAGATTCTGACAACTAATGAAGGCTTCTAAAGCATTCTTGCAAGTTTTGAAAAATAACCTTATATAGACTGATTTTTTCTGTTTATTGCTATATGCAAGAGATTTATATGAGTTACATTAAGTTTTAAGAACAATGCAGTACTTTCAATAATTTTTGTTGAACGCAGGGCCCATCACGATACGAGACCAAAAAACCTGTGATTGCTGCTGTGGAAGGCTTTGCAGTAGCTGGTGGGCTTGAATTAGCTTTGTGGTGCGACCTGAGAGTGGTGGAAGAAACAGCAGTAATGGGAGTCTTCTGTAGAAGGTTAAGATAATTATTGTACTAGTGAGAACCTTCACTATTTTGATAATCATGTGAACCATACATTTACAAAGTTATTCCTTAGTTTCAAAATTCCCAGTGATTGCTGCTAAAGCACTAGGGAGCCGGTGGCTGAGCGGACAGAACAACTGGATGCGTGATCTTGTGGTCCCGGGTTTGATCCCGGGCGCCGGCGAAAGACAATGGGCAGAGTTTCTTTCACCTTGATGCCCCTGTTACCTAGCAGTATTTAGGTACCTGGGAGTTAGTCAGCTGTCACGGGGCTGCTTCCTGGGAGTGGAGGCCTGGTCGAGGACCGGGCCGTGGGGATATTAAGCCCCGAAATCATCTCAAGATAACATCAAGATAAGAGGAAAGCATTCTTTAACATTCGAGTGCTGTAGTAGTCATATTTAGGCTTCACTCACCTTCTCACTAACCAGCTAAAACATTTAATTTTCTCATGCCTCCTGTATCTTCATCTTCGTGATATAATTAAGTATTAAAATTATATCTAATTCATTGTGACGGGGAACAGGAAGCCAGAGTGTATTCGTACACGTTTGGCGTTTATCGAAGTTCCCGCTCAAGGCCGAATTACTGATCCCACCCAGGATGCAACCCCACAACAAGTTAACTAACTTTGAGTACCTACTCACTGCTAGGTGAACAGAGGCCTTCGGTGACAGGAAATGTGCCCAACCATTTCTGTCCCACCCGGGATTCGAACCCGGAATTCTTGATTGTGCATCGAGAACAAACCGGACTGTGCTACCCGGACCCTGTCTCAGTAGTACTGTACATAGTTTTACATAGCACTGTATATATATTTATATGCTGTATGTACTGTACAGTGTATCTTTTTCTTCCCGCCACTTATGGTGAATATGTGAATATAAGCAGACAAATTTTAGCAGTTGTTGAATCCTTCATCTAGTCCCAAGTTGCTGTTAAATACTGTACTTTGCACTTCCTGGTTGGTTTTAACTAATTTTAGTGTAAAGATGGTGATAATTAGTTTCCAATAGTTACTGAATAAATGATAGGAATCTTGCAAAACACCTGTACAAGTAAAACCAAAGATATTGTATCATTAAACACTGATATAAATTCATGCCCTTAGGTAAATATACAGCTTGTATATTTATAAGTTAAACATATAGAGTCCATGATATATTTAATATTTGCATATATATATTGTGTATATACTGTAAAGTATATACTGTATTTGTTTGTAAATATACACTTTTGAATAATGTCTACTTGTCCAACTATATTTTTATAATGCAGTATTTCAATGTGCAGCTTCCTATATTCTTATTCCTTATGTTTTTGAAAGTTAAAACCTACAATATCTAAAAAAAATTAAAGTAAAAAATATTTAAAGTGAAATATTTTCACTTTTATATTTAAAGTGTCCTTTTTCAATACATACAAATGTGTGTATTGAAACAGTATAGTTTGCATGGTTATTATGGATTTAATGAGCTTTACTCATATTTAATAGGTTTGGTGTTCCTTTAATTGATGGTGGCACGGTTCGACTTCCAGCTATTGTTGGTCTGGGACGTGCACTTGATCTGATTCTTACTGGCAGGCCGATAAAAGGAAAAGAAGCATTTGAGTGGGGACTTGCTAACCGAATTGTTGCATGTGGCACTGGTAAGGCTCTGACATCCTTAATTTCTGTGGGGAGCCCCATTGGCTTCCTGAAGCTATATGAACTGATATATAGGGTAGTGCTTTATTAGTTTGGGGTCATCAGTCACAGGTGTCCTTTGCCTACTGGAGACCACGAGCCAGAACCTGACCAGAACCTCTGAGGCACAGGGAGCAATGGCCTACGAGCACTTTACATTTAAGTATGCCATATTTTGCCATTACCAGGAAAGCACCCTGAAAGATCGGTGAAACAAAAACTACAGTCTGGTGAAAATTGCTATCTATGTCTGGAAAGAGCAAAAGAACTCTCCAAGAAAGAAAACAAACAAGCAAAACGCCATGCAACTAGCACTCCCGGTTGTTAGTGCTACCCCCCCCTCCCCCTAAGGGGGGAGGGGAAGCCGGCAGCCCACCATTCCAGTTTTTAAACCGATGTGGTGGTGGCCAGTTCGGTCACCTCTAGCCTCAAGTTCCTGTTCTGGATTTTTGCCCTGTGTGGCAGTTCCAGCTGTGTGTGTGTGTGTGTGGTAAGGTGGCCAGGTGTCTTAATGTACAGGAGCAGCACGCATCTAGGGTTGTCTTCCCTAAGTGCTCTGTAAAATGTAAGTACTACACTTACATTTCAGGGTTATCTTCCCGGGGGCATTCGGGACTTGCTTCCCATTGAGGACTTCCTTGCTTGAGGTTGTCTTCGACCTTGGAGTATGTCAGGGGTTTTGGGGTTTGCCTACATGCCCAGGTAGGGGAGTGTTTTTCCTGAGTTGGGGCGCACTGCGGCTGGCGCAGTCAGCTTTACTTCAAACGCGGCGGCCGATGTTTCTCTCCGGTTGCTATTGGTATGATTTTGGGGGCTTTGTTTTTTCATCTTCTGGTGTTTTGCCTATGTAGACAGAGGAGGTTGGCTTAGCTCCTTATTAAGTTTGCCTAGGTTGTGGTGGCTCTCCTTTGTTGCCCCCGAAGTTTTACCACTGCTAATGGTCGTCGGTTTGCCTGCTTTTATGCAGGGGTCTACCAACTAAGCTGGCCCCAGTGCCTGGGCTTCCTGTAGGGGGGTCATTCATTCTACAGGCCCTGGAAAACCCCTGTGGGCTTGGTTGTACTATGGTTACTTCTTCTGAGCCCATTTGCCTTGTGTGAAGTTGAAGGTTGTTCATTGCCCCTGCCTCGGAGTGATGTTCCTCCATCATGCTGCCTGTTGGGTCGAGGACACCACCGCTCCGCGAGTCTTGCAGGACTTGTTTCCTGCTTGTACCTCAAATTGTTTTTTTATTCCTTATCCGATAATCTCAGGGATCAGGCAATGGCCTCATTGCATGTTCGATTCTCACTCTTGCAGTGGGCCAAGTTGGTTGCCCGGTTGGAGGCTCCGGAGCTGTCCTGTTTGGGTTTTAGGGTACAGGATTTGGGGGCGTTGGTCGCTGCGACCCTGGTTTCGTCTGCGCTCCCTCTTCCTTCCCAGGTGTGCGTAGTTTGCCCTGCTCCTCCTCCCCCCTGCTTCCAGCTCCCAAATGTCCGAGGGTTTTAGAGTCGGGGCAGGATTTAGCTCAGGATGAGGCTCGGGTGGTTTCGTGGGCAGCTCCTTCCGATTCAGGCATGAAGGTGGTTGAGCCTGATTTTCCCGCCAGGGCTTCTGGGTCGACCCAGCAGACTCCCTTCTTTGAGGCCTTTTTTTTGGACTCTGCCTTTTCTAGAGGAAGTGGGGATGGAAGAGGGCTCCGCCACGGGGCCTGTGTCGGGGGGGTTCCAGGGCAAGGAGGGAATCTGTATGGAGCTCTTGGGCTCCTTTTGCACCTGCTTGGACCCTTGTGCCCTCTTGGCAGGGGTTCTTGCTGCAGGGGAAGGGGTTTTGTCCCCTCCTTCCCATTATGCATTTGTATTACATGTTTGCCCGAGTGATTTCCGCTCCCCCGCATCAGACGCGACACGTCTTTTGCTTGGATGTTTTGTACTAAAAAAAATACCGACTTCATGTTTCCTCATACATTTCTTGCACATTATTTTCCTGTGCTTTTGGTTCCCCTGCTCATCCCTTATCTCCGATCAGCAGTTCATTGTTTATATTGTTGATCGGCAGAGTTTTGTTATACAGGTTGTGAAACTTGGGTTTCTGTTTATGATGTTTTGTGTTGCCGCAACTGGTTGCCAGGGTGGTGCTCAGGTTGTGGTGCTCCAACCCACAGCTGTGGTTTGTTTTCATCCTCCTTGCAAATGGCAACCATGCTGTTTAAAGTTTATCATTCCTTTCCCAATTTTGGGGGCATTTTTTATTTCGTTAATGAACCATTGTTCTTCCCGGTGCCTCGGTTGTTCCCTACTGTATGGCATGTCTCAGGTAGGTCGTGTCTGCTATGAAAGGGGTGGCGAGGTTCGTGAATTGGTGTGAGGTTCCTTCATCACTGCCATTGCGCCGTCAGTAGGTTTGGCAAGTTTGTACTCGCCTTGTAGTACTCTTCCAGTTGTGTTTGCAGGGGGTTGCGCTTTGACTCTTTGGGCCCGCCTCTCATCCATTATTCTATTGGTGTACACGTTCCTGAGCTTCTCAAGCTTTTTCATCTCCACGTTTGCCACTGAACAAGTTTTTTCTGATATCTCTGTGGCTCTTTTGGGCACTTGGCTTTCTCCTGTGTCCCATTATGGGTGTACCACCTGTGTTGATTCCTCCATCTTTTTCTGTGGATCGTTTGGGTACTTGGCTTCCTCCTGTGTATCCCCTCCTTCCTTGGGGGGGGGGTACTAACAAGCAGGAGGCTAGTTGCATGATGTGTTGCTTGTTTGTCTTCTTTCTGGCGGGAGTTCTTTTGCTCTTTCTGGATGCAAGTAGCAATTTTCACCAGATTGTAGTTTGTTTTGTTTTGCCTATCTTTCTGAGTGCCTTCCACAGTCAATGGCAAAATATGACATACCTTAAATGTAAAGTGCTCAGAGGCCATTGTTCCCTGCGCCTCTCTGAGGGGGCCAGGTTGTGACTCGTAGTCCCCGGTAGGCATAAGGACTCCTGTGACTGACGACCCCAAACTAATAAAGCAGTATATCAGTTCAGATAGCTTCATGGAGCCTCCGGGGCTCACCCAGAAAATGGCGTTTCATTACATTGTGGTGTTTTTTTTATTTTGATTCTTCTGGCTAGTTTCCATTCATTATCTTGAGTACATGATTGTATTTGCTTAAAACCCTTAAAGCTGTTTTAACTGTGTATAAAAATGTATAACTCCTATTGATATTGAGTTCTGTAGTTCTCTGGCAACTACTGTACTGTTCTCTGAGCTCACATACAGCTGCTCCCTCAAGTAATATCCCACTGTTTTCTTGAACAAAATTCATGCAGTTAGATAAGGTGACATACAGCAACGTGGCACAGGGAATATTTAAGCATTTCTGTAAGGCCATATTGTGCCATATTGAAGATTTTATCAGTTCAATCCAGAAATGACTTGGCTATCTTTTCACGAAAAAATCAAAGTTGTACCAAATCATTAATTACTATAACATTAGACTACCAAATGAGATCTTTCACACACTAATAGCTGGTCTGGTTAATCAATCTTACTAATTGCTGCCAGATGGTAGTACTTATACCACTTTTTGCTGTTTGGGTTTGTATACTTTGGGTTTGCTGATCCAGACTGATTTGGAGATTGGCATAGCTCCGCGAGCCCCAGACCTAAGCTCGAGCCATGATCTTAAGAAATTTGCTATCTTTAAGGCCTTCTTTTCTATGTCTTGTAGGAATTTTGGGAACATGACTTCTTGAAGACAAACTAAATGTTCAGAACAGTATTTCCCAGAGTCCATGCCAAGGCCACTAGTATGTTGGTTTAAATTGCCTCTGTCTGCTAATCTAAACTTGGTGTAGCTGCAGTGCTGCAGTGCTGTTGTGCCCTGGTGTCTTCCAGCCACCAGGTTGCATCTTCTGTAACCTTTAGCTTAGATCGAACATCATTCTGCAGCATAGGAAAGTACCCAAAATGTTTATTACTCCTTATCTTCCAAGTCTTGATTCTTACTTGAAGGAGCAGGAGAATTTGATAGACTCAGGAAACAGCCTTTGAGTAATATGAAAAGACGTTTTTTGGTCAGAGAATGCTGGCGTTTCTGGTTTGTTGTTCCTCTTTATCAATGATCAAAGAGGGTTTTTGGCATTAGGATTTATTGAGGGGGGGGGTGTGGCTGAAGAGAGACTTATGAGGTGTATGCGTGATACTGCCACCTAGTGGAAGTCAACCAAGATATCCATGCAGGTCAAGTGGTAGTTCGCCCAGGATGCTCGCATGGCAGATACCAGTAATGGTAAAAATAAAGCTCTGTAGTACGTACTTTCCCTTAAAGTGTGAGCCATTATCGCTCCTATGCAGGGGCAGCTTTGAAAGTTTTCTCTTTTATAAATATATGTACTACTGTATTGTATTGTAGTTAGGGAAAAAAATTGTATCAAGTATAAAATTGACAGTATTTTTAAGTTAATATTTTTGGGGGTGTGGAACGGATTAATTCAATTTCCACTATTTCTTATGGGAAAGTTCGTTTCGACTTATGATCCATCTCTGGGAACGGATTAAAATTGTAAGTCGAGGCCCCAATATATATTTTTTTATCAACTCTGTTGGACATGCTGGGCTATATTAGTGTTTTTGTTAATTCCTTTGAAAAACTGAGTCCTGAGGAGGGAACCAACTTTGGAATAATAATTTATTGTGTTGGGGACAGGAAGCCAGGTTAGACATAAAGTACTTGTACAGTTAGGCTTGTATCGAAGTCCCACTCAGGGTCGAATTACTGACCCTCCCCAGGATGCAACCCACAACAAGCTTGACTAACTCCTGGGTACCTACTTACTGGTAGGGTTACAGAGGCATTAGGTGAAGGGAAACACACCCAACCATTTCTGTCCCGTCCAGGATTCGAATCCAGAATTCTCGATTGTGTGTTGAGAATGAATCCGATTGTACTACTGGGACCCTCTACTGTACAGTTCAGTACTGCACTGTCTAGAAAGGGTTAAATATAAACGAGAGTAAGTAAGCTAAATTACGGTTATTTATACGGTCAAGACAATCGACTTGAGAATGGTCCGGGACGGACCGAAACGTTGTCGTCCCTTCATCTTCTAGTGTGTGGTCTGGTCTACGGTTATTTTGTTTTTACTCACAGTAATTACATTTGGAACCTGTAGAAGTAAATGTTTGTGGAAAATATCATAAACCCTTGGATGAGAAAGTAATAAAATAATAACTTCAGTGATGGGCAAGTTTTCTTGTATAATTATTTTAATTTGTAAAAAGGAAAATTATGTTATTTAAACTTTTAAAACTGTTCATTTTCTTTTATACAGCTGTTGGACAAGCACTTAACCTGGCTCAATCCCTGGTCAAGTATCCACAGAAATGTATGCTGGCTGACCGAACTTCTGCCCTAAATGCCACATTTGCAGCGAAATCTTTGCAAGAAGCTCTAAAATTTGAACATGAAAATGGAATATCAGTAATTATGGAGGTAAGTGAGGTTGTCATTTTGGCAAATTGTGTGAAAAGTAAACCACTGAAGATTAAATAAATTTGTTAGGCCAAAGAATATGCTCAAAATAAATTACTGAATATGAAACCTAAAAAGCTACTATCTGGTTATCTTGAGATGATTTCCGGACTTTTAGTGTCCCCACGGCCCGGTCCTCGACCAGGCCTCCACCCCCAGGAAGCAGCCCGTGACAGCTGACTAAAACCCAGGTATCTATTTTACTGCTAGGTAACAGGGGCATAGGGTGAAAGAAACTGCCCATTGTTTCTCGCCGGCGCCTGGGATCGAACCCAGGACCACAAGATCACAAGTCCAGCGTGCTGTCCGCTCGGCCGACCGGCTCCCAGCTGTTTTGCTCCTGGCTGGGCAAGCTGTTTTGCTGCACCCAAGATATGTGATCAAATTACTGTACATTGTTGAGAAATTACTGTAGGTGGTCAGTGCTTCAACTCTGATGCCACGGTTTTGCTATCTTGATAGCCAGTGAAAAGACAAGCAAAGTTCTCTGGTGGTCCCTAGTCCACCACTTCTTCCCCATTCCATTTTGTCTGTGCTTCTGTCCTACATAGTCAGGAAGGGAACTATCAGGAGAAAGTGCAAAGCCATTATAACTATAGCACTTGGAAGGGATCAGGATGAGGATTTGGGATGGGACAGGGAAATGAAATGGTGCCCAACCTTTCAGTAGTGTATGCAGGGATGCCAGAGTGTGGGGTATTTAGGCATTCTATAACAAAACTGCAACTTGACTGCATAAACCTCATACAACTCCCCGAGAATCTCCCCAATTATGCCCAGCCTATAGCACAATAAATAATACACACAGAAATCACAATAACGCAATATATTAAACAAACAAATCCACAAGGGCCATCTTAGGGTTCAAACCTATGCGCTGAGTGTTGCCAGACGTGTCTTAGTCAACTGTTATCTTGAGGTTATCTTGAGATGATTTCAGGGCTTTAGCGTCCCCGTGGCCTGGTCCTCGACCAGGCCTCCACCCCCAGGAAGCAGCCCGTGACAGCTGACTAACACCCAAGTACCTATTTTACTGCTAGGTAACAGGGGCATAGGGTGAAAGAAACTCTGCCCATTGTTTCTCGCCGGCGCCCGGGATCGAACCCGGGACCACAGGATCACAAGTCCAGTGTGCTGTCTGCTCGGCCGACCGGCTCCCAGGTGCCACGCCACGCCACTGTGCCACCACATGGTCAAAAGAATTGCAACCTGGAGTGCTACTGCCCTCACGAGGATCCCGAGGCTCCTACTGAAGCCTCGGGATTTCACTAACCAGGGTTTCACACAATTCCCCCATGTGTGAAACCCTCACACATGGGGGTTTCACACATGGAAACAGGCAACCAACTGCACAAACAATTCACTCAAAACCAAATAGTTCAGCCGACACTAGCTTGAAGGAGCCCTCACTCGCGGGATCCTTGTGAGGGTAGTAGCACTCCTTTCTTTCGGCTTTCGATAAATGTGACCATGGCATGATAGCACACAAAATGAAGTCAATGGGAATAACCGGTAAAGTAGGACGCTGGATACTCAGTTTTCTGTCAAACAGGACTCGGCGAGTAACAGTCAACCATATAAAATCGAGTCCAAGTGCAGTTAAAAGCTCTGTACCTTACGGTACAGTCCTTGCACCACTGCTTTTCCTTATTCTCATATCAGATATAGACAAAAATTCAAGTCACAGTTTCGTATCATCCTTTGCAGATGACACAAAAATCAGCATGAAAATTACCACAGCTGAAGACATTGAAAAACTTCAAGCTGATACAGTATTAATAAAATTTTCGACTGGGCATCAGAAAACAACATGATGTTTAACAGTGATAAATTCCAGGTACTAAGGTATGGTAAAAATGAGGATCTGAAACATAATACAGGGTACAAAACACAATCAAATTTGCCCATAGTAGGAAAACAGCATGTCAAGGATTTGGGAATAATGATGTCCGACGACCTAACGTTTAAGGAGCATAACCAAGCAAGTATTGCGTCAGCCAGAAAAATGATCGGATGGATTACGAGAACTTTCAAATCCAGGGATCCCATTGCAATGGTTGTACTCTTCAAGTCACTTGTGTTGTCCCGTCTTGAGTACTGCTCAGTACTCACTTCCCCCCTTCAGAGCAGGAGAGATTGCTAAAATAGAGGGAATACAGAGAACATATACGGCACGCACAGACGCGATAAAGCACCTAAATTATTGGGATCGTCTCAAAGCCCTCCAAATGTACTCACTAGAAAGACGAGAGAGATATCAAATAATATACACGTGGAAGATACTGGAGGGCCAAGTACCAAATCTACACAGTAAAATAACAACGTACTGGAGTGAATGATATGGAAGAAAATGCTGAATAGAACCAGTGAAGAGCAGGGGTGCCATAGGCACAATCAAAGAACACTGTATAAACATCAGAGGTCCACAGTTGTTCAACACCCTCCCAGCGAGCATAAGAAATATTGCCGGAACAACCGTGGACATCTTCAAGAGGAAACTAGATTGTTTCCGCCATGGAGTGCCTTACCAACTGGGCTGTGGTGGGTATGTGGGCCTGCGGGCCGCTCCAAGCAACAGCCTGGTGGACCAAACTCTCACAAGTCAAGCCTGGCCTGTGGGCCGCTCCAAGCAACAGCCTAGTGGACCAAACTCTCTCAAGTCAAGCCTGGCCTCAGGCCGGGCTTGGGGAGTAGAAGAACTCCCAGAACTCCATCAACCAGGCAACTCCAGGTTGTAATTCTTTTGACCATGTCATGGTGGGGCATCAGGTTTACCGCTTTTGTTGTCTTCCTTTTAGCTTGAATCTGGCATCTTGTGTATTCATGCATCTTACACATGAAGGGGGGGGGGGGCAGCACAGTCAGGCGGTGAGGTGTGACGTTTGCTTGTTTCCTCATGTTGGGCGAGTTCTGCCTCAATGTTCGGTTTTCGGTCGCAATTTCTTACCAAGTAAGGTTTGTTTTGTTATGCCAACCTTATTGGGTGCCAACCCCATTCAATGGCAGACATGGAATACCCCCAACCATATCAGGGCTTCTGTAGGCCATTGCTCACTTTGCCTTCCCTTCTCTCAAAGGGCAAAATACTTTCTCTGAGGGGGTCAGGTTCTGGCTTGTGGTCCCCGGTAGGCTGATTTCCAATTGACTGATGCCCAAACTAATATAACACATCAGCCAGATAGCTCCAGGAAGCCTCTGGGGCTCACCCAGAAAATGGTGTTTCATTACATTCAATGCTGGTTTTGTTTTCATAAAATACTGTAGCTTGGCATTTTTAATATCCTGAATAGTTTACAGTAGTTTTGCTGCTTAGGAGTAACAGCAAAATATAATGCAAATATAAATGCATTATATTTGAACAACTGTTATTGTTCTTAACCATTTTATATAGTACAGTACTTAAGTATAATTTGGAAATTACGTATTGTACCTCATTTCTTGAATCTTTTCTCAGGAATCTGTTGAAGGAGCACAAAAATTTGTTGATGGAATTGGTCGACATGGAAAATTTAATTTGGATTCTCAGAAGTCCAAGCTGTAGAATGAAGACATTATGAAATGACAAGTATCTTTGTTACACATAAATCATAATTGTTTTTGTTGATTTATAAAGAAGGTTTCATAATGCATACAATAATTTCAAATTTTGATACCGTTTACACACTAAAATTGTTCAAAATAAGCAGTTGTACTTTTTTGTAAATACAGTACTTAAATAAATATAAATACTGTAAATAACATCTTTTACCCTTTTCTTATAGAGTATTGATCTTTTTTTCATACAAATGCCTCCTTAACCCATGAAACTGAAATATGGGTAATACAGTAATGACAAGTCGAGAGAATATGCAGAGAGGTGGAGCGTAGGTGTGTGTATTATTATTATGTATTAGAATAACTGCGCCTTATTACTTTCGCATTCTGATGATGCTAAAATACATCATCTGAACTCCGACAGAAAATATTCCAATGAAGCTAAAACATCATCCAATTAGCATTCATGAGCACTTATATATTCATCGCTGTTGTGTATAATCTATCATGAATACAGTTTTATTTTTGTTTATGTTCAGGGGAGAATTCATTGGCAAACATTTTGACAACAAACTTAGTTATAACCCAACAAGTAACTTTGAAAACGTAAAATTATTGTAAAGTTTTTTGCATAGGTGAGCAACCTAATGTTTACAGTCAGAAATGTGTGGAGAGGCCGGACTGCCAAAAGTTAATGGATATGTGGTTGTACGCATGTTTTAGTAGGTTTCCCTTCATATCTATGCATTAGCATTCATGTGTTTGTTAAATTTGTTGTTCTATAATTTATTTTCTTTCAAATTAAATAATGTTCAGTATATTTTGTGGATATAGTTCAGTGTGACAGATGTGTTTCTGGTGTCCTACATCACAATCTTTATAATTTCATTAAGCTGAATATCATTAAGACAAATGCAACTCCTCAACCCTTTAAAAACCCCAGAGTTGAATGTATTGAAATACTTCTTTTTGGTAGAGCTCCAGTGACTCCCTGAGGCTATCTCACTACAATGGCTCCCCCTACCGAGTCCCATCAGCCACAGGAGTCCTGTTAGCATACTGAGGACCCGAGCCAGGACCTAGCTCCATCACAGAGGTAGAGGGAGCTGGGGATTGTTTTGACCACCCACACTGAGCAAGGAATCAGAAAGTAAGTGAAGCAATATGAACAACTGCAAGGTTTACATACAACGAAGCATCGAAACAGGCAACCAACGCACAAACGATTCACTCAAAACCAAATAGTTCAGCCGACACTAGCTTGAACCCCCCATAGTGTGCAAAGCCGCTAACAGGTGGCACACTGGAAGCTCAGGCCTTCCAGGCCAGCAATGAGTCAGTCCAAAGCTGATAGAACACAAGCCGATGCACCTGGTAGGGGGACAGGGAAGCCACCGGGGCTCTACCAGAAAGAGGCATTTTTATTACTGCTGGTTTACTATAGGAGCCCCTTGGTGGCTCCCTGAAGCTACAGAACAGAGAACATAGAAACTATGGCTTTATGACGGAGGAGAGTGACAGCTACACACCCAAAGATAAAAGCCTGGGCCATTATACCTGACCCAGGGCAGCATAACCCCATCTGGGACCAGGAAAACTTACCAGATACTGAACCATCAGGACTGTTAATTCTCCATAACCTTTGTACCTGAATATTGGCCCACGACATGCTAGCCAACACAGCTGCCAAGGCCACAAACTAAACAAATATTGTGGGCCCAGAGTTAAACTGCATGCAGGCTGGCTTTAAAATGGCCTGAAAAAGTGTAACCTGCCAAATTTTACATGTCCTCATACGAAATGCATTGTATTTGTAAGCTATGGATACAAAGATACAAATCAAATGCTTTTATGAATTCTTAAGAGTAAAAGCAAAAAATAATTTGTATGTTGCAGTAATGTATTGATTTATCACATCTTTGGTTTAGTGTTCTGGACTGGACTCAGCTCCTACCCTGTGCATTTTTTCTGGTACCTCAGAGACATCCACAAAGCTCCAAGATCTCAGAACTGACACATAGGGGTGGATTTACTATGAAACTTATGAAGCCCAAGCTTCAGAACCTCTTATCCCAGAGGGACCCCAGAAACAACTTTAGCTCACATTGCCTAAAACTTTTGGGTCTGCATCTCAGATTTAATCAAAATCTGAGATGTAGTGGAACAACCCCCATTGGAGAAGGTAAGTGATTATACCCAGACTTTGTTCCTGGTTGTAAGGGGCTCCAATAATAGTTGAGGCTTCAGGGCCCCAGAAATTATAAGTCAGTCACTGCTGACACAAGCTCACCAAACTCCAGGAACAGAATCGGGTGTCTTCATAGAAGCAAGGGGAGCATGTGAGGGAGTCGAGATCAACCTCCTAATCAAGCAAAAAAAAAAAAAAACTAGAAAGAACAGACATAGCAAAACAATCTAGGTATCTTGATGAAAGAGAAAAGATAGAAGGGAAGCGGTAATTTGCCCAGTGCCAACAAACCATGGTGCAAGTATTTAAATGCACCACTAGGTAAGAGCTCAAGTCACCCAAGGATTCAACCTGCCTACTTGCCTCATTTGCATCTGGTACCATCCACTCACCAGCTCTGCAAGGACCGAGATGTTTTTTGAGCCATGATGGGTTAGTCCTATGGTCCTCAATCATTCTGGTATGAAAGGACTTTGTTCCAAGTTTTTTTTTGATTCTCAGAACTTTCTCTGAGAACTTTGAATGTTGAACTTCCTCCAAAGCAGAGATACCATGCTGAAGATAAGTCTCCATGCTGGAGCTAGTATTCCAAATGGGGGTGCACCAGAGACCTGTACAGTTGAATGCCTACAGTACTTTCTTTTCACTAAAAGTCAAGGTTCGCTAGACTATTCCTAAGTTTGATCTTCTTGGTGCAGCACCCACTTGTGCAACCTTCAATGACTGATAGACTTATCACATTATAAAGATATGTAACTTGTGCTGTTGCTGTGACTACCCTGTACCATATTCCCACTGTCAGTTTGCTACCATTTTTGAGCTAGTATATTGCACTATACAGATTATAGGTTTTAAGAATTCTATGGTGTTTAGTTCCTTGTTGCTAGTTATAGTCAAGTCCTTTTTTTATAAATAGTATCACACCACAACTTTATTCTCGCCATCAGTTCCAGTTGTTCTGTCCGTTCTGAAAGATGGACTATCTCTTCAGTTATGTCTTCTCGTCCCAATGTTTCGTCGATCCCAATGATGTCGGGATTCTCAACCTCATTGTATGCACACCATGCATCAAATTTATCTACTAGACTTCTTACATTTGTGTAGAAGCAATTTAAATTTGTGACATTGGTCAGCAGTGACTTGGGTTCACCTCCCTCCTTTACAGCATGGCAGAGGTCAGGAAAATAGCAAAAGAGCCGACAAGAAGCGGCCAAAACTTTACCCAAGATTGACTATGTGCTGCAATGCATCAGTTATACAATATATGTGATGTAACTATAACTTAAGCTTATAAAAGCACCTTAATCACCTTCAGTAGTTAAGTGCTTAATAACACATGAGTTTCTATATCTTACCCTGTTAAAGTAGGAGATATATAAATATACTGTGTACCTGTATGTGTATGTGAATATATATACACTGGTATATGTGTATATAGGGTATGTGTAAGCTGGTCAGAATTTCATCTCTGAAAATGCATATTAATAACATGATGTAAAAAACATACCTCCAACACTGTTTATGTAAGGCAGATGTAAATCTGTGTATTTATGTAGGTTAGATGAGCATTTTTAAAGTGCTACAATCACCTTCTGAGGTTGATTGTTCAATAAATTACAGAACAATATGTTTAGCACATCTCTCGCCCTGTCCATGGAAGACAGAATAAAATGTATATATATGCTAGTTAGCATTGTAAATGTGTGGCCACGTTTGAGGTAAAAAAAATAGCACTTTGCAAGCAGGTAAGGACGAGATTTGGCATTCTTGCTCCATCTTTGGGTTTGTCCAGAATACTGTACAGTATGTGTGTTATAACCAGTGACTTGCATTTGCTTAGCCCACGTCCGGTGTTTCGAGATACTAAAGGTTCTAGGAGGGGGGGGGGGGGTGAAAGATTTCATCCTCTACTCCATTTGCTACTAATATTAAATTATTATCTTGTACTCACCTAGTTGTGCTTGCGGGGATTGAGCTCTGACTCTTTGGTCCCGCCTCTCAACTGTCAATCAACTGATGTACAGATTCCCGAGCCTACTGGGCTCTATCATATCTACATTTGAACCTGTGTATAGATCTGCCACCACCACATCACTTAACTACTGTTAACATTCTACCTGTTAACTAGCTAAAAAAAATTCTTTCTACTGTCTCTGTGGGTCATTGGGTACTAAGTTTCCACCTGTGTCCCCTTATTCGTGTTCTACCCATGCTAATGTTTTGTCTTTGTCCATGCTGTCAATTCTTCAGATAA
This sequence comes from Procambarus virginalis, assembly GCA_020271785.1. Classification (NCBI taxonomy): domain Eukaryota; kingdom Metazoa; phylum Arthropoda; class Malacostraca; order Decapoda; family Cambaridae; genus Procambarus; species Procambarus virginalis. The sequence continues at coordinate 600,733 of WNGS01007182.1, forward strand.
TTTTGTAGGTGGTGATCCTCTAACACCTTCTGTCTTACAGAGACAAGAAGTTTAGTTCCCATAGCCTTTCCCTGTAACTCATACCTCTCAGTTCTGGGACTAGTCTGGTGGCATACCTCTAAATTTTCTCTAACTTTGTCTTGTGTTTAACTAGGTATGAACTCTAGGCTAGAGCTGCATACTCCAGGATTGGTTTGACAATCAAGTGGTATACAAAGTTCTGAATGATTCTTTACACAAGTTTCTAAAGACAGTTCTTATGTTGGTCAGTAAAAACCTTGTGTAAAAATAAAGGTAAAGGACTTTGGCTCCTACTAATTTTCCTTGCAACTGA
>WNGS01007182.1:624190-644190 GCA_020271785.1 Procambarus virginalis
TAAATGAATTGTGGGGTTCAGTCCCTGAGCCCATTATACGCCTCTACAACCCTCTCCACTACCGCCCACAAGATGGGTATAGGTGCATAATAAATGAACTAAACAGAGCAACGTTAAATCATCCTACATGTGGTATACAAGGTCAAACGTGGTAATATATGTCTTTCCCTCTGACACATGCTGAGAGCTTCAGCGACCACAAACTAGCCTAATAATATTGTAAAACGAGAATGAGAATTGTCGACTTTCTTTACAAGTGTAGCAGAACATACTAAGTATATATAGAAAAGTTTAGTGCAAGAATAATATACCTTTCAGTCACATTCAGTAAGACATGTGTACAAGGAACGCCGACAACAGTCGCCTAACTCCTAGCGAGGTGATCTTTGTGAGGTAAACAGAGGCATCGAGCGTCCAGGAACGTGTCTAAACATCCGATCCACGATCGTCGTCGCTCCTAAATCAACACAACGTGGCTAAACGTTCCGCCGTAGCCTCGAACCCAGGACCAGTTAACAGCAGTAACCAGTGTGGGAGTGTTGGGCGCAGCACACTGTTGGGGTGGGCACAGGGTGGGTGGGGAAGGGGGATACGGGAGGTCTTGGCTTCTGGAGGGGGAGCTATTGATTTTAAAGAGGCTAGTCGTCTGAACCTGGGAGTGGAGGCTTAGCCACCCATTATACTACACCTCTCTACACCTCCCACCTCACTACACCTCCCACCCCCACTACACCTCCCACCCCACTCAACCTCCCACCACACTACACCCCCCACACTACACCTCCCACCACACTACACCACCCACCACACCACCTCACTACACCTCCACCTCATTACACCTCCCACCACATTACAGCTCCCACCTCACTACACCTCCCACCTCATTACACCTCTCACCCACTACACCTCCCACCTCCTACACCTCCCACCTCACTACACCTCCCACCTCATACACCTCTCACCACACTACACCTCCCACCTCACTACACCTTCAACCCATCACTTCTGTCTATTACATCCACCAGTATTATCATTATGGCTGACAGGTACGGCCACCATGGCCTACTCTGCCAAAGCACAGGGGGATGGCACTCGAGGCACAGTGAAGTTAACGACATCATCAAGAGGAGCCTCACCACAGCTGGATGCCCAGCTGAAAGAGAGCCCCGTTACTTAACGCCCCGTAAGCTCTGATGCTCTTATTGGTCGCCCAGATGGTATCACAGTGATCTCCTGGAAGAATGGCAAGCAGTTGGTATGGGACTACACGTGCGTATCAACCCTGGCTAACACCTACATTGACCTCAGTGTTGCACATCCGGGTGGTGCTGCCACTCACAAGGAATCAGCCAAGTGCCGTGAGTACAGATAACTGGATCGCCACTACAATTTTGTCCCCATTGCTTCTGAAACACTCGGCGCCTGGGGTAAGAGTGCCACCAGTTTTTTTGAAGGAACTGGGTTCTAGGCTCATTGAAACAACAAGAAACCCTAGAGCTTCCAGCTTCCTTTTCCAGCGCCTCAGCGTGGCGATACAGAGGGGAAATGCGCACTGCATCCAGGGTTCTTGCCCTCTGAGGAGCTGGAGGAACTTGACAACTTTATATATTATTTATATATATATAATATACATATATATATATATATATATATATAGATATATATATTGTATATATATATATATTATTATATTATATATATTATATATATATTATATTATATATATTATATAATATATATAATATATATATATATATATATATATATTATATATATATATATATATATATATATATATATATGAAATCAGTCCCGCGTAACAAGCAACAGGCTGCAGATGCCATAAACAACTAGGTCACATGTTTTTTTTAGTTTAGTTCATTTATTATGCACCCCATACCCATGTTGTGGGCGGTAGTGGAAAGGGTTACAGAGGCACATAATGGGCTCAGGGACTGAACCCCACAATTCATTTAGCTAAGCAAGTTACAATCTTGACAAGCTAGTTACAAAATTCAATGCACATCGTCACATCATCAATGAGTTCGAGATCGACCACAAGTACAGTTTCTAAATTAAGCAACTGACATATGTGGAGAGCTAGTGTCACATTTGATATGTTTGTCCTGCACACCGCCCTCCATGTAGGTCACAAGACAGTCCTGATTAAACGTATCCTCCGATGAGAAATGTGTTGGAAAACAGTGTGAAGAGCAGCTATGCTGACGATAAAAGCATGTAAAACTCGACATCTTCTTTATCTGATCGGGAACCAGTCCTACAAACGCCAACAGATAATTGTATATAGAACAGTTTTAAACCAGCAGCATACTCATACCTTTGTTATCCAGTTCTGCTATCATCCGTGCATACCGTGGGGGGTTACGAATTACCCGAAAATGGGATATGCTTAGCTTTTATTGCCAACGTTACAAGGTAGCATCGCTGCCGAGGACACTCAGAACTCCCCTCAACCAAACTGTACACACAGGACGCCCGGCAGACCACCACGCTCCCGCCACAATTTGAAACCCGTTGACAGTTTAACGAATTTTAACGGTGACCTTAACATTTAAGGGTATTGTGCTTTTATCACTTAATAAATAAAGAATCTTACAATGAATCGACTTGAGAATGGTCCAGGACGGACCGAAACGTCGTCGTCCCTTCACCTTCTAGTGTGTCAATAATCAACAATGAGTTTAGGTTGATATTTATATTTTGTGAATGTGTAATTTTTAAAGCAATGTGCAGCATGTTTTTCTTTAATATTTGTCACAGCCATGATATATATATCGATTAATTATCATACCTTTTCTCGAGTTCAAATGGTTCAACTGACGAAGCTCTTGTCATTCAGCATGTATAGGATCTAACTAACCTAACTGTAAAGTGGAAACGTGGATTACTAAGGAACAGGGCTACGAACGTCGACATTCATCTCTAGCAATGTACATATGTACATCGGCACATATGTTGCAATTTATATCAGTAAGAGAAAATATAATTGTTTTTATGAGAGTGGAGGCCAGACACATGAGGGCAAGCCTCAACTAACATTGCAGAATGATTGCTGAGAGGTAGGTGACAAAATGGGGGGTTGGTGTTGGTCCCATTGCTCCTACTGAAAGGTTTTTACCCATGGCGACCCTAGGAAATCCTTTTTTTTTTTGAAGATGTATATACAAGAGTTGTTCCATTCTTGTAGAGCCACTAGTACGCGTAGCGTTTCGGGCAGGTCCCTGGAATACGATCCCCGCCGCGAAGAATCATTGTTACAACCAAGTACACATTTTACTGTTGAGTTAAACAGAGGCTACAGTTAAGGATTTGCGCCCAGTAAATCCTCCCCGGCCAGGATACGAACCCATGACAAAGCGATCGCGGAACGCCAGGCGAGTGTCTTACCACTGCACCACGGAGACTGGTTAAATCGATGGAAGGTTGATGATAAAATTTCAAACAATACTGTTTGTTGACCAACTTGTATACCTACTGATTTCTGCCATGTTTTTCCCCTCTTTTTTTCAACTCAATTTATGCTTTGATCTCAATTAGTGTAAGTTTTAGTCTAAGTTCTTATGTTCTTAGGGTATTAAAAGTATCAAGACAAGATAGAACACGAAACAATGCATATAAATTGGATAAATTTAGATTTAGGAAAGACCGGGGTAAATACTGGTTCGGTAACAGGGTTGTTGATTTGTGGAACCAATTACCGCGTACTAGTGTAGTGGAGGTGGCCCCTTGATTGTTTCAAACATGGGTTGGACATGTATATGAGTGGGATTGGGTGGTTATAAACAGGAGCTGCCTCGTATGGGCCAATAGCTGGCCCTCTGCAGTTACCTTTATTCTTATGTTCTTAAGTGTTTTTTTCCCACACCTTGCCCGAAACGCTGTGCGTATTAGTGGCTTTAAACATTATATTAACTATATCTTTCTAGAAATTCAACATTATGTTTGTAACTCATATTGTATGTACTATTACCTGAATAAACATTTGATTTGCTTTTCTGTTTGCAATGATTTGCACTTTCTTACAATGCATTTTGTCGACCAAACTTTTGTCGACCAAGAGAGACAACAACAACACTTTCCTGTCCCACGGGAGATCACTCCTTTCCAACTTACTGTTCCTCCTTTCCCACCCAAGAAGCTGATTAAAGAGCAAGCCTTGCTTCGACAAGAAGCAAAGTACAATGCCTTAAGCCAAATTGATACTTTGGTCACAGAGCGCTCCCTTTCCCAGATTATTTACACTGATGGATCCTTGCATCAGTCCTATGGTGTAGGAAGTGCAGTTGTTGTGCCATGGAGAGATGGTTCCTTCTCCCATGAGTGTGGAGGGCGTCTCAGTAACTGGACCTCCACTCTTCAGATGGTGCCTTCTCCCATGAGTGTGGAGAGTGTCTCAGTAACTGGGCCGCCACTCTTCAGATGGTTCCTTCTCCCATGAGTGTGGAGAGTGTCTCAGTAACTGGGCCACCACTCTTCAGATGGTTCCTTCTCCCATGAGTGTGGAGGGTGTCTCAGTAACTGGGCGACCACTCTTCAGATGGTACCTTCTACCATGAGTGTGGAGGGCGTCTCAGTAACTGGTCCTCCACTCTTCAGATGGTTCCTTCTCCCATGAGTGTGGAGGGCGTCTCAGTAACTGGGCCACCACTCTTCAGATGGTACCTTCTACCATGAGTGTGGAGGGCGTCTCAGTAACTGGTCCTCCACTCTTCAGATGGTTCCTTCTACCATGAGTGTGGAGGGCGTCTCAGTAACTGGGCCTCCACTCTTCAGATGGTTCCTTCTCCCATGAGTGTGGAGGGCGTCTCAGTAACTGGGCCGCCACTCTTCAGATGGTTCTTCTCCCATGAGTGGAGCGCGTCTCAGTAACTGGGCCTCCACTCTTCAAACAGAATTGGTTGCCATAATCCTTGCACTCGAGCGCGTATATGAATCCAAAGTTGACACGCTAATTGTAAGTGACTCCTTGTCATCCTTGACTGCCCTCAGCTCCCTAAGGCATAACTGTGACGTGCTTATCTCTGAAGCTAGATACAGATGTAATGAAATAATCAATGATGGAGTCAGAGTTTGTCTCCTGTGGATTCCTTCCCATATTGGTCTCCAAATGCATGATAGAACTGATAAGTTGGCCAAGACTTTTGCTCGTAAAGAGGGAATTGATTACCATCTTGGACTGCTTTTGAGCAGCCTGAGGGCAGCAATATTCCGGGAACATCAACTAAATTTCGGAGATTTGAGGCAAAGTGAAATTCACACCAGTTCCTCCATCTATCATCATTCTATTATGCAGGAAGAACCGCACGTCTATGGGTCATCCAATAATGTTAGCAGACTTCTAGATGTTACCACTGCTAGTACCTAGCCTCGGCTACAAGTACCTCTGGGAATTTGCAACATCTGCTGATGTAGATTTGACTAAATGTAAACTCTGTCAGCAGAACTACTCGCATACTTTGCGTCATTATATAATGGAATTCCATAATGACGTGCTGCCCGAAATCTTAGCGAAGTATCCAAAATTTGCTTACTGTAGGTAATGCAAGCACATGACTAAAGCTGCCGCCCAGTTAGGTGGGTGTGCAGCAAGACTAGTAACTGTGCGACTCACCATAGATGTAAAGTGCCTTGTATAGTGACTGTTGTGAGCCTGTTGTTGATCACTTGTGACACAAGAGATTATTGATGTATTTGTGTGGGTGATTATAACATTAATAATTTTGTAACGCGTCAAAAATTGTTATTTGCTTAGCTAAACGAACTAGAGGGTTCAGTTCCTGAACCGATTATGTGCCTCTGTAATCATTTACACCGCCGCCCACGGGATGGGTATGGGATGCATAATAAAGAAAGAAATTGAATTGGTCGACAAACAGCATTGTTTAAAAATACCAGACATGGGTTGACATGTTAGGAGTAAGGTAGGTTACAGGGAGTTAATTAGGTAGTGCTTAGTTTTTATCTTAAACTGGTTGAGAGAGGTACAGTCTTTAACATGATTGGGAAGGTCATTCCACATTCTGGGTCCCTTGATTTGTAGAGCATTTCTACTTTGATCAAGTCGTACTCTTGGAATATCAAAAAGCAAGAAACTTCAAGAAACAAGAAAGAAGAAAGTAAAACTGCAATGCTCTGTACTCTCATAAACCCAATGTATTTTATTGTATATAGATAGATAAATAAATAAATAAATAAATACATAAATAAACTTGATTTTATTTGAATTGAATAGTGACCCCGTGCAAAGTTTGATAAACAATAAGATGGTAAGTTGTGGCTGCACGTATGTATTGTGAAGAGTAAGTTTAGGTGACAAATGGGGAACTTGGAAACATGTCCGATATAAAAGCAGAGAAATTGATATAACGATGACCAGATTAAGGCTGGGACATACCAAACTAGCAGCACACAGCTCTAAGTACAGAACAGACATCAATGAACTCTGTACTCACTGTCAGCTGCCTGAAACAGTCGAACACTATCTCATGCACTGCTTCCGACATCATAGCGCCAGAGTAAATTTCAAACAAGTCTTTATCGCACTTAAAATACCCTTCACCATCGAGCACATATTAGGAGGTGGAGACCACTCGTTACAAGAAAAATACCAAATAGTCAAAGCACTGGCTAAATATCTGCAGTCGACCAACAAATTGGGACACATCTGACCCGTGCCGCATTTATACCTGGCGCCACCAACAGCTAAACACAGAAAACAACTGCCTCGTCACAGCACCATAGATCAGCTGACACCATAAACACAACACACCGCCCTACGGTGCGGCAAGTCTCCCTACAACACACGCCTCTGTTTTAATCACCGTTCCTATATCCACAGCACAACGTAACAAACACCTTGGTAGCTCCGATCATCCTCAACATAAACGCGTCCACCAACATCAGTACTGGTGCAGTCATCGGGAGGACAAACCCTTCATGCAAACTGCACCTACTATCAAGAAGAAGAAGAAGAAGACCAGTCACAGTCTGTGGTACTTCTGCACCAGTAAATTTACCTGAGGGCCACTAGTACTTGTGGCCTCGACGATTACAGGAAGCCGGCGGCTTCTCAAAGGTGGCTTGTCAATTGTCATTTGGTGGCCGGCGGCTTGTTAATTATCATTTGCCCTGATAATCGGAGGGTTTTGGCGTTTACGGCTTTGGCGGGTAGGCGGTTCCACGGGTTTACAACCCAATGGGTGAAAAAGCATCTGTTTTCTGTTCGACATTGAGGGTTGGGGCAACAATGTAAGCATTGGGGCCTACGTTGAGGGAGGGGCCAACAATGTTGCTTCTTGGCACCTTGGCACATGCCTCCTTAGTTGTCCTCCAAGGTACCCTGAGGTACACCTTGGCAGCAATGTTGCCCATTCTACATTGAGGGAGGGGGCAACAATGATGCCCATTAGTGTTTTGACCACTTTTGTCCTCTCGCTGTTTGGCTTCGACTTAATCGGCTACCCAGTGGATGCTTGATGCTTTGTCGTCTGGGGTCGCAGTGTGTCGATACTGTCTTCCAGTTGGCCCTCTTGTGTGGGACAGGTGCTGGTTCTCTCCTCCCCAGGAAATACTTGTGTAATTACTTAGTGCATTTACATGATGAGAGCAATTCTCGTGGTGTCCCATCTTCCCAGCACTCTTCGTCATATAACGCTTCGCAACTACTGACAGATTTGGCCTCCACCACCACCTCATCTACCTTGAAATGGTAGATGAAAACTTGTTTCTGAAAAGGAATTTTCTTATATTTCTTCGGCAGCTTTGTTTAGTTTAAATCTATGACCTCTTGTTCTTGAAGTTCCGTGTATCAGGAATTCTTCCCTATCAATTGTATCGATTCCCGTTACTATTTTGTACGAAGTGATCATAATGCCTCTTTTTTTTTTTCTATCTTCTAGTTCTGGCATATTCAATGCCTCTAACCTCTCCTCATAGCTCTTGTCCTTCAGTTCTGGGAGCCATTTAGTTGCATGTTTTTGCACCTTTTCCTGTTTGTTCATGTGCTTCTTAAGATATGGGCACCATACAACTGCTTCATGTTCCAGATTTGGTCTAACAAAAGTCGTGAACAATTTCTTTAGTATTTCACCATCGATGTATTTAAAAGCAACTCTGAATTGCTTTTAATTATCAATTACTGAATCGACAATTGTGTGTCGCAGAGTACCCACCGATTGGTGCATTTGGTGGGTTAGGCTAGGTTAAGTTAGGTCAGGGTTATTTTTTTTTTAATTTGCTGGTAAACTGTCATGGTATGAAGTGACTTGTAACCTGTAAGCTGACCTGTGACGTGCGCTGTGGTCTGTTTCCGTCTTCTTCATACATTTGTGGTCTATCTCGAGTAAAATTTGTTCACACAGTGCATAGCACTTTATAAGAACCCATTTTAAAATGGTAGATGGAAACTTGCAGATCTTTTAACCATGTTCTAATCATCTGAACAATTTACCTTTGTCTAACCTAAGAATTGTGGAAATAAGTGCATGGGATGTTTCCCTGCCTGAGTACTGTTTAAGTTAAAAATTATAATTTATTTGACAATTCTGGTAAACTACGCATAATTTTACTATAGGTATATCCACCTAGCAAATTACCACATGGGCCTATTTCCAATGTATCCACAATTCTTTATTTTGTTAAAATGATTCTGAAAGTGAATCAACTATGTTTCCATCTAACATTTCAACATGAGGACATGTTGGACTTTTTATGGATATCAGATTTTTAAAATTGGCAAAACACTTTGGGAACAGAGAATATGTGGAAGGTTTTAAGTTATTTAAAAAATGTTTTATACATGTGCAAAAGGTTGAAGGTTAATCACTATTATAAATTTATATACAGTTTTGAACCAGTTATGTAACTGTAGTTAATATATTTTTCAGAATTAGAAAGTGCATAGTTCAAGACTAAATTGAAACTAATCCTCTTAACAAAGAGGACTGAAAAACCAGTGATGATTGCATCACTGGGGAGAGGTAGCAGATTTTTACACAGATGTTTGCTGAACTCAAGCGTTAAACCCAAGACCATGTCCACATTGGGAAAGACCGACACCTGCACTGAAGAAGGTATCAAATCCTATTGAATTGTAATTTGCTAATCTGTGTATGTGCAGCCCATCCTCCTGTTTAATAATGAGGACCATCGTACTGTACATACTGTATATTAGTGTAAAAGGCAATTAAAAAGCAGAAATCTTTTGAAATTGGACAAATCGGAAAAGTTTTTGTACTAACCTAACTTAGCATGTATTAGGCCTAAGATGGTTATCTGAGGCCTAATATACGTAGTACATATACAGTATGTGCTATACTAGGTCTAGGAATATTTACCTGTAAGTGTGGTTTTTAGCTTTATTTTTTTGGACTATAAAGTGAAGTTTACAAAATTCTACTATCTAATTGTCAATTACATACGTCTATGTAAATACGATGTTCCACATAGATACAAAAAGCATTATTTAAACAGGAGGATGCATTGGTATGTGACTCTGTAAATAAGAAAAAAAATAAGGGAATTGTCTGTTTCTTGTAGCCCTAGTTAGTGTTGCTTTTTCATAAGATCTATCAATACCATCTCTTATTTCCTATTCTCCATTACACAATTATCTACATAGGTGTTATGGGCGGAGGGGGAGACACCCATTTCTCTTTCTATTGTGGTGAATCCTTACGCTTAAGAATGGAAGGTGGCTCAAGTTTACTAATGTATTTTGTGATTTGGGGAAATTATTTAAGATATTTTATGTTGGAAGCTTTAACACATATTTGCACATAAATGATTTGTCACCCATAGAAAGCACAGTATTGTAGTTGCAAACGTAACTTGCTTAGTCACAATAACGTGGCTAAAGTATGTTGACCAGACCACACACTAGAAGGTGAAGGGACGACGAAGTTTCGGTCCGTCCTGGACCATTCTCAAGTTGATTGAGAATCATCCTGGATCATTCTCAAGTTGACCATTCTCAAGTCGATTGCGAATCGACTTGAGAATGGTCCAGGACGGATCGAAACGTCGTCATCCCTTCACCTTCTAGTGTGTGACTGTGACAATTCTCAAGTCGATTGCGAATCGACTTGAGAATGGTCCAGGACGGACTGAAACGTTGTCGTTCCTTCACCTTCTAGTGTGTGGTCTGGTCAATGTAACTTGCTTAATATTTCAGGCACTGTTATTGTTGAACGTCATCCAGAAATAACAATGATTGGCATCAACAGACCAGAGAAAAGAAACTGTATAAACTCTCAAACAGCAGCAGCTCTTCTACAAGGTATTTTATACAAATAATGAAAATGTAATGTGTACAAAAGTATCCCAAAATTTTAGTCTGCACATTAATGCTTTGTGTATTAACTCTTTCTAACTCTTAAAATAACTGTGTAATAAATTTATACCTTCTTGATATGCTGTATGGATTTTGAATGTGTTGCTAAAATATTGAACTTCCACCATTTAGTCATCTGAATAGTAATTATTTTCTCTACAGCCTTTCAAGATTTTGACAGCGATGATTCTTCAAAGGTTGCCGTGTTGTATGGTGTGGGTGGTAATTTTTGTGCTGGTTTTGACTTGAAGGAACTGAGTGAGTGCCCTCCTGTGGTACTTTCTGCTTATGATCGAGGACCTATGGTGAGTATGGCTAAAAAATAGGAATCTAAAGATATTCCAGTTCCCTTTGATTACAGTTTTAGAACTTTAGAATTGATTAAAAACTGCAGGCTTGATATATATATTTTGAATAATATCAACATTATGTAATGTGATGCTGTACTTTTATCGCTACTGGCAAAATCCTTTTATACACTACCATATGTGGAAGTTGTACTAATCAATTTATTTTTCCACCTTGTTTTTTTCAGCTTTGCTTCATGATTGTTTAAATAGAATTTAAGGGATGTTTAATTTGATATTTTTTTTTTATTTCAATGAAGTATTATATGAAAGCCTCACTGTAGATTTGAAACTGACAGCTTACATTATCTAGGAGTTTAGGCCAATGAGAGTAAAATATTTTTTGTGATTATCAAAAGAAATAGCTAAGCCTGTAAGCTACATAGTACTTTCTGTATTATAGAATACTATTCAAGAGTTTGTATATATCATTCAGGGTGCTGATATGAGAGCAGAAAGACAAAAGAAGCGATGCAAAAAATGTTTGATTCACCACCAGATTCAGATTCACCAGTAATTGTATCGAGGGGCTCATTAATAAAAAAAAAAACAGTGGAAGACCAAAATTTCTGATCTTGAAAATCAGGACATTTTATGAGAAGGTTCATGGCTGTTAGTTGAACAGTGTTGTTTAGACAGTATGGTGCAGGTCTTTATTCCATTAAGTGTCTGTGTTAATTTCTTTCTTTATTTCTTTATAAATAAAGCGTGCCACTAGCACGCATAGCGTTTCGGACAATTGTTTGGGGCCACTATGTAACCTAGCCAAAGACGTTTTCCACTTCAATTTTCTGGTGACAGGAGGAAGCAACAGTGATTGGTTACATTTGATAGTACAGTATGACTATTGAGAATAGCTAACCATCTTTCTCTCCAGCGGTTCCAGTTTGCATTGTGAATGAAAGGGTAGAAATCCGAGCAAGAAATTAAAGTTTAGGAAATTCCAACAGCAAAATCCTTCTGAATTTCTGATGTTTGTGCTATATTGTGGTGCAGATTTTTTAAGTATTTGTGATTATTCCTGTCATAGACCAGGGATACCTCAACTTGATTGGTCACAATCAAAACACACTGTATATAGTTTTCAATACCTTAATAACTTTGTAATTATGTTATGTGATGAGCATAGATTATGAAAAATCTGTTAAGATCTTACTTTTTAAAGCAAGTGAACAGACTTATAAAAATTGCCAATGTTTAACATTTACAAATGTTCCATAAAAAGTATTGGACTCTTGCCTTAGATTCTGACAACTAATGAAGGCTTCTAAAGCATTCTTGCAAGTTTTGAAAAATAACCTTATATAGACTGATTTTTTCTGTTTATTGCTATATGCAAGAGATTTATATGAGTTACATTAAGTTTTAAGAACAATGCAGTACTTTCAATAATTTTTGTTGAACGCAGGGCCCATCACGATACGAGACCAAAAAACCTGTGATTGCTGCTGTGGAAGGCTTTGCAGTAGCTGGTGGGCTTGAATTAGCTTTGTGGTGCGACCTGAGAGTGGTGGAAGAAACAGCAGTAATGGGAGTCTTCTGTAGAAGGTTAAGATAATTATTGTACTAGTGAGAACCTTCACTATTTTGATAATCATGTGAACCATACATTTACAAAGTTATTCCTTAGTTTCAAAATTCCCAGTGATTGCTGCTAAAGCACTAGGGAGCCGGTGGCTGAGCGGACAGAACAACTGGATGCGTGATCTTGTGGTCCCGGGTTTGATCCCGGGCGCCGGCGAAAGACAATGGGCAGAGTTTCTTTCACCTTGATGCCCCTGTTACCTAGCAGTATTTAGGTACCTGGGAGTTAGTCAGCTGTCACGGGGCTGCTTCCTGGGAGTGGAGGCCTGGTCGAGGACCGGGCCGTGGGGATATTAAGCCCCGAAATCATCTCAAGATAACATCAAGATAAGAGGAAAGCATTCTTTAACATTCGAGTGCTGTAGTAGTCATATTTAGGCTTCACTCACCTTCTCACTAACCAGCTAAAACATTTAATTTTCTCATGCCTCCTGTATCTTCATCTTCGTGATATAATTAAGTATTAAAATTATATCTAATTCATTGTGACGGGGAACAGGAAGCCAGAGTGTATTCGTACACGTTTGGCGTTTATCGAAGTTCCCGCTCAAGGCCGAATTACTGATCCCACCCAGGATGCAACCCCACAACAAGTTAACTAACTTTGAGTACCTACTCACTGCTAGGTGAACAGAGGCCTTCGGTGACAGGAAATGTGCCCAACCATTTCTGTCCCACCCGGGATTCGAACCCGGAATTCTTGATTGTGCATCGAGAACAAACCGACTGTGCTACCCGGACCCTGTCTCAGTAGTACTGTACATAGTTTTACATAGCACTGTATATATATTTATATGCTGTATGTACTGTACAGTGTATCTTTTTCTTCCCGCCACTTATGGTGAATATGTGAATATAAGCAGACAAATTTTAGCAGTTGTTGAATCCTTCATCTAGTCCCAAGTTGCTGTTAAATACTGTACTTTGCACTTCCTGGTTGGTTTTAACTAATTTTAGTGTAAAGATGGTGATAATTAGTTTCCAATAGTTACTGAATAAATGATAGGAATCTTGCAAAACACCTGTACAAGTAAAACCAAAGATATTGTATCATTAAACACTGATATAAATTCATGCCCTTAGGTAAATATACAGCTTGTATATTTATAAGTTAAACATATAGAGTCCATGATATATTTAATATTTGCATATATATATTGTGTATATACTGTAAAGTATATACTGTATTTGTTTGTAAATATACACTTTTGAATAATGTCTACTTGTCCAACTATATTTTTATAATGCAGTATTTCAATGTGCAGCTTCCTATATTCTTATTCCTTATGTTTTTGAAAGTTAAAACCTACAATATCTAAAAAAAATTAAAGTAAAAAATATTTAAAGTGAAATATTTTCACTTTTATATTTAAAGTGTCCTTTTTCAATACATACAAATGTGTGTATTGAAACAGTATAGTTTGCATGGTTATTATGGATTTAATGAGCTTTACTCATATTTAATAGGTTTGGTGTTCCTTTAATTGATGGTGGCACGGTTCGACTTCCAGCTATTGTTGGTCTGGGACGTGCACTTGATCTGATTCTTACTGGCAGGCCGATAAAAGGAAAAGAAGCATTTGAGTGGGGACTTGCTAACCGAATTGTTGCATGTGGCACTGGTAAGGCTCTGACATCCTTAATTTCTGTGGGGAGCCCCATTGGCTTCCTGAAGCTATATGAACTGATATATAGGGTAGTGCTTTATTAGTTTGGGGTCATCAGTCACAGGTGTCCTTTGCCTACTGGAGACCACGAGCCAGAACCTGACCAGAACCTCTGAGGCACAGGGAGCAATGGCCTACGAGCACTTTACATTTAAGTATGCCATATTTTGCCATTACCAGGAAAGCACCCTGAAAGATCGGTGAAACAAAAACTACAGTCTGGTGAAAATTGCTATCTATGTCTGGAAAGAGCAAAAGAACTCTCCAAGAAAGAAAACAAACAAGCAAAACGCCATGCAACTAGCACTCCCGGTTGTTAGTGCTACCCCCTCCCCCTAAGGGGGAGGGGAAGCCGCAGCCCACCATTCCAGTTTTTAAACCGATGTGGTGGTGGCCAGTTCGGTCCCCTCTAGCCTCAAGTTCCTGTTCTGGATTTTTGCCCTGTGTGGCAGTTCCAGCTGTGTGTGTGTGTGTGTGGTAAGGTGGCCAGGTGTCTTAATGTACAGGAGCAGCACGCATCTAGGGTTGTCTTCCCTAAGTGCTCTGTAAAATGTAAGTACTACACTTACATTTCAGGGTTATCTCCCGGGGGCATTCGGGACTTGCTTCCCATTGAGGACTTCCTTGCTTGAGGTTGTCTTCGACCTTGGAGTATGTCAGGGGTTTTGGGGTTTGCCTACATGCCCAGGTAGGGGAGTGTTTTTCCTGAGTTGGGCGCACTGCGGCTGGCGCAGTCAGCTTTACTTCAAACGCGCGGCCGATGTTTCTCTCCGGTTGCTATTGGTATGATTTTTGGGGCTTTGTTTTTTTTTCATCTTCTGGTGTTTTGCCTATGTAGACAGAGGAGGTTGGCTTAGCTCCTTATTAAGTTTGCCTAGGTTGTGGTGGCTCTCCTTTGTTGCCCCCGAAGTTTTACCACTGCTATGGTCGTCGGTTTGGCCTGCTTTTATGCAGGGGTCTACCAACTAAGCTGGCCCAGTGCCTGGGCTTCCTGTATGGGGGTCATTCATTCTACAGGCCCTGGAAACCCCTGTGGGCTTGGTTGTACTATGGTTACTTCTTCTGAGCCCATTTGCCTTGTGTGAAGTTGAAGGTTGTTCATTGCCCCTTGCCTCGGAGTGATGTTCCTCCATCATGCTGCCTGTTGGGTCGAGGACACCAACCGCTCCGCGAGTCTTGCAGGACTTGTTTCCTGCTTGTACCTCAAATTGTTTTTTTATTCCTTATCCGATAATCTCAGGGATCAGGCAATGGCCTCATTGCATGTTCGATTCTCACTCTTGCAGTGGGCCAAGTTGGTTGCCGGTTGGAGGCTCCGAGCTGTCCTGTTTGGGTTTTAGGGTACAGGATTTGGGCGTTGGTCGCTGCGACCCTGGTTCGTCTGCGCTCCCTCTCCTTCCCAGGTGTGCATAGTTTGCCCTGCTCCTCCTCCCCCCTGCTTCCAGCTCCCAAATGTCCGAGGGTTTTAGAGTCGGGCAGGATTTAGCTCAGGATGAGGCTCGGGTGGTTTCGGGGCAGCTCTTCCGATTCAGGCATGAAGGTGGTTGAGCCTGATTTTCCCGCCAGGGCTTCTGGTCGACCCAGCAACTCCCTTCTTTGAGGCCTTTTTTTTTGGACTCTGCCGTTTCTAGAGGAAGTGGGGATTGAAGAAGGGCTCCGCCACGGGGCCTGTGTCGGGGGGGTTCCAGGGCAAGGAGGGAATCTGTATGGAGCTCTTGGGCTCCTTTTGCACCTGCTTGGACCCTTGTGCCCTCTTGGCAGGGGTTTNAGGCAGACCACCTAGCACAACCGCTACCTACGCAGGTACACCCAGTACACCTGTGTACACCTCTCCTGTGTTTCATGCTCCAGGCGGCGTGCAGATAACACCATTCTGGGAGGTGTAATTGTGTCCGCGTGATAGCAGGCCTAGCTACCCCCTCCCCCCCCCCTCCATAAGGACACTCTCGCCTCCAGAACCACCCCCCCACCTCCTAGACCTCCTGAGGCTCCTATATTACCTCTGTGCTCGAGAATGTACAGCTTTTACTATTCCAAACGAACACTTTCAGACAAGTCATGCTAGATCAAGGTGGTGGTAAGGCGTCTCACACCGTAAGACCAAGATCTGTCAAAAAAGTAGTATGTGGGCCAACGTGTCTGCCCTCTACCGGTAACCGCTGTAAATGTCGCCGAGTACACAACGTGCTAAGTCCTTCAGTAGGGAATGTCACCTTCGTGTACACGGGGTGACAGGGGTATGCCACTAGGCTAGTCCCAGAACGAAGAGGCATGAGTTATGAGGCAGACTACGTGAACTGCGCCTCACGTTGCTGGAAGACAGAAGAGCTAGGAGAGACATGATCACCACATACAAAATTCTCGGGGAATTGACAGGGTGGACAAAGACAAACTCTTCAGCACGGGTGGGACACGAACAAGGGGATACAGGTGGAAGCTAAGTACCCAAATGAGCCACAGACACATTAGAAAGAACTTTTTCAGTGTCAGAGTAGTTAGTAAATGGAATGCACTAGAAACTGATGTGGTGGAGGCCTGACTCCATACACAGCTTCAAGTATAGATAGACAGAGCCCAGTAGGCTCAGGAATCTGTACAGCAGTTGATTGACGGTTGAGAGGCGGGACAAAGATCAGAGCTCAACCCCTGCAAGCACAATTAGGTGAGTACACGTCCGAGTCGTGTACTTGAGAAATAGACATGATAACAGGCCTACCCACATTGGCGACGAGACATGGATTATCTTGAGATGAGATTATCTTGAGATGAGATTATCTTGAGATGAGATTATCTTGAGATGATTTCGGGGCTTAGTGTCCCTGCGGCCCGGTCCTCGACCAGGCCTCCACCCCCAGGAAAACAGCCCGTGACAGCTGACTAACACCCAGGTACCTATTTTACTGCTAGGTAACAGGGGCATAGGGTGAAAGAAACTCTGCCCATTGTTTCTCGCCGGCCCTGGGATCGAACCCAGGATCACAAGTCCAGTGTGCTGTCCGCTCTGCTCCCTCGCCTGGAGGACAAAGCTGGTGAATGCAGCACACAAACTTCTCGCGACAAAGCCAGCAAAAGTCGAGATAAACATCAAAAGCACTAAAGCAGACTCAGTATTCATCAAGCATTACATGTCCTCTTACAATACTGTAAATTTTCTCCATAATCTCGGCTGAGTCTGCGTTTCTTAATCACTTTACGTGCTTGGAAGCGCACCAAGTCTTTCTCGACAGACAACCTTGAAACTCATTTTTTAAATAGAAACAAACTAAGCTGCCATGATTAATGAAAGATGTACTGATTTCGTATCCTGATATCTTATAAATGCTAATGACCCTTGGTTCAGCTGTTTACCCAAAGTGAGAGAGAGAGAGAGATGTCGAGGAGATAGAGATGGTTGTTAAAGATTCGCTACTGGAACAAGAATTCCAAGTAGCACGGGCTATGGTGAGCCCGGTAGATAAAGAGATGCTGTGATGAGTTAGCGACCACAGCGCTGGTGAGAACATAGTGGAGCTAAGGGAGGTCAGTTTAACCAAAAACTAGGTTCAAGTAGAGATATTACAGACCTGGGGGTCAGATTCACGAAGCAGTTACGCAAGCACTTACGAACCTGTCCATCTTTTCTCAATCTTTGGCGGCTTTGTTTACAATTATTAAACAGTTAATGAGCTCGGAAGCACCAGGAGGCTGTTTATAACAATAACAACAGTTGATTGCAAGTTTACTGCTTGTAAACTGTTTAATAAATGTAACCAAAGATGTCAGAGATTGAGGAAAGATGTACACGTTCGTAAGTACTTGCGTAATTGCTTCGTGAATCTGGCCCAGGTTCGTAAGTACTTGCGTAACTGCTTCGTGAATCTGGCCTCAGGTTCGTAAGTACTTGCGTAACTGCTTCGTGAATCTGACCCCTGTAGTCTACACTGATCTTAACCACTGATAAGAACCAAAGCTTCTGTAAACTCAATATAGTAAACTGAAGTGATCCATACACCTCATAATAATCTAGAGGGACTCCACGACATGACCTGCACTCGTTATATCAATACAAGAGTGTGACCGACAATTATTGTAGTTTTAGTATTATTAATTAGATATTATCGTTTATAATTGGGATAGAAAACGTGAACGCCTTGTAAATCAAGTTACGCCTCGGGGTAACTTAAAAAAACGTACACACAAATTTGAAATACACGAGTACATAACGTCGTCTATGCATGTATGTAATATTTTTTTTTCCGTTTGTCTGTTGTAGTTAGGTGATCCTGCCGTGTTTAAACGACATTTAACCGGCAATACAATCGTTCTTCACTCGTAATTACAACATATCTCCACAATCTTAATTATCCAACACAATAAATTGAGCAAGGTCGTCCCAGACGAGATGGAGCTGAATAAAGACGCTACAGTTCCTGTACCAACTCAGGAGGTACAGAGCTGTACCTCCTTGAGTTGGTACCAGGAACTGTACCTCCTTGAGTTTGGTACAGGAGCTGTACCTCCTTGAGTTGGTACAGGAGCTGTACTCCTTGAGCTGGTACAGGAGCTGTACCTCCTTGAGTTGGTACAGGAACTGTACCTCCTTGAGCTGTACAGGAGCTGTACCTCCTTGAGTTGGTACAGGAGCTGTACCTCCTTGAGTTGGTACAGGAGCTGTACCTCCTTGAGTTGGTACAGGAGCTGTACCTCCTTGAGCTGGTACAGGAGCTGTACCTCCTTGAGTTGGTACAGGAACTGTACCTCCTTGAGCTGGACAGGAGCTGTACCTCCTTGAGCTGGTACAGGAGCTGTACCTCCTTGAGTTGGTACAGGAACTGTACTCCTTGAGTTGGTACAGGAGCTGTACCTCCTTGAGTTGGTACAGGAGCTGTACCTCCTTGAGTTGGTACAGGAGCTGTACCTCCTTGAGGTTGGTACAGGAACTGTACCTCCTTGAGTTGGTACAGGAACTGTACCTCCTTGAGTTGGTACAGGAACTGTACCTCCTTGAGTTGGTACAGGAACTGTACCTCCTTGAGCTGGTACAGGAGCTGTACCTCCTTGAGCTGGTACAGGAGCTGTACCTCCTTGAGTTGGTACAGGACTGTAACCTCTTGAGCTGGTACAGGAGCTGTACCTCCTTGAGTTGGTACAGGAGCTGTACCTCCTTGAGTTGCTCTCAAGGTAGCAGTAGTAGGCATCTATTAGTCTCACGAGGTAGGCCTACATTACATGATAATTTTCTGGGCGGTGGTGTTCAAGACCCAGCCACAGTGTTGCATCACACCAGTCATGGATATCTGGTGTGTGATGCAACACTGTGATATCTTATCGCAGTGGAGGTACGATATCTTATCGTAGTGAGGTGAAAACAAGGCTCTCTAAAGGTCAGAGCTCTCCTTCATCCACCACCAGGAGTGTGTGGTGGCGTGACCATAAACAGGAGAGGGGGGGGGAGGGGGGGAGAGAGAGAGAGTGTGAGAGAGAGTGGAGAGTGAGTGTGAGAGTGGGGTACGAGATGAGTGAAGTGAGTGAGTGAGTGAGTGAGTGAGTGAGTGAGTTGTGTGTGTGTGTGTGGTGTGTGTGTGTGTGTGTGTGTGTGTGTGTGTGTGTGTGTGTGTGTGTGTGTGTGTGTGTGTGTGTGTGTGTGTGTGTGTGTGTGTGTGTGTGTGAGACCATAAGTATTCACAACATACCCTGTAGTCACTACAGGAATATAACATGTACAAAATGATTAATATTTGTCTACTATATGAACTACAAGGGACCTTAAACGAAGGTAGATATGCTACTCGTAGATATCCCCTTGAGCTGGTCAGAGACCGGGCCGCGGAGATCTTCACCCAGGAACCACCTCAAGGTAATCAAGTAGTTGGTTATCTTGAGCTTATCTTGAGATGATTTCGGGGCTTAGCGTCCCCGCGGCCCGGTCCTCGACCAGGCCTCCTGGTTGCTGGACTGGTCAACCAGGCTTGTTGGACGCGGCTGCTCGCAGCCTGACGCATGACACACTCTTATGTACACAGAAAGTCGACTAGACTATTATTAATAAACTGTGAAAAAGTAGCTAAAACC
>WNGS01007182.1:649190-661690 GCA_020271785.1 Procambarus virginalis
CCTACCCTCCTACAAGAGGGCTGCTGGAACACCATAGTCACCTACCCTCCTCCTACAAGAGGGCTGCTGGAACACCATAGTCACCTACCCTCCTACAAGAGGGCTGCTGGAACACCATAGTCACCTACCCTCCTCCTACAAGAGGGCTGCTGGAACACCATAGTCACCTACCCTCCTCCTACAAGAGGGCTGCTGGAACACCATAGTCACCTACCCTCCTACAAGAGGGCTGCTGGAACACCATAGTCACCTACCCTCCTACAAGAGGGCTGCTGGAACACCATAGTCACCTACCCTCCTCCTACAAGAGGGCTGCTGGAACACCATAGTCACCTACCCTCCTACAAGAGGGCTGCTGGAACACCATAGTCACCTACCCTCCTCCTACAAGAGGGCTGCTGGAACACCATAGTCACCTACCCTCCTACAAGAGGGCTGCTGGAACACCATAGTCACCTACCCTCCTCCTACAAGAGGGCTGCTGGAACACCATAGTCACCTACCCTCCTCCTACAAGAGGGCTGCTGGAACACCATAGTCACCTACCCTCCTCCTACAAGAGGGCTGCTGGAACACCATAGTCACCTACCCTCCTACAAGAGGGCTGCTGGAACACCATAGTCACCTACCCTCCTCCTACAAGAGGGCTGCTGGAACACCATAGTCACCTACCCTCCTACAAGAGGGCTGCTGGAACACCATAGTCACCTACCCTCCTCCTACAAGAGGGCTGCTGGAACACCATAGTCACCTACCCTCCTACAAGAGGGCTGCTGGAACACCATAGTCACCTACCCTCCTCCTACAAGAGGGCTGCTGGAACACCATAGTCACCTACCCTCCTACAAGAGGGCTGCTGGAACACCATAGTCACCTACCCTCCTCCTACAAGAGGGCTGCTGGAACACCATAGTCACCTACCCTCCTCCTACAAGAGGGCTGCTGGAACACCATAGTCACCTACCCTCCTACAAGAGGGCTGCTGGAACACCATAGTCACCTACCCTCCTCCTACAAGAGGGCTGCTGGAACACCATAGTCACCTACCCTCCTACAAGAGGGCTGCTGGAACAACCTTCCACAACTGATCACAGTTTAGGAGAGAGAGACTTTTCGTTCAGTAAAAGATCAACAGTTTCAGAGAAGAAATGCTGTTGTGTGAACATGTTCAAAGCATGCTGATAACCTACGTCAGACTCTTCACGGCATGTAACCCGCGCCTCAAACACAAAACCAAAAAGTGAACAAGTACGGAGCGCACACATTTACGATTTAAGGAAACCAATGAAGACTTAAGTGGGAGCTCCTATTTATATCCACTGGAACTCTCTCACACATGTCTAACCTGCGCTTGAAACAATCAAGTGATCCCACGTCTACTATGTTGCCGGGTAATCTTTGTGTGGGAGGTAGTGTGAGGGGAGGTATACTTACCAGTGAACAAGGGGAAGTTAGGTATAGCTCTGTGTGCCCCGCCTACTGGCCTTCTAG
This sequence comes from Procambarus virginalis, assembly GCA_020271785.1. Taxonomy (NCBI): domain Eukaryota; kingdom Metazoa; phylum Arthropoda; class Malacostraca; order Decapoda; family Cambaridae; genus Procambarus; species Procambarus virginalis. The sequence goes on from WNGS01007182.1 coordinate 650,682, forward strand.
TACCTATTGTGTTATTGCTGAACTATGCTGAATCTTATGCTGAATCTTGTAAATCTTGTTATGAATGGAGATGGCTTCTGCCTCATCATCTCTCGGAATTCCACGTGTTGACCATCCGTACGACGTGCGAGTATTTCCTTACATTTCTTAGACTTGGTTTCTGATTCCAACTTCTACGTGTGTCCTCCTGTCCTTTCTCTTAAGTAGGCTGTCCTTGTTCACCTTGTCCAATCCCTTCAGTATCGTGTACGTTATCGTGTCTCCTATTTCTTCTGTCCTCCAAGGTTGTGAGGTCAAGTTCCTTCACCCTTTCCTCATAGCTTGACCCTTTTAGTTCCGCCACTAATCTTGTTACAAACCTCTACAACCTTTTCAACTTTAGTTTTAGGCTTCACAAGTGTGGGTTCCAGGCCGGTGCTGTATACTCCAGTACTGGTCTAACAAAAGCTGTGTAGCTTGCCTTTACAGCGTCCCAATTTAGGTTTGAAAACTACGTTCTAATCTTTGCCAGGGCCGAGCGGACAGCTCGCTGGACTTGTGATCCTGTGGTCCTGGGTTCGATCCCGGACGCCGGCGAGAAACGATGGGCAGAGTTTCTTTCACCCTATGCCCCTGTTACCTAGCAGTCAAATAGGTACCTGGGTGTTAGTCAGCTGTCACGGGCTGCTTCCTGGGGGGTGGAGGCCTGGTCGAGGACCGGGCCGCGGGGACACTAAAGCCCCGAAATCAATTCAAAATAACCTCAAGAAGGGTCCCATTTGCTGTCAATCTCACCCTGCCTCTGTACTCACCTAGTTGTATTCACCTAGTTGTGTTTGCGGGGGTTGAGCTCTGGCTCTTTGGTCCCGCCTCTCAACCGTCAATCAACAGGTGTGTGTTTATGGTGTTAGGGGGGCTGACGGCTGAGTGGACAGCGCTCGAGATTCTTGGTCCTAAGGTTCCGGGTTCGATCCCCCAGTGGATGAGTTAACATTCTTTCACCCTAATACCCCTCTTCACCTACCAGTAAATAGGCACCTGGGAGTGAAATAGGTATGGGCTGCTTCCTGGGCATTTGTAACAATGGAGGCCTGGCCGAGGACCGGGCCGCGGAAACGCTAAGCCCCGAAATCATCTCGAGATAACTTCGAAATAAGATTGGAAATCTCCTCTCCCCCCGACACTTTCTGGTCTTCTCTGTCCCTCACCATCATTACCTTAAACATTTGGATTGAATTCCAGCAATCATTCCCGCCACTTGTGGAGATTGTCAAGGTCTTCCTGTAACATTCGCGTTCCTCTGTGTTTACATTCCTCATTATCGAGGGAGAGGTGGAGGAAAGGGGGGGAGGGGGGAGGAAAGAGGGTGGGGAGGGGGTGTGAAGGAAAGAGGAGGGGGGAGGGGTGGAGAGGGGAGGGGGTGGAGGAAAGAGGAGGGGAGAGGGGGTGTGAAGGAAAGAGGAGCAAGTGTTCCATAATTTTATACATTAGACTTTAATAATAATACTGATCTCATTCTAGGCTATTAGTACGCTGAACTAGGTTACAAACACACTGATCAAAATGTGTGTAAAGCCCCAGCACACTTGTCCCCAATCGAGGGAGAAAACCAAAGATAATTAATGTTTTTACACATTCGTTAAGGTAAAACATTTCATTTTTAACCCGGTGTTACCCTGATTCAGGCAGCCAATAGTGAGTTGTCTGGTTGCTTCACACCTCTTCTGGCAAAACCACTATATTTAGGTTAAATCCCAAGTTATGAGAGACGGGAGACATCTCCTGTCCACGAGGCTAACCATAGCCCGTGCTTCTTGCCCAGCTCCTGTGCCAGGTAAGTTACGGGCTCACCATAGCCCGTGCTACTTGGAACTTGTTCCGAGTAGCTGAATCTATAACAACAGTTATGAGAACTGTTTATTGCCAAGTATGTGGCGAGATGTTTCTTCGAATTGGTTAAATAAAATTATATTTTATAAAAGTAACTTTACTGGTTAATTTGACAGGAAACAGGTGGGAGTTTTAACACCTCGAGGGACACGTGGGCTATGACTTCAATGCTTAAAATATTTGAAGTATATAAATTTAATGAAGTTTTGTTTTACCAGTGTGATAACAGGTTAGATACAAAAAAAATCTCAAAAGCTTGCGTTATCTCGAAAGCAATCGAGATAACATTATTAAAGACTGGTGGATGTGCTTGTCGAAAATTAAGTGTCACCAATAAACATACAATCATCCAAGAGGCGGAATATGGGACCAGCGCATACCTTAGCCACGAGGCTTCAGTGAAGGTTTAAAAAACCTATCCTGGATGCGTCTTCCACTGTCTTCTATCAAGTTGTTGTTGTTGTTGTTGTTGTTGTTGTTGTTAAAGATTCGCTACCTGGAACAAAATTCCAAGTAGCACGGGCTATGGTGAGCCCGTAGTGCCTTTTCTATCAAGTGCATAATGGTCGACGCTGCAGCTGTCTGATGTAACTACAGTTCGTTGACCTTCACCTAATACGAAGAGTGATAAGAACTGCCAGACCAACCGGGCTGAGGTGGATATGAGGGTCTGCGGGCCGCTCCAAGCAACAGCCTGGTGGACCAAACTCTCACAAGTCAAGCCTGGCCTGCGGGCCGCTCCAAGCAACAGCCTGGTGGACCAAACTCTCACAAGTCAAGCCTGGCCTGCGGGCCGCTCCAAGCAACAGCCTGGTGGACCAAGCTCTCACAAGTCAAGCCTGGCCTGCGGGCCGCTCCAAGCAACAGCCTGGTGGACCAAACTCTCACAAGTCAAGCCTGGCCTGCGGGCCGCTCCAAGCAACAGCCTGGTGGACCAAACTCTCACAAGTCAAGCCTGGCCTGCGGGCCGCTCCAAGCAACAGCCTGGTGGACCAAACTCTCACAAGTCAAGCCTGGCCTGCGGGCCGCTCCAAGCAACAGCCTGGTGGACCAAACTCTCACAAGTCAAGCCTGGCCTGCGGGCCGCTCCAAGCAACAGCCTGGTGGACCAAACTCTCACAAGTCAAGCCTGGCCTGCGGGCCGCTCCAAGCAACAGCCTGGTGGACCAAACTCTCACAAGTCAAGCCTGGCCTGCGGGCCGCTCCAAGCAACAGCCTGGTGGACCAAACTCTCACAAGTCAAGCCTGGCCTGCGGGCCGCTCCAAGCAACAGCCTGGTGGACCAAACTCTCACAAGTCAAGCCTGGCCTGCGGGCCGCTCCAAGCAACAGCCTGGTGGACCAAACTCTCACAAGTCAAGCCTGGCCTGCAGGCCGCTCCAAGCAACAGCCTGGTGGACCAAATTATCAAGTCAAGCCTGGCCTGCGGGCCGCTCCAAGCAACAGCCTGGTGGACCAAACTCTCACAAGTCAAGCCTGGCCTGCAGGCCGCTCCAAGCAACAGCCTGGTGGACCAAATTATCAAGTCAAGCCTGGCCTCAGGCCGGGCTCGGGGAGTAGAACTCCCAGAACCAGTACAACAGTCAGCAGCAATCTGCTGTAGGCTGGCAGCTTCAGCAGACGCCGGCCAAGAGGACGTCGCCCGCCAGCTAGTATCTACTAGCTGGCAACCTGTCCTCTTAAAAATAACGTCGCTTTTGGCCGTTTACCCGTATGGCCGAAAGTGGACGCAATTTGAAAATGAAACAAAAATTAAAATAAATTTGGGAATTTTGTTTTCAACAAAGTAAGTTAAGGGTCCTCTGATAGATTAGGAGGGCAGGAAATTCTCAGTTTCAAAATGTTATGAAAAACATTAATTGAAAGTTTTCTCTCCTAACGTGTCCGAGTAGGCCGGACGACTCAAACAGAAAACAGGACAGTACGTCACTTTTATGAGTCGATTTCATTTCAAATACGTCCACTTTTGGCCATAGCGTGCATACGAGCGAAAAGTGACATTTTAAGAGGACGGGTCGAGTAGATATGCCGGGTACTATACCCGGCGATGAAACAGTCATAAACCAGTAAATAAACCCATTTGCATCTACAAATCCCCATAGGCATATTATACATTATATATATTTGCACACTATTTACACCATATGCATTAACTTGCAAAAATTTTCCTTACTCTGTTCATGCAGTTTTAAAGTTCCAGTAACTGTATTGATAAAAGTTAACACTACTTTCCATGGTAAGAATAGTGCAGTGAGGCTTTGACAAGATTCAATTATTTATAAAACGAATATTAACCTTGACCTATCCTTATCAAGTTACTTTTGTTACTAAGAACTTTATTAAAATTAATAGTTAAAGTTCTAAAGTGGAGGCCTGGTCGAGGACCGGGCCGCGGGGACACTAAAGCCCCGAAATCATCTCAAGATAACCTCAAGATAGCATCACGACAATCAAAATCCGGGTCGAGTGGAGCGACCTGTGGCCAGGATATCGGGATATATAACACGTGTGTTGCTATCACTATAGAGGCTATATCTACTACCTGTTTACGAAACCACAACCCACGCTTACCTTGAGGTGAAGAGCGTAGATGAGAGCGCCATAAACGCGACGAGGCAGTAGAGGTGAGGAAGACGGTACCTTACAGTAGGAACATCCACCTAGACAGCTCAGTAGCTGCTGCATAGTATCCCTTGCATAGATTTGCCGTTAAAGGCCTCGCTCGATAATACAAGATTACAAGAATTTTCCTTAAACACTTTAATATACGTAACAAGCACTTGCAAAGTTCTTTAACTGTACAGTACGTACACGAGATTGCAACTAACGAGACTGTCACACCTATTGAAGAGATAATAACTAGAGATAAGCCTACGGTGGATGATTGGACACAACACTTCGAGCCTAACTCGCAATTACAGTTTATCATATTCCATAACAAATGATCAGGCCGGGGTTAAATTACGTTACATTGAGTTAGTATGTTGTTGTTGTTAAAGATTCGCTACCTGGAACAAGAAGTTCCAAGTAGCACGGGCTATGGTGAGCCCGTAGTGGATGATGATATCTTTTTTTGAGTTTGTAGCAGAGAGCGAAGCAGAATTACGAGGACTAACCAGCCTCTGATGTGTTTCAGTCCAGCACGCCTGCCTCACTTGTTCAAACTGGGGCAGGTGGGTGGTAATGAGGTGTATGATGGGGTGATGGGGTGTATGATGGGGTGTGGGGGGTGTATGATGGGGTGTGGGGGGTGTATGATGGGGTGAGGGTGGTGTATGATGGGGTGTGGGGGTGTATGATGGGGTGAGGGTGGTGTATGATGGGGTGTGGGGGGTGTATGATGGGGTGAGGGTGAATGATGGGGTGGGGGTGGGGTGTATGATGGGCGTGATGTGGGGCGGTGGAGGGGGGTGTATGATGGGGTGTGAATGATGGGGTGATGTGGGGCGGTGGAGGGCAGGGGGTGTGAATGATGGGGTGATGAGGGACAGTGAAGGGGAGGGGGTGTGAATGATGGGGTGATGAGGGACAGTGAAGGGGAGGGGGTGTGGATGATGGGGTGATGAGGGACAGTGAAGGAGAGGGGGTGTGGATGATGGGGTGATGAGGGACAGTGAAGGGGAGGGGGTGTGGATGATGGGGTGATGAGGGACAGTGAAGGGGAGGGGGTGTGGATGACGGGGTGATGAGGGACAGTGAAGGGGAGGGGGTGTGAATGATGGGGTGATGAGGGACAGTGAAGGGGAGGGGGTGTGAATGATGGGGTGATGATGGGACAGTGAAGGGGAGGGGGTGTGAATGATGGGGTGATGAGGGACAGTGAAGGGCAGGGGGTGTGGATGATGGGGTGATGAGGGACAGTGAAGGGGAGGGGGTGTGGATGATGGGGTGATGAGGGACAGTGAAGGGGAGGGGGTGTGGATGATGGGGTGATGAGGGACAGTGAAGGGCAGGGGGTGTGGATGATGGTATTATAGGTGGAAGCGTGTTGATTGTGGGATGATATGACGTAACTTAGACGCAGTCCTGGTGGAGCTTTATGGAAAACTACCCAAATATAATTTACAATATTCGAAACCTTCTGAATTAATAAATATAAACACAAATGACCAGTCAACAAAGTATTATTCTCAGCACCTCGGGGACATATATTTACTAACATAGACCATTAATATATCGAGAAAAAAATTAACTATCTGGGCAATCATTTTCTCTGAAACAATCATTTCTGTATTCAACTGGGCATTTTTCCTTGCGCACATACGCTTTGTTTTGTAACGGTGAGTATTATACGCATAAATAAAGTCACGTTACAGTCACAAGCGTTAAGTAAAGAGCAGATAATGTTACACAACACAAAGCACAGCCGTACCCCGGGCCACCCGCACGTCTACCCACTCCCGAGCCACAAGAACAACTGAAGAGTTTCTCTTGGGACTCACTCACTCACCACACGCAAAGTTGCCACAAACCCGCAGCGGAAATCTCTAATTAATCCTATTCTCCTCTTATCTTAAACCCCGAACAGCTTACGCTTTCCTTATCGCTGAGGTTTGATAAAAATGGCGATAACGCGGGTGAAATCTCCGTGTTGGCGCAGCTGGCGTGGCATTTGTGAAGGTTAATGCACGACAAACGTTTCTCTATGACGTTAGGTAACCCAGAAAATGTAATTGTGTCCGAAACCTGCGCGCCTCCCGCTTATATATATAAAAATATTATGTATCATTCCCAGATCATTAATGTTTGCTTGCAACGTGCTTGATACCAAGTGACACATTGGCGTACATTACTCGCTCTTTATTTTTATGCTTTTGCTTGTCAATATTATACCTGATTTTACATACACAAGCCACGCTTAGTTGCTAACAGTGATCAGCTGTTCAGCCATCAGCTGAGTGTGACGTCACAAGCCTATATTAATCAATACACTGTATGTACTTTTTTGTACAAACGCACCGAAAATATAACAATACATTTGTTATGCTTATAAATATAACATTATTATGATATAAATACAAAAATAAAGCACTAATAGACTAATACAAACAACTATCAAACATTAATTAAATAATAATAAAGCAATTATAGCTATCATCAAAATAAATTATAATCACTGATTAGTTAAATAATTAAAAACCAAAATAAATCCAACAACAAAATATGAACAGCGATAACAGCATTAATAATAATCATATATAATAAGTGACAGATCAGATGATGACGCTATCTCACCATGCGGAAATTATATATATTCCCCTCCTATCAGAAAATTACACAAGAACATTATAATATATAATTTAGCAATGAATACAGTCGAAATTACGGGCTATTCATGCCCGTGCCGACTCTTGGGTGGCTTAATCTTTATCAATCATCAATCACAGTAGAAATTTTACATAAATTTGTCCTATGCTAGCCATGTTTAAAAATGTCGCAATTAAATGAATGTCCACATTAATTTGCATGTGTTTATAATGTGTTCATAAGGGTTGCACAATGTTCAATGCTTTGTCTACACTCTAATAAGGTTGACGAACTGCAGGGGTTTGTGTAGTCCATTGCTTAGTCTACAGTTTAGCTCCTGGGCCGGGCACATGAAGCTTATTCAGCCAGAAGCCTGTGTCGGTATTAAAATTGACACCAAGCTAACACTACAACTAATTAAACAAAAGCTTCCGAAAAAAATATAAGAAAACTTATTTTGGCTAACGCAGTGGTAGAGGGTTAGAACAAGTTAGGCGAGGTGGTGGTGAAGGCCAAACCCGTCAGTAGTTTCAAAGCATTGTACGACAAAGAGTGCTGGGAAGACGGGATACCACGAACGTAGCTCTCATCCTGTAACTACACTTAGGTAATTAATTACACTTGGGTAATTACACCTCGTGTACACTTTATATAAAACACGACATTTTATTACTAATTTTCGTTAGGTTAGGTTAGGTTAGGTTAGGTTAGAAATGGACAGGCTGGGTTAGGTTAGGATAAGATAGGTTAGGATAGGTTAGGTTTGTTAAAAATGAGTAGCGGTGACGGAGGCAGGTCTAATGTTTCTTCAGGTTTTAGATCCTATATAGCAAAAAGTTGAAAGCGCTTTTGCTTTCAACTTTGAAAGCAAGTTGTTTTCAACTTTGCAAGCAAGTTGAAAGCGCTTTCAAAGTTGGAAGCTGTCCGTTCTTTGCTCAGAAAATGTACATTGCTTTGATTAATGATCGTCATAAGCCATTTACTATTAAATTATTTCATTATATTTACCAAAAAACTCAGAAATAAAGTTCTATTAGGAAATTTACAGATATATTGTATATGTTTTCCTGGTATATTTCTACAACATTCAGTCAAATTGTAAATGTCGATTTGGGTTCTTTAATAAAATGTGAATTTACAAATATTGGGGCGAAGGGACATAGATGGTCATACGCTGAAGAGCAGAAAACTCTTTCAAACAACACTAAGCTTCGGGTTGTACAACACTTTACAACTCATAACTTAAGTCAATTGATTGATTGATGAAGATTAAGAAACTCTACAGGTGGCACGGGCATGAATAACCCGTAATTAAGTCAAACTATGGTGTACGATCAATAAAGGTTATCTTGAGATTATCTTGAGATGATTTCGGGGCTTTAGTGTCCCCGCGGCCCGGTCCTCGACTAGGCCTCCACCCCCAGGAAGCAGCCCGTGACAGCTGACTAACACCCAGGTACCTATTTTACTGCTAGGTAACAGGGGCATAGGGTGAAAGAAACTCTGCCCATTGTTTCTCGCCGGCGCCTGGCATCGAACCCAGGACCACAGGATCACAAGTCCAGTGTGCTGTCCGCTCGGCCGACCGGCTCCCCTTAACTCATAAATGTGCAATACAGCTCAGATAACTTGTGCCACAAGCTGACAAGCCCAAACACACAAGCACCCAAACACAATCATCAAAACAATGCAGGCAGGGGCCGGAGCCAGGTGTTTTAATAGCCCTGATGTGGGCTTTATCTGCACACACATTATATATATAGCTGCGACCCAAGCTTGGCCAGCAGCAGCAGCAGCAGCAGACGTCCCCCCTTGCTGCTGAGGCTGCGTGTCCTGCTGCCAATGTTATTCTTGTTCTTGTTAATGCTGATTGTAATGCTCTGCTTGGTCTCTTCCTCTATTGGGAAATATTCCCCGTATGTTGGGATGGAACTCGCGACTCTCCAGTGGAAATATTGTCTTAAAATCACCACATTCTTATGATCTATTGTACTTTGTTTGTTGTTTACAACTCATGGACGCATCTATATGGGTTGTTGTTGTTGTTTAACATTCGCTACTGGAACAAAAAGTTCAAGCAGCACGGGCTATGGTGATCCCGTAGTGGACTTGTGTAATCTATAGGGGGGGGGGGTTGTGTATGTGTTCCTCTACTATCGCCACCTCCTAGGCACGTGACCTCTGGAAGGAGGGCAGTGGTGAGGGTGGTGAGGTAGAGACAAAAACAGTTAACAATTGAACAAATCCCCAAGGGCCGTGACAAGGATTCGAACCTACGTCCGAGAGCATCCCAGACGCTGCCTTAATCGACTGAGCTACGACATGGTCAAAGAATTGCAACCAGAAGTTCTACTGAACTTACCTGGATCCTGCAGCCTCTCCGAGACACAAATCAGGATTTTACACAATTCCTCCATGCACTGTGCACAGTGAGTAGGTTCGAATCCTCGTCACGGCCTTGTGGATTTGTTCATTTGATGCATCACGCTATTGTCATTCTGTGTGTAGATAACAATTGAAGTTCCTTACACGTTCTTATCACTTAAGAAATTCGTAAAAACTTAGGAAAGTTACTAAAACTAAGTAAAAAAACACTCAGCCATTGAGTGTGTGACATGTGTTGTTAAAGATTCGCTACCTGGAACGAGAGTTCCAAGTAGCACGGGCTATGGTGAGCCCGTAGGAGTGTGTGACAGTTCAGCAGAAGTATACCATGGTAATTGACTCAATCACCTTGGCAATAACCTTCCAAGTTCAAGTTCAACTGTTTATTGAGACAAGAAAGAAATACATCTCAAAGGGATGGAGTAGCTCAGGCTATTTCTACCCCCCCTGGGAACACCTCCCACAGGTTGACAGGAGTACAACACTAGGCTATCAACTCTGCTGTTTCCACAAATATAATGGTCTTGTTTATTAGCCCCATTGCAAGGTGGCTTCTGCAAGCATTGCTCTCTTTGACAAGTATTATGTAAAAGTCGGCATATTTATTAATAATACATTCACAGAGTTTGACAAAACATGAGAAAAGCTGGAACAACATTTTGGAAGAAAGATGGCTATAAAAAAACGTCCCACATATAAACTTTATATCAGAACACTGGAATTCAAACCAGTTATAGAAAATATAACAAAAGGGAAAAAAGCATAGGGTAAAAGAAACAAGTTAAGAACATTTTTAAGACATTCATCTTGTGTGTACATCAGTGGATCCCTATCTTACGCAACCGTGACATAACACTCACCCAAACGATGGACTTTTAAAGAAATCGCCCAATAAGTATTAGTAAATATATAACACTGATGATAATTGTCTTATGACACAGCACAACTAGGCTACAGACATTGCTTCATGATTTTTCCAAGAAAACAGTAGAATGTAGTCTCGTTATCCCTGTAGGTAAAACAAAGGTTCTAGTTCCAGGCCAATGATAAAATCTTATCAGCAACTTTCGCAAAAAACTTGTTGACCGACTTTAACCACTCAAAACTCTTGTGAACAAAGGATTTAGCATTAACATATAATATGTTCGTAGCTTTATCTTGCCTCTACAGTTAATTATTATCCCTTACATATTGTTAGTTTTCTCCTAAACAATAACAAAGGAACAACGAATACCCTTTGTTTATGAGAGTAGTCAAGGCTTCCAGAGGCCTAGATACTGAGGTGGTCAAGGCTTCCAGGGGTCTAGATGCTGAGGTGGTCAAGGCTTCCAGGGGTCTAGATACTGAGGTGGTCAAGGCTTCCATGGGTCTAGATACTGAGGTGGTCAAGGCTTCCAGGGGTCTAGATACTGAGGTGTTCAAGGCTTCCAGGGGTCTAGATACTGAGGTGGTCAAGGCTTCCAGGGGTCTAGATACTGAGGTGGTCAAGGCTTCCATGGGTCTAGATAC
>WNGS01007182.1:666690-673638 GCA_020271785.1 Procambarus virginalis
CGTATTATGGGGACTGTGGACATCTTCAAGAGAAAACTGGATTGTTTTCAAACAGAAGTGCCGGCCCAACCGGGCTGTGGTGGGTATGTTGGTCTGTGGGCCGCTCCAAGCAACAGCCTGGTGGACCAAACTCTCACAAGTCAAGCCTGGCCTCGGGCCGCTCTAAGCAACAGCCTGGTGAACCAAACTCTCACAAGTCAAGCCTGGCCTGCGGGCCGCTCCAAGCAACAGCCTGGTGGACCAAACTCTCACAAGTCAAGCCTGGCCTTGGGCCGCTCTAAGCAACAGCCTGGTGAACCAAACTCTCACAAGTCAAGCCTGGCCTGCGGGCCGCTCCAAGCAACAGCCTGGTGGACCAAACTCTCACAAGTCAAGCCTGGCCTCGGGCCGCTCCAAGCAACAGCCTGGTGAACCAAACTCTCACAAGTCAAGCCTGGCCTGCGGGCCGCTCCAAGCAACAGCCTGGTGGACCAAACTCTCACAAGTCAAGCCTGGCCTCGGGCCGCTCTAAGCAACAGCCTGGTGAACCAAACTCTCACAAGTCAAGTCTGGCCTCGGGCCGCTCCAAGCAACAGCCTGGTGAACCAAACTCTCACAAGTCAAGCCTGGCCTTGGGCCGCTCTAAGCAACAGCCTGGTGGACCAAACTCTCACAAGTCAAGCCTGGCCTGCGGGCCGCTCCAAGCAACAGCCTGGTGGACCAAACTCTCACAAGTCAAGCCTGGCCTGCGGGCCGCTCCAAGCAACAGCCTGGTGGACCAAACTCTCACAAGTCAACCCTGGCCTGCGGGCCGCTCCAAGCAACAGCCTGGTGGACCAAACTCTCACAAGTCAACCCTGGCCTGCGGGCCGCTCCAAGCAACAGCCTGGTGGACCAAACTCTCACAAGTCAAGCCTGGCCTCGGGCCGGGCTTGGGGGAGTAGAAGAACTCCCAGAACCCCATCAACCAGGTAATCAACCAAGTGCATCATTGCATACAACTGACCAACCCTGAAACATGAAGGCATATATAACAAAGGTTTCAATTTGGCGGCATTAGAGCTTCCGGGTTTCTTGCAACAAGTGAAACTTGTTCAGGCAAGAACCCAGAATAACCTTGCAGGAATCCGACCAGTCGTTTTTTTGTGCTCTGAATCTTGCATGCAAGATAGGCTATCAGGGCGAGTCATCACGTCCGGTGACAGATGTGCTTCAATATACAGTTAGATAAATACTTGGTGGGGAAGAACAGCCACTGGAAGGGTCAGGCGCTGGAACACACTACAACCTACCAGATGCCCAGCGGGAAAATTGTTGGGGGGAGGGAGGAATGTAGAAATGCTTCGACATTCACTGTTGCTGACCCACGACGAGGGCTGCTGGGTCATTGTAGTCACCTACCCTCCTCCTACAAGAGGGCTGCTGGAACAACCTTCCACAACTGATCACAGTTTAGGAGAGAGAGACTTTTCGTTCAGTAAAAATCAACAGTTTCACAGAAGAAATGCTGTTGTGTGAACATGTTCAAAGCATGCCGATAACCTACGTCAGACTCTTCACGGCATGTAACCCGCGCCTCAAAAACAAAACCAAAAAGTGAACAAGTACGGAGCGCACACATTTACGATTTAAGGAAACCAATGAAGACTTAAGTGGGAGCTCCTATTTATATCCACTGGAACTCTCTCACACATGTCTAACCTGCGCTTGAAACAATCAAGTGATCCCATGTCTACTATGTTGCCGGGTAATCTTTGTGTGGGAGGTAGTGTGAGGGGAGGTACACTTACCAGTGAATAAGGGGGAGTTAGGTATAGCTCTGTGTGCCCTGCCTACTGGCCTTCTAGTACCTATTGTGTTATTGCTGAACTATGCTGACATTGTAAATCTTGTTATGAATGGAGATGGCTTCTACCTCATCATCTCTCAGAATTCCACGTGTTGACCATCCGTACGACGTGCGAGTATTTCCTTACATTTCTTAGACTTGGTTTCCGATTCCAACTTCTACGTGTGTCCTCCTGTCCTTTCTCTTAAAGAGGCTGTCCTTGTTCACCTCGTCCAATCCCTTCAGTATCGTGTACGTTATCGTGTCTCCTATTTCTTCTGTCCTCCAAGGTTGTGAGGTCCAGTTCCTTCACCCTTTCCTCATAGCTTGATCCTTTTACCTCCGCCACTAATCTTGTTACAAACCTCTACAACCTTTTCAACTTTAGTTTTAGGCTTCACAAGTGTGGGTTCCAGGCCGGTGCTGTATACTCCAGTACTGGTCTAACAAAAGCTGTGTAGCTTGCCTTTACAGTGTCCCGATTTAGGTTTGAAAACTACGTTCTAATCTTTGCCAGGGCCGAGCGGACAGCTCGCTGGACACGTGATCCTGTGGTCCCGGGTTCGATCCCGGATGCCGGCGAGAAACGATGGGCAGAGTTTCTTTCACCCTATGTCCCTGTTACCTAGCAGTAAATAGATACCTGGGAGTTAGTCAGCTGTCACGGGCTGCTTCCTGGGGGTGGAGGCCTGGTCGAGGACACTAAAGCCCCGAAATCAATTCAAAATAACATCAAGAAGGGTCCCATTTGCTGTCAATCTCACCCTGCCTATGTGATTATGGTGTTAGGGGGGGGGCTGAAGGCTGAGTGGACAGCGCTCGAGACTCGTAGCCCTAAGGTTCCGGTTTCGATCCCCCAGTGGAGTTAACATTCTTTCACCCTAATGGACCTGTTCACCTACCAGTAAATAGGCACCTGGGAGTGAAATAGGTACATAAGAACAAAGGCAACTGCAGAAGGCCTATTGGCCCATACGAGGCAGCTCCTATTTATAACCACCCAATCCCACTCATATACATGTCCAACCCATGCTTGAAACAATCGAGGGACCCCACCTCCACAATGTTACGCGGCAATTGGTTCCACAAATCAACAACCCTGTTACTGAACCAGTATTTACCCAAGTCTTTCCTAAATCTAAACTTATCCAATTTATACCCATTGTTTCGCGTTCTGTCCTGTGTTGATACTTTCAATACCCTATTAATATCCCCTTTGTTATGTCCATTCATCCACTTGTAAACCTCTATCATGTCACCCCTAACTCTTCGCCTTTCCAGTGAATGCAACTTAAGCTTTGTTAATCTTTCTTCATATGAAAGATTTCTAATTTGGGGAATTAGGTATGGGCTGCTTCCTGGGCATTTGTAACAATGGAGGCCTGGCCGAGGACCGGGCCGCGGAAACGCTAAGCCCCGAAATCATCTCGAGATAACTTCGAAATAAGATTGGAAATCTCCCCTCTCCCCCCCAGACACTTTCTGGTCTTCTCTGTCCCTCCCCATCATCATTACCTTAAACATTTGGATTGAATTCGAGCAATCATTCCCGCCACTTGTGGAGATTGTCAAGGTCTTCCTGTAACATTCGCGTTCCTCTGTGTTTACATTCCTCATTATCGAGGGAGAGGTGGAGGAAAGAGGGGGAGGGGGGAGGAAAGAGGGTGGGGAGGGGGTGTGAAGGAAAGAGGAGGGGGGAGGGGTGGAGAGGGGAGGGGGTGGAGGAAAGAGGAGGGGAGAGGGGGTGTGGAGGAAAGAGGAGCAAGTGTTCCATAATTTTATACATTAGACTTTAATAATAATACTGATCTCATTCTAGGTTATTAGTACGCTGAACTAGGTTACAAACACACTGATCAAAATGTGTGTAAAACCCCAGGACTCTTATCCCCAATCGAGGGAGAAAACCTAAGATAATTAATGTTTTTACACATTCGTTAAGGTAAAACATTTCATTTTTAACCCGGTGTTACCCTGATTCAGGCAGCCAATAGCGAGTTGTCTGGTTGCTTCACACCTCTTCTGGCAAAAGCGCTATATTTAGGTTAAATCCCAAGTTATGAGAGACGGGAGACATCTCCTGTCCACGAGGCTAACCATAGCCCGTGCTTCTTGCCCCGCTCCTGTGCCAGGTAAGTTACGGGCTCACCATAGCCCGTGCTACTTGGAACTTGTTCCGAGTAGCTGAATCTATAACAACAGTTATGAGAACTGTTATTGCCAAGTATGTGGCGAGATGTTTCTTCGAATTGGTTAAATAAAATTATATTTTATAAAAGTAACTTTACTGGTTAATTTGACAGGAAACAGGTGGGAGTTTTAAACACCTCGGGAGGCACGTGGGCTATGACTTCAATGCTTAAAATATTTGAAGTACTGTATATAAATTTAATGAAGTTTTGTTGTACCAAAGTGTGATAACAGGTTTGGTACAAAAAATCTCAAAAAACTTGCGTTATCTCTAAAGCAATCGAGATAACATTATTAAAGACTGGTGGATGTGCTTGTCGAAAATTAAGTTTGTCACCAATAAACATACAATCATCCAAGAGGCGGAATATGGGACCCTAGCCACGAGGCTTCAGTGAAGGTTTAAAAAACCTATCCGGATGCATCTTCCACTGTCTTCTATCAAGTGTTGTTGTTGTTGTTAAAGATTCGCTACCTGGAACAAAATTCCAAGTAGCACGGGCTATGGTGAGCCCGTAGTGCCTTTTCTATCAAGTGCATAATGGTTGTCGCTGCAGCTGTCTGATGTAACTACAGTTCGTTGACCTTCACCTAATACGAAGAGCGATAAGAAGTGCCGGACCAACCGGGCTGAGGTGGGTATGTGGGCGTGCGGGCCGCTCCAAGCAACAGCCTGGTGGACCAAACTCTCACAAGTCAAGCCTGGCCTTGGGCCGCTCCAAGCAACAGCCTGGTGGACCAAACTCTCACAAGTCAAGCCTGGCCTCGGGCCGCTCCAAGCAACAGCCTGGTGGACCAAACTCTCACAAGTCAAGCCTGGCCTCGGGCCGCTCCAAGCAACAGCCTGGTGGACCAAACTCTCACAAGTCAAGCCTGGCCTGCGGGCCGCTCCAAGCAACAGCCTGGTGGACCAAACTCTCACAAGTCAAGCCTGGCCTGCGGGCCGCTCCAAGCAACAGCCTGGTGGACCAAACTCTTACAAGTCAAGCATGGCCTGCGGGCCGCTCCAAGCAACAGCCTGGTGGACCAAACTCTCACAAGTCAAGCCTGGCCTCGGGCTGCTCCAAGGAACAGCCTGGTGGACCAAACTCTCACAAGTCAAGCCTGGCCTCGGGCCGCTCCAAGCAACAGCCTGGTGGACCAAAGTCTCACAAGTCAAGCCTGGCCTGCGGGCTGCTCCAAGCAACAGCCTGGTGGACCAAACTCTCACAAGTCAAGCCTGGCCTCGGGCTGCTCCAAGCAACAGCCTGGTGGACCAAACTCACAAGTCAAGCCTGGCCTGCGGGCCGCTCCAAGCAACAGCCTGGTGGACCAAACTCTCACAAGTCAAGCCTGGCCTCGGGCCGCTCCAAGCAACAGGCTGGTGGACCAAACTCTCACAAGTCAAGCCTGGCCTGCAGGCCGATCCAAGCAACAGCCTGGTGGACCAAATTATCAAGTCAAGCCTGGCCTGCGGGCCGCTCCAAGCAACAGCCTGGTGGACCAAACTCTCACAAGTCAAGCCTGGCCTGCAGGCCGCTCCAAGCAACAGCCTGGTGGACCAAATTATCAAGTCAAGCCTGGCCTGCGGGCCGCTCCAAGCAACAGCCTGGTGGACCAAACTCTCACAAGTCAAACCTGGCCTGCGGCTGCTCCAAGCAACAGCCTGGTGGACCAAACTCTCACAAGTCAAGCCTGGCCTCGGGCCGCTCCAAGCAACAGCCTGGTGGACCAAACTCTCACAAGTCAAGCCTGGCCTCGGGCCGCTCCAAGCAACAGCCTGGTGGACCAAATTATCAAGTCAAGCCTGGCCTCAGGCCGGGCTCGGGGAGTAGAAGAACTCCCAGAACCCTCTCCAGGTATAACAGTCAGCAACAGTCTGCTGTAGCCTGGCAGCTTCAGCAGACGCCGGCCAAGAGGACGTCGCCCGCCAGCTAGTATCTACTAGCTGGCGACCTGTCCTCTTAAAAATAACGTCGCTTTTGGCCGTTTACCCGTATGGCCGAAAGTGGACGCAATTTGAAAATGAAACAAAAATTAAAATAAATTTGGGAATTTTGTTTTCAACAAAGTAAGTTAAGGGTCCTCTGATAGATTAGGAGGGCAGGAAATTCTCAGTTTCAAAATGTTATGAAAAACATTAATTGAAAGTTTTCCTCCTAACGTGTCCGAGTAGGCCGGACGACTCAAACAGAAAACAGGACAGTACGTCACTTTTATGAGTCGATTTCATTTCAAATTACGTCCACTTTTGGCCATAGCGTGCATACGAGCGAAAAGTGACATTTTAAGAGGACGAGTCGAGTAGATATGCCGGGTACTATACCGGCGATGAAACAGTCATAAACCAGTAAATAAACCCATTGCATCTACAAAATCCCCATAGGCATATTATACATTATATATATTTGCACACTATTTACACCATATGCATTAACTTGCAAAAATTTTCCTTACTCTGTTCATGCAGTTTTAAAGTTCCAGTAACTGTATTGATAAAAGTTAACACTACTTTCCATGGTAAGAATAGTGCAGTGAGGCTTTGACAAGATTCAATTATTTATAAAACGAATATTAACCTTGACCTATCCTTATCAAGTTACTTTTGTTACTAAGAACTTTATTAAAATTAATAGTTAAAGTTCTAAAGTGGAGGCCTGGTCGAGGACCGGGCCGCGGGACACTAAAGCCCCGAAATCATCTCAAGATAACCTCAAGATAGCATCACGACAATCAAAATCCGGGTCGAGTGGAGCGACCTGTGGCCAGGATATCGGATATATACACGTGTGTTGCTATCACTATAGAGGCTATATCTACTACCTGTTTACGAAACCACAACCCACGCTTACCTTGAGGTGAAGAGCGTAGATGAGAGCGCCATAAACGCGACGAGGCAGTAGAGTGAGGAAGACGGTACCTTACAGTAGGAACATCCACCTAGACAGCTCAGTAGCTGCTGCATAGTATCC
>WNGS01007182.1:691039-707247 GCA_020271785.1 Procambarus virginalis
ATCATGAGACCGGAGGACAGAAAATAATGTATATATGCTGATTCGCATTGTAAATGTCCTGGCCACGTCTGTGGTAGAAAATAAAAAACAAGGCCTATCTCCAGCAATGGCAACCCTAAACAACGGATTCAAATTGGATTTGTTTAGATTATAAGTCAATAATAACCACTGGACCGGAAATTGTCATGACTGGACAAACACCCAGGTGGATGGAGGCGGGGGAGGAGGGATGGTTATAAATAGCTTGTGCCTCGCCAAGATAATATGGCTTCTGGAAGTATCTTTATTGTTCTACAGCTGTTCTTGTGTTCAAGTCCGAGGCGCTCACCTTGGCGTCACCTCCCAGGGTCATCTCCCCGGGACAGTCTCGCGATATTGCCCTTCCCGCCCAAAGACCAGTGATGGCGGGTAACTTCGCCAGGTGAACACACACACATTTTGCTCCTCTCAGTGTTTTGTTGTGTGCTGCGGGTGAGGGGTGTGGTGTGGGGGGCTGGAGGGGGAGTCGCCCCTCTCCACGGTCTCAGGGGATCGATGACCCGCTCACGCTGGGCACCACAACACACTTCTGTTCCTAGAGAAAGTACCTTTAAGCTTCCTGTTCCTGGTAGCACCCGCCATAGTTCCTCCACACCGTTGGTGGGAGGGGTGACAGCCCCGTGCCTCCATACCCGTCTGGTGGGAGGGGTGACAGTCCCGTGCCTCCACACCCGTCTGGTGGGAGGGGTGACAGCCCCGTGCCTCCACGCCCGTCTGGTGGGAGGGGTGACAGCCCCGTGCCCCCATACCCGTCTGGTGGGAGGGGTGACAGCCCCGTGCCCCCATACCCGTCTGGTGGGAGGGGTGACAGCCCCGGCCTCCATACCCGTCTGGTGGGAGGGGTGACAGTCCCGTGCCTCCACACCCGTCTGGTGGGAGGGGTGACAGCCCCGTGCCTCCACGCCCGTCTGGTGGGAGGGGTGACAGCCCCGTGCCTCCACGCCCGTCTGGTGGGAGGGGTGACAGCCCCGTGCCTCCACGCCCGTCTGGTGGGAGGGGTGACAGTCCCGTGCCTCCACACCCGTCTGGTGGGAGGGGTGACAGTCCAGTGCCTCCACAACCGTCTGGTGGGAGGGGTGACAGCCTGGTGCCCTCACACCCGTCTGGTGGGAGGGGTGACAGCCCCGTGCCTCCACGCCCGTCTGGTGGGAGGGGTGACAGCCTGGTGCCCTCACACCCGTCTGGTGGGAGGGGTGACAGCCCCGTGCCCCCACACCCGTCTTGGTGTAAAGGGTTGTTCAACACCCTCCAGCAAGCATAAGAAAATATTGCCGGAACACCCGTGGACATCTTCAAGAGAAAACTGGACTGTTTTCTTCAAGACGTGCCGAACCAACCCAGGCTGTGGAGGGTATGTGGGCCTGCGGGCCGCTCCAAGCAACAGCCTGGTGGACAAAACTCTCACAAGTCAAGCCTGGTGGACCAAATTCTCAAGCTTGGGGAGTAGAAGAACTCTCAGAACCCCATCAACCGGTAAGGAATCTGTCAGAAACTTGTATACCACATATGTAAGACCAACGCTCATCATACTGGAAGAAGAACTACGGTACAAGATACACACAATTTGTTTGTCGGGTGGTGGGTCTAGGGGAAGAGGGTCAGCTGAACACACTTGCCAGAGGGCCTAGCCATAGGGCCTAACCAGAGGGCCTAGCCAGAGGGCCTTGCCAGAGGGCCTTGCCAGAGGGCCTAGCCAGAGGGCCTTGCCAGAGGGCCTTACCAGAGGGCCTAGCCAGAGGGCCTAGCCAGAGGGCCTAGCCAGAGGGCCTTGCCAGAGGGCCTAGCCAGAGGGCCTTGCCAGAGGGCCTTGCCAGAGGGCCTAGCCAGAGGGCCTAGCCAGAGGACCTAGCCAGAGGGCCTAGCCAGAGGGCCTAGCCAGAGGGCCTTACCAGAGGGCCTAGCCAGAGGGCCTTACCAGAGGGCCTAGCCAGAGGGCCTTACCAGAGGGCCTAGCCAGAGGGCCTTACCAGAGGGCCTAGCCAAAGTGCCTAGCCAGAGGGTCTAGCCAGAGGGCCTAGCCAGAGGGCCTAGCCAGAGTAAGGCCAGTGTTGGCGGCAGAAGGAGAGTGAGAGTCGACGATGAATATATACATGGACAAGTATCATCATGACGCCTTATCTGTGGTTGGACATTTCACGTGGTGGCCGGTGACAGTCAAGCAGATGATATCTACCTTGGGTTCAACACGCTCATAAAGGGCGTGTATCACATTTACCGTAGCCATCTTGAGGTTATCTGGAGATGATTCGGGGCTTAGTGTCCCCGCGGCCCGGTCCTCGACCAGGCCTCCACCCCCAAGAAGCAGCCCGTAGCAGCTGACTATCTCCCAGCTACCTATTTACCTGCTAGGTAACAGGGGTATCAAGGTGAAAAACATTTTGCCCATTTGTCTCCGCCTCCACCGGGGATCGGAACCCGGACCCTCAGGACTACGAATCCGAAGCGCTGTCCACCCAGCCGTCAGGCGCCATGAAGAATTATTATGAACAACTAATATTATTATTGAGAAATTAGCCCTCCAATGATCCATACACTGGTCAATAGTTCCAACCAGCAGTCAGGCACCCGAGTCTGTCCTGGTGCTTTGAGGAGGCAATATCAGAGAGAACAGGTGCACCTCGCCCCACAACCTGCCTCCACACACGTGTCTTGGCAGGACACAACTATCCCTCCCCCCCTCTCCCTACACGCACAATGGCACGCTGCCTATCCCCACCACAAGTCATACACACAAGAATGTGCCAAGTTGCCCGGCCCACCTGTTGGCACTGTTGTGTTGCTCTCCAAGTCCCCTCCTCCACCATACTGCACACTACTACTCCCTGTAGTGACCTGCCCCTCGTCCCAACACCTGCAGGGACCACTGTCCCTCGTCCCAACACCTGCAGGGACCACTGTCCCTCGTCCCAACACCTGCAGGGACCACTGTCCCCTCGTCCCAACACCTGCAGGGACCACTGCCCCTCGTCCCAACACCTGCAGGGACCACTGTCCCTCGTCCCAACACCTGCAGGGACCACAGCCCCTCGTCCCAGGGGTTAGGGACAAGCACCTAGCTACCACTAGTCAAACTAGTATTAGTAGTAAGCCTGTCAGCAGGGGTCCTGTACAGCCCCTGCTACATGGACATATCCCTCTGAGTAGATAAATCTTTAACAACAAGAACATGGCTCCTGGCCTGACCGCCCTACGTTGATTGACAGTTGAGAGGCGGGACCAAAGAGCCAGAGCTCAACCCCTCCCTCCCGCAAAGCACCAATAGGTGAGTACGTCACAAGCAATGGAAAGCCAGGGGGGAACCCACATACCCACAAAGCCAAGGAGGAAACCCACATACCCACAAAGCCAGGAGAAAACCCACATACCCACAAAGCCAAGGAGGAAACCCACATACCCACAAAGCCAGGAGGAAAACCCACATACCCACAAAGCCAAGGAGGAAACCCACATACCCACAAAGCCAGGAGAAAACCACATACCCACAAAGCCAGGAGGAAACCCACATACCCACAAAGCCAAGGAGGAAACCCACATACCCACAAAGCCAAGGAGGAAACCCACATACCCACAAAGCCAAGGAGGAAACCCACATACCCACAAAGCCAGGGAGAAACCCCCATACCCACAAAGCCAGGCGGAAACCCAATGCCCACAAAGCCAGGGAGGAACCACATACCCTCAAAGCCAGGAGGAAACCACATACCACAAACCCAGGAGGAAACCCACATACCCACAAAGCCAGGGAGGAAAACCCACATACCCACAAAGCCAGGGGGGGAACCCACATACCCACAAAAGCAGGAGGAAACCCCACATACCCACAAAGCCAGGGAGAGGAAACCCCCATACCCACAAAGCCAGGAGGAAAACCCAGATACCCACAAAGCCAGAGGGAAAAACCCACATACCAAAGCAGGGAGGAAACCCACAAAGCCAGGGAGGAAAACCCGGATACCCACAAAAGCCCGGGGGAAAACCCACATACCCACAAAGCCAGGGAGGAAACCCCCATACCCACAAAGCCAGGCGGAAACCGACATACCCCAACAGCCAGGGGGAAACCACATACCCCAAAGCCAGGGAGGAAAACCCAGATACCCACAAAGCCAGGTGGAAAACCCACATACCCACAAAGCCAGGGAGAAAACCCACATACCCACAAAGCCAGGAGGAAACCCACAAAGCCAGAGAGGAAAACCACATACCCACAAAGCCAGGCGGAAAATCCGATACCCACAAAGCCAGGGGGAAAAACCACATACTCACAAGGCCAGGGAGGAAAACCCACACACGGCAAATTTCTGATCAATTTCCGTGCCTGAGACATTAGGAAGGAGGAAAGAATTCAGATTGACTATTGACATATATAAAGGTGACGGGTTATTCATGCCGTGCCACCTCTTGGGTGGCTTAATCTTCGCCAGTCGTATATAAAAGGTCCTCATATTTATATCACTCAAACTCATTCATATATATTTAACCTACACTCCATCGATGGTTGTCACCACCACTCCTGTGCCAGGTTAGTCCACTAAGCAAGGGGGGCTCACCATAGCCGTGCTACTTGCCCCGCTCCTGTGCAAGGTAAGGCCACTACGGGCTCACATAGCCCGTGCTACTTGCCCTGCTCCTGTGCCAGGTAAGTCCCTACGGGCTCACCATAGCCCGTGCTACTTGCCCTGCTCCAGTGCCAGGTAAGATCCCACTACGGGCTCACCATGAGCCCGTGCTACTTGCCCCGCTCCAGTGCCAGGTAAGTCCACCTACGGGCTCACCATAGTCCCCGTGCTACTTGCCCTGCTCCTGTGCAGGTAAGTCCACTACGGGCTCACCATAGCCCGTGCCCGTGCTACTTGCCCCGCTTCCTGTGCCTGGTAAGCCACTAACGGCTCACCATAGCCCGTGCTACTTGCCCCGCCCATGTGCCAGGTGAATCCAATACGAGCTCACCATAGCCCGTGCTACTTGCCACCGCTCCTGTGCAGGTAAGTCCACTACGGGCTACATTGAGCCCGTAGCTGACTTGCCCTGCCGGAGCGGGAAGTCACACGGGCACGCAGTGAGCCCGTGCTGAGACTTAGCCTGCCAGTCCTGGCAGGCAAGTCACTACGGGCTCACAGTAGCCCGTGCTACTATGCCCCGCAGCCTGTGCCAGGTAAGTCCACTACGGGCTCACCACCAGCCCGTGCTACTTTGCCCCGACTCCTGTGCCAGGTAAGTCCACTACGGGCTCACCATACGGCCCGTGCTACTTGCCCCGCTCCTGTGCCAGGTAAGTCACTACGGGCTCACCAAGCCCGGCTACTTGCCCCGCTCCTGTGCCGGGTAAGTCCACTACGGGCTCACCATAGCTGCCCGTGCTATCTTGCCCCGCTCCTGTGCCAGGTAAGTATACGGGCTCACCATAGCCGTGCCCGTGCTACTTGGAACTTGTTCCGAGTAGCGGAATCTATAACAACCAACCATCGGGTAGCCTCGGGCCCCGATCTCGGCTCTCGTTTGGGGGGGGGGGGCGCCCCCGATCTCGCCTTTGCCGGGGGGGGGGGGGGCGACAATAAGTAAAGGCTTCCTGCCCCCGTCAGTTTAGTCAATTTATTATGCACCCATACCCATCCTGCGGGCGGTAGTGGAAAGGGGTTACAGAGGCGCACAAACATTCAGGAGACAAAGTCACCGTCACACTGTAATTTATAACCATTACACACACATCACACTAGAGGCATCACGCTATTGTATTGTGATTGTGCTGTAATGAAATAACGGCGAAGAGGGAGAAGGAGGGGAGTTATCCAGAGGGGAAGCGCCAAGTCATTACGACTATATAGCACTTGGAAGGGGTCAGGATAACGGATTTGGGATGGGACGGAGGGAAAGGAATGGGCCCCAAACACACTTCGACGGTCGGGGATTTGAACGCCGATCTGAACGGCCTATTGACATAACTCCCCCCCCCCCCCATGCACTCGAGCTATCTTGAGGTTATCTTGAGATGATTCGGGGGCTTTAGTGTACCCGCGGCCCGGTCCTCGACCAGGCCTCCACCCAAGGAAGCAGCCCGTGACAGCTGGACTACACCCAGGAGCCTAATTTTACTGCTAGGTAAACAGGGGCATAGGGTGAAGAAAACCTCTGCTCCATGTGTTTCTCGCCGGCGCCTGGGATCGAACCCGGAGCCACAGAATCACAAGTCCAGGTGCTGTCAGCATCGGCCGACCGGCTCCTGAGTTGTGTGAAAATCCTGGTTTGCTTCTCGGAGAGGCTGCAGGAATCCAGTAAGTTCAGTAGAACTTCGTTTCAACTCTTTTGACCATGTTCGTAGCTCAGTCGAATTAAGAAGCAGTGTCTGGAGATGCATCTCGGAACGCAGGGTTCGAATCCTCGTCACGGCTCTTGTGGATTTTTCATTTCATAACCAACTTTTGAAAACTAATTGAACATAAACATCAACAAAATGTCCCAAGAACTTACATTTCACTGAAACCTGTCGTCAACTACCTGCCTAGACACCCGCAGGCCACTGTGGCGGCAGCATGTGTCCCTCCACTACATAATTCACTGTGTAGGGGGACAGGAAGCCTGAATGTTGACCAGACCACACACTAGAAGGGGAAGAGACGACGTTACGTTTTCGGTCCGCCTGGACCATTCTCCAAGTCGTTATGTGAATTGTCAAGGTCAAGCCTGAATGTATTCGACTGATGAACACTAGGCCACCAAAGAGGTGGCACGGGCATGAATAACCCGTAATGAGTGACTCATACACGGTAAACTTGTATATCGAGGCCCCCCATAAGGGCAATTACTGACCTCGTCCAGGAGGCAACCCTACAATCAAGCTGACTAACTCACGACTACCTACTCACACTGCTATGGTGAACAAAAGCATTAGGTGAAATGAATGTGCCCAACCACTTCGTGTCCGCCCTGGAATCGAACCCCGAATTCTCGATTGTACGTCGCGAACGAAGCCGACTGTACTACCGGGATCCCATATACCAGGGGCCAACACAATAGTTTAAAAACATATCGAAGGAAAAATATAAGCAACGGAGTTCTGCAATCAGAACCGTTAGACACCATTGTATTGGGAGTCGAACCCCGTCTCAGGCGGTGGGGGTTCGACTCCCACAATCACCCTTCAGGCAAGAACTGAATTGTCAAGGTCAACCATTTCACACCTACTTGTGACTAACCAAGTTGAACGTTGATAAAGCGGTCCAATTCACCAGAAGGTTATTGATATTCCGCCCCCCCAACCGACCTTCCCCCACCCTCCCCCCACGACACCACCCACCGACCGACCAGCAACAATCCCCGACACACCACCACCACCACCCGACCCACCCCACGACCAGAGCCCGCAACCCCCACCGACCCAGCACCCGCACCACCACCGACCCGCAACACCCACCGACCGACCAGACGACCCCAGACCCGACCCGACCCGACCACAACCCTCCCCCCACTCCCCAGGTCCGAGCTAGAAGGAAAGAAATGGAAGCCAAAAATATTTAGTGTGGTTACCCTTCAGATATGACTTACAATTGAGTCGAGAGTCGGACGATGGAGGTAGAATGGGGAGGGCCTAGTGCAAGGGCCAGCGGGAGTGCCAGGGGGAGTGCACTCACAGGCCACTCAAGACCGTCACTGGTGGAACTCGCTCCTCTGCTCAACAGCCAGCCTAGCCTGCCTGCCGGAGCGCAAATTATTACTGAGGAGAAAGTTGTCGACACGTCTTAAAGACGTTGCTGGAGAAGCTGTGGCACCGTGTGTGGCGGCGGCGTTGGGGCGCCAGGCCAGGAGGTCGCCCGCAGGGGTCGTCCAGGCAGAGGAGGTCGTAGGCGGAGGGGCCAGAGAGGGTCGTCAGGCAGGGAGGTCGTCCCGGAAAAGTCCGTCAGAGGAGAGGTCGTCCAGGGCGAGAGAGAGGCGTAGGGCCTGAGAGACGGAATCCAGGAAGGAAGGGTGTCCAGGCCAGAGACGAGGTCTAGGGCCTGAGAGAGCGTATCCCCAGGATGAGGTCGTCCAGGCAGAGAGAGAGGTCGGTCCAGGGCCGAGAGAGAGAGGTCGTCACCAAAGAGAGGACCGGGGAGAGAGGTCTCCAGCAGAGAGAGATCGTCCGAGGAGAGGCTCAGGCAGAGAGAGGGTCCGCAGAGGGATGCCAGGGCCAGAGAGAGAGATCGTCCCAGAGGTGCGCAGAAGTCAGGCAGAGAGAGGTCGTCCAGGGCCCTAGAGAGAGGTCGTCCAGAGAGAGCGCAGCAGGGCAGAGAAGGTCGTCCAGGGCCAGAGAGAGAGATCGTCCAGGGCCAGCAGAGAGAGAGGTCGTCCAGGCCAGGGAGGTCGTCAGCCGAGAAGAGGTCGTCGCCACGAGGGCAGGCAGAGAGAGAGGTCGTCCAGGGCCAGAGAGAGAGAGATCGTCCAGGGCCAAGAGAGAGTCGTCCAGCAAGAGAGGGTGGCCAGGGCCAGAGAGAGAGGTCGTCCAGGGCCCTAGAGAGAGTCGTCGGCAGAGGTGTCCAGGGCCGAGAAGCGTCCAGGCAGAGAGGTCGTCCAGGGCCAGAGAGAGAGAGTCGTCCAGGGCCAAGAGAGAGGTCGTCCAGGGCCAGAGGAGACGAGGTCGTCCAGGGCCAGAGAGCGAGGTCGTGCCAGAGAGGGAAGTCTCCGGCCAGAAGATTGCAGCCGAGGAGGTCGTCCAGGGCCAGAGAGAGGTCGTCCAGGGCCAGAGAGAGGATCGTCAGGCCGAGAGAGAGGTCGTCCAGGCCAGAGAAGGATCGTCCAGGGCCAGAGAGAGAGGTCGTCCAGGTCCAGAGAGAGATTGGCAGGCGAGAGTCGTCCAGGTGCCAGAGAGAGAGTGCTCCTCCAGGGCCGGAACGAGGGCCAGGAGAGAGGTCGTCCAGGGCCAGAGAGAGAGTGATCTCGCCGAAAGGGTCCAGCCAGAGAGAGAGATCTCCAGGGCCGAGAGAGAGAGGTCGTGGCAGAGGGTCCAGCCAGAGAGAGTGATCGTCCTCAGTGCCAGAGAGAGAGTGATCGTCCGGGCCAGAGAGAGAGTGATCGTCCAGGCAGAGAGAGAGTGATCCTCCATGGCAGAGGAGAGTGATCGTCCAGGGCCAGAGAGAGAGATCGTCCAGGGCCAGAGAGAGAGTGATCCTCCAGGGCCAGAGAGAGAGTGATCGTCCAGGGCCAGAGAGAGAGTGATCGCCAGGGCCAGAGAGAGAGTGATCGTCCAGGGCAGAGAGAGAGTGATCGTCCAGGGCCAGAGAGAGAGTGATCCTCCAGGGCCAGAGAGAGAGAGATCATCCAGGGCCAGAGAGAGAGAATCCATCCAGGGCCAGAGAGAGAGATCATCCAGGGCCAGAGAGAGAGATCATCCAGGGCCAGAGAGAGAGTCATCCAGGGCCAGAGAGAGATCATCCAGGGCCAGAGAGAGTGATCCTTCCGGGCCAGAGAGAGAGAGATCATCCAGGGCCAGAGAGAGAGATCTCCAGGCCAGAGAGAGAGATCATCCAGGGCCAGAGAGAGAGGTCGTCCAGGGCCAAGAGAGAGATCGTCCAGGGCCATAGAGAGAGATCATCCAGGGCCAGAGAGAGAGATCATCCAGGGCCAGAGAGAGAGTGATCGTCCAGGGCCAGAGAGAGAGTGATCGTCCAGGGCCAGAGAGAGAGTGATCGTCCAGGGCCAGAGAGAGAGTGATCGTCCAGGGCCAGAGAGAGAGAGATCATCCAGGGCCAGAGAGAGAGATCATCCAGGGCCAGAGAGAGAGATCATCCAGGGCCAGAGAGAGTGATCGTCCAGGGCCAGAGAGAGAGATCATCCAGGGCCAGAGAGAGAGATCATCCAGGGCCAGAGAGAGAGATCATCCAGGGCCAGAGAGAGAGATCATCCAGGGCCGAGAGAGAGATCGTCCAGGGCCAGAGAGAGAGATCATCCAGGGCCAGAGAGAGAGTGATCCTCCAGGGCCAGAGAGAGAGGTCGTCCAGGGCCAGAGAGAGAGGTCGTCCAGGGCCAGAGAGAGAGATCATCCAGGGCCAGAGAGAGAGATCATCCAGGGCCAGAGAGAGAGTGATCCTCCAGGGCCAGAGAGAGAGGTCGTCCAGGGCCAGAGAGAGAGATCGTCCAGGGCCAGAGAGAGAGATCATCCAGGGCCAGAGAGAGAGTGATCCTCCAGGGCCAGAGAGAGAGGTCGTCCAGGGCCAGAGAGAGAGATCGTCCAGGGCCAGAGAGAGAGATCATCCAGGGCCAGAGAGAGAGTGATCCTCCAGGGCCAGAGAGAGAGGTCGTCCAGGGCCAGAGAGAGAGGTCGTCCAGGGCCAGAGAGAGAGTGATCCTCCAGGGCCAGAGAGAGAGGTCATCCAGGGCCAGAGAGAGAGAGATCATCCAGGGCCAGAGAGAGAGATCGTCCAGGGCCAGAGAGAGAGGTCGTCCAGGGCCAGAGAGAGAGTCGTCCAGGGCCAGAGAGAGAGTGATCCTCCAGGGCCAGAGAGAGAGGTCATCCAGGGCCAGAGAGAGAGATCGTCCAGGGCCAGAGAGAGAGGTCGTCCAGGGCCAGAGAGAGAGGTCGTCCAGGGCCAGAGAGAGAGTGATCCTCCAGGGCCAGAGAGAGAGGTCATCCAGGGCCAGAGAGAGAGTGATCGTCCAGGGCCAGAGAGAGAGGTCGTCCAGGGCCAGAGAGAGAGTGATCGTCCAGGGCCAGAGAGAGAGGTCGTCCAGGGCCAGAGAGAGAGGTCGTCCAGGGCCAGAGAGAGAGAGATCGTCCAGGGCCAGAGAGAGAGTGATCGTCCAGGGCCAGAGAGAGAGTGATCGTCCAGGGCCAGAGAGAGAGGTCGTCCAGGGCCAGAGAGAGAGGTCGTCCAGGGCCAGAGAGAGAGAGATCATCCAGGGCCAGAGAGAGAGGTCGTCCAGGGCCAGAGAGAGAGTGATCGTCCAGGGCCAGAGAGAGAGTGATCGTCCAGGGCCAGAGAGAGAGTGATCGTCCAGGGCCAGAGAGAGAGATCGTCCAGGGCCAGAGAGAGAGAGATCGTCCAGGGCCAGAGAGAGAGTGATCCTCCAGGGCCAGAGAGAGAGATCATCCAGGGCCAGAGAGAGAGTGATCCTCCAGGGCCAGAGAGAGAGGTCGTCCAGGGCCAGAAGCTCCACCACCAATGTGCTGCCCACCTATAGTAACCAGTTACTATACACAGTCACAAAGTCGTGGCCGACACAAAGATATCTGGACTAACAATACTGTCCACACATGCGCCTCAGGATATCCCTGCCAGCGTACAACACACCAACAATCCCATGATAATTGCACCTTTCAGTGGGCCACAGACAACAGTTTAATGACAAAATCCATCCCCGACCAATTTTTTTTCATTGATATACATTACGTTTGTGTGATTTGCGTTTCAGTACGTTGAATGGTAGGTTCCTGCCACTTGGGCTGGACGGTAGAGCGACGGTCTCGCTTCATGCAGGTCGGCGTTCAATCCCCCGACTGTTCACAAGTGGTTGGGCACCATTCCTTCCCCCTGTCCCATCCCAAATCCTTATCCTGACGCCTTCCAAGAGCTATACAGTCTTAATGGCTTGGTGCTTTCCCCTGATAATTCCTTCCCTCCTTCCTGCTCCTGCGCTATGGAAAAAATGAAAATATATAA
Organism: Procambarus virginalis; assembly: GCA_020271785.1. Classification (NCBI taxonomy): domain Eukaryota; kingdom Metazoa; phylum Arthropoda; class Malacostraca; order Decapoda; family Cambaridae; genus Procambarus; species Procambarus virginalis. The sequence goes on from WNGS01007182.1 coordinate 702,709, forward strand.
ATGGGAACCACATCTAAAACGCAGTCAAACCACACTATAAAACGACAAAAAGGCAATGTAAAGGATCTAGGAGTAAATCGTGTCTTGAGGTTATCTTGAGATGATTTCGGGGCTTTAGTGTCCCCGCGGCCCGGTCCTCAACCAGGCCTCCACCCCCAGGAAGCAGCCCGTGACAGCTGACTAACACCCAGGTACCTATTTTACTGCTAGGTAACAGGGACATAGGGTGAAAGAAACTCTGCCCATTGTTTCTCGCCGGCGCCCGGGATCGAACCCAGGACCACAGGATCACAAGTCGAGCGTGCTGTCCGCTCGGCCGACAAGCTCCCTTACTGTCCGCTCGGTTCCGACCGGTATCGGAAGACCCTATCTTCTGTTATCTTGAGATAGGTAGATACCCTACCTTTAATAAAGAACACAGTGCAGTAGATGTCACGACTGCAAGGATAAGTGACAGGTTGGATTACAAGGACCTTCCAAACCAAGAGATGTTGAACCATTGATAATACTCTAAGACACTAGTGCTCTCTAGGGTGGAATATTGTTGCACATTAACAGACCCAATCAAAGCCGGAGAAATTGCTGATCTGGAGAGCAGACAAAGATCCTCTACTTCCAGAATCCACTCTATAAAACATTAAATTATTGGGGTCGATTAAAAGTTCTAAATCTGTATTCTCTAGAGCCCAGGAGAGAGAGAGAATTTTACACGTGAAAAATATTCGAAGAGCTGGTCCCAAACCTGCACATGGAAATAACATCACATGAGACCAGGAGGCATGGCAGGATGTGCAGAATACCCCCGTTGAAGAGCAGAGTGCAACAGGTACTCTGAGAGAACTATCAGCAACAGAGGCCCGAGATTGTTCAACACGCTTCCACTACACATAAGGGACATAACTGGCCGACCCCTCACAGTGTTCAAGAGAGAACTATCAACATCAGAGGCCCGAGACTGTTCAACACGCTTCCACTACACATAAGGGACATAACTGGCCGACCCCTCACAGTGTTCAAGAGAGAACTATCAACATCAGAGGCCCGAGACTGTTCAACACACTTCCACTACACATAAGGGACATAACTGACCGACCCCTCACAGTGTTCAAGAGAGAACTATCAACATCAGAGGCCCGAGACTGTTCAACACACTTCCACTACACATAAGGGACATAACTGACCGACCCCTCACAGTGTTCAAGAGAGAACTATCAACATCAGAGGCCCGAGACTGTTCAACACACTTCCACTACACATAAGGGACATAACTGACCGACCCCTCACAGTGTTCTCACTCGAAAAGCACCTCCAAAGGATACCTGATTACCAGGCTGTGATTCATACGTCAGGCTGCGAGCAGCCGCGTCCAACATCTCTGACTAAACGACCTACCACAAGACCTGGTCAGAGACCGGGCCGCGGAGACGTTGATCCTGGAAACCACCACTAGGCAGGACTAGAGAACAACGTGCAACATCAGACTTGGATACTCTCGTGAGTGGGGTAGAGGCTTACAGGGCTCCAGGAGAGCAAATGTCAGCACTGTGGAGAACTGCCCCACACACACCACCTTACCTTAAGGTTACCTTGAGATGGTTTCGGGGCTTAGCGTCCCCGCGGCCCGGTCCTCGACCAGGCCTCCTGGTTGCTGAACTGATCAACCAGGCTGTTGGAGGCGGCTGCTCGCAGCCTGATGTACGAGTCACAGCCTGCTTGATCAGGTATCCGTGATCAGGGACATGGAGGAGAACTGGGGGTGGCTTGCTAATATGCAAATGAGCAGTTATAGGGAACACGTGTGGTAAAGACGGACCAGCGCAGGTGACTGAACACCTGTATGACTGGTCCCATGACAAGTGTTTCACCAGACTGTGGTTCAAGGACGGTTATTGCGACAAGAAAATCCATCTCAAAGGATAGAGTATGAGCCGAGTATGAGAGATAGAGATAGGGGAGCCGGTCGGCCGAGCGGACAGCACGCTGGACTTGTGATCCTGTGGTCCTGGGTTCGATCCCAGGCGCCGGCGAGAAACAATAGGCAGAGTTTCTTTCACCCTATGCCCCTGTTACCTAGCAGTAAAATAGGTACCTGGGTGTTAGTCAGCTGTCACGGGCTGCTTCCTGGGAGTGGAGGCCTGGTCGAGGACCGGGCCGCGGGGACACTAAAGCCCCGAAATCATCTTAAGATAACCTCAAGATCAAGTAGCTTAGGCTATTTCTACCCTCCCTCTACTTCAAGCCCCCTCAAAGGGCGCACAAATCCAATGAGTACAAATCCAGTGAGTACAAATCCAATGAGTACAAATCCACAGTACAAGAATCACATTGCAGCCGGAATGTAGTTATCTTGAGGTTATCTCGAGATGATTTCGGGGCTTAGCGTCCCCGCGGCCCGGTCTCAACCAGGGCCTTCTTTTGTTAGCTTGTTAACTTAACGAGGTAACTTGGCCAGCACCCCCAGCCACCCACGCACACGCGAAGGACGTCATCCACTGACATTACAAAGATAGCACCTGTATCTTTATATGGCTGCTGACTCTACTTTAACTCATAAAAGTGGGCGCTGTCCGTTTCTTTGAAGAAAGGGGGGGGGTAATCCATGAGACTGTAGCCGTGTGCGTGCGTGCGTGCGTGCTCCAGTGTTTCCTTCTAATATATGAGGGTTAAACAATAGTACTCAACTGTACTATTCAACACAGTTCATCTACTGTGAAAGCTCCGACCCCAAAGGTACCGTACTTGCTCCGGTATATTTATCATCCTAATATCAGACACAGACAGGATGTATAAACTACAGCACTGTATCATCCTTTGCTGATAACACTAGGATTTCATGCGAGTAGACAATATAGAGGACACGGCGAACTCCAATCGATGTAAATCGGGTCTTTCAATGGGCCACAGATAATAATATGATGTTTATGATAAGAAGTTCCAGCTCCTGTGATATGGGAAAAAAATTAAAAACGGAAACAAAATATAAAACAGATCAAATCACACTATAGAACGAAAGGCAATGTAAAGGATCTAGGAGTAATCCTGTCAGAAGACCTTCAAGTAGCGGTCACGACTGCAAGAAAAATAGGTTGGATAACAAGGACCTTCCAAAGACGGGACGTCATACCACTGATAACACTAAGACACTTGTGCTCTCTAGGGTGGAATATTGTTGCACATTAACAGCCCCATTCACAGCCGGAGGAATTACTAACCTGGGGAGGATTGACTGGCGCAAATCCTTAACTGTAGCCTCTGTTTAACGCAACAGTAAAATGTGTACTTGGATGAAAAAACTATTCTTCGCGGCGGGATCGTATTTCAGGGACCTGCCCGAAACGCTTCGCGTACTAGTGGCTGTACAAGAATGTAACAACTCTTGTATATATCTCAAAAATATATATATCTCAAACCTAGACAGCGTGCAGAGATCCTTTATCGCTAAAATTCACTAAGTCGTCTTAATTATTAGTACAGATTAGAAGTTCTAAAATCTGTCTTCTCTTGAGCGCAGGCGGGAGAGATACATAATAATTTACACGTGGAAAATATTAGAGGGGCTGGTCCCAAACCTGCACACAGAAATAACACCACATGAGACCAGAAGACATGGCAGGATGTGCAGAATACCCCGTTGAAGAGCAGAGGTGCAACAGGTACTCTGAGAGAGAACTCTATCAACACCAGAGGCCCGAGACTGTTCAACACGCTTCCACTACACATAAGGGACATAACGGCCGACCCCCTCACAGTGTTCAGAGAGAACTATCAACATCAGAGGCCCGAGACTGTTCACACGCTTCCACTACACCATAAGGGGCATAACTGGCCGACCCCTCACAGTGTTCAAGAGAGAACTATCAACATCAGAGGCCCGAGACTGTTCAACACACTTCCACTACACATAAGGGACATAACTGGCCGACCCCTCACAGTGTTCAAGAGAGAACTATCAACATCAGAGGCCCGAGACTGTTCAACACACTTCCACTACACATAAGGGACATACCTGGCCGACCCCTCACAGTGTTCAGAGAGAACTATCAACATCAGGGCCCGAGACTGTTCAACACGCTTCCACTACACATAACTGGCCGACCCCTCACAGTGTTCAAGAGAGAACTATCAACATCAGAGGCCCGAGACTGTTCAACACGCTTCCACTACACATAAGGGACATAACTGGCCGACCCCTCACAGTGTTCAAGAGAGAACTATCAACATCAGAGGCCCGAGACTGTTCAACACACTTCCACTACCATAAGGGACATAACTGGCCGACCCCTCACAGTGTTCAAGAGAGAACTATCAACATCAGAGGCCCGAGACTGTTTCAACACACTTCCACTACACATAAGGGACAAAACTGGCCGACCCCTCACAGTGTTCAAGAGAGAACTATCAACATCAGAGGCCCGAGACTGTTCAACACGCTTCCACTACACATAGGGACATAACTGGCCGACCCCTCACAGTGTTCAAGAGAGAACTATCAACATCAGAGGCCCGAGACTGTTCAACACGTTCCACTACACATAAGAG
>WNGS01007182.1:727898-740616 GCA_020271785.1 Procambarus virginalis
TGGTGAGCCGTAGGTGGACTTACCCGGCACAGGAGCGGGGGCAAGTAGCACGGGCTATGTGTGAGCTCCGTAGTGGAACTTACCTGGCACCAGGGGAGCGGGGGCAAGTTAGCACGGGCTATGGTGAGCCCGTAGGGACTTGCCGGCCACAGGAGTCGGGGCAAGTAGCAACGGGCTATGGTGGAGCCCGTAGTGGACTTACCTGGCTACCAGGAGCGGGGGCCAGGGCAAGTAGCACGGGCTATGGTGAGCCCGTAGTGGACTTACCGGCACAGGAGCTGGGGGCAAGAAGCACGGGCTATGGGTGAACCCCGTAGGGAGACTTACCCGGCACAGGAACGGGTCTGCAACTCTGATCGTACCGCCCGTGGAATTGATCGATTGATGAAGATTAAGCCCCCCCAAAGAGATGGCATGGGCATGAATAACCCGTGCCGAGCCCGTAAGTGAGAGATTACTTATATATACTGTGGGTGCTGTCCACGACCATTCCTACAACACACCCCTATGCACTTTTTCCTTGCCATTTTTATTAAATTAAGGACTAGGGCCCAGTCAATCCCCACCCAATCAGGGGCCCCTAACCTAACCGATAACGCTACCTACACAAATCATGGAGTACTCACTCACTCCCATCACAGCCTCTTATAAACCAGTAGTAATTGTTATTTTTTCTGGTACTGGTGTTGTAGTCTGCTGGGAGGTATGCAGACTGTGTATGCACTGTGGTGAGTTGTATTGTTCAGTCACTGCTGGTGAGTTGTACTTGTGCATCACTGCTGGTGAGTTGTATTTGCAGTCACTGCGTGGTGAGTTGTATTGTGCAGTCACTGCTGGGAGGTATTGTGCAGTCACTTCTGGGAGTGTATTGTGCAGTCAGTGCTGGGAGGTATTGTGCAGTCACTGCTGTGAGGTATTGTGCAGTCATGCTGGCGAGGTATTGTGCAGTCACTTCTGGTGAGTGTATTGTGCAGTCACTGCTGGTGAGTTGTTATTGTGCTAGTCACTGCTGGTGAGGTATTGTGCAGTCACTGCTGGGAGTGTATTGTGCAGTCACTGCTGGGAGGTATTGTGCAGTCACTGCTGGTGAGTTGTATTGTGCAGTCATGATGGTTGGTCATGCGGGTTTTGCTACTGGTGATTGTTGTATCATGCGTGAACAGTGCATCTGCTGGTGAGTTGTTAGTGCATACAACTGCTGGTGAGCGTATTGTGCAGTCACTGACTGGTGAGGTATTGTGCAGCAGCTGACTGGTGAGTGTTTGTGCAGGTCACTGCTGGTAAGGTATGGTGTGCAGTCCTGCTTAGGGGTATAGTAGTGCAGTCACTGCTGGTGTAGTTGTATGTGTGCAGTCACTGCTGGAGGTGCACGCTGTGAGTTTATTGTGGGCAGTCACGCTGGTTAGTTGTATTTGGTCAGTCACTGCTGGTGAGTGGTATTGTTCATCACTGCTGGTGAGTATTGTTGCTGTCATCTGCGGTGAGTTGTATTGTGCGTCACGCGGTGGTATGTGCGCAGCGTGTGAGGTATGTTGCAGGTGCCACGGCTGGTGAGTGTGTAGTTGTGTAGTCACTGCTGGTGAGGTGTATTGTGCTAGTTCGTTGAGTAAGCTGCAGCTCCCTGGTGAGTTGATATGTGCAGTCACTGCGGTGAGGGTTGTATTGTGCAGTCACTGCTGGTGAGTGTGTATTGTGCAGTCAGCTGGTGAGTTGTATTGTGCAGTCACCTGGCGAGTGTATTGTGCAGTCACTGCTGGCGAGTTGTATTGTGCAGTCAGTGCTAGGTGAGGTATTGTGCAGTCACTGCTGGCGAGGTATTGTGCAGTCAGCGGAGAGTTCAGTGCGGAGGTATTGTGCAGTCACTGCTGGGAGGTATTGTGCAGTCACTTCTGCGAGTGTATTGTGCAGTCAGTGCTGGTGAGGTATTGTGCAGTCACTTCTGTGAGGTTTGTGCAGTCATGCTGGTGAGGTATTGTGCAGTCACTGCTGGTGAGGTAGTTGTGCAGTCACTGCTGGCGAGGTTTGTGCAGTCACTTCTGGCGAGGTATTGTGCAGTCACTCTGGCGAGTTGTATTGTGCAGTCACTTGCTGAGCGAGGTATTGTGCAGTCACTTCTGGCGAGGTATTGTGCAGTCACTCTGGCGAGGTATTGTGCAGTCACTTCTGGCGAGGTATTGTGCAGTCACGTGCTGGCGAGGTATTGTGCAGTCACTTCTGGCGAGGTATTGTGCAGTCACTGCTGCGAGGTATTGTGCAGTCAGTGCTGGCGAGGTATTGTGCAGTCACTTGCTGCGAGGTATTGTGCAGTCAGTGCTGGCGAGGTATTGTGCAGTCACTCTGCGAGGTATTGTGCAGTCAGTGCTGGCGAGGTATTGTGCAGTCACTTCTGGCGAGGTATTGTGCAGTCATGCTGGCGAGGTATTGTGCAGTCACTTGCTGGCGAGGTATTGTGCAGTCAGTGCTGGCGAGGTATTGTGCAGTCACTTCTGGCGAGGTATTGTGACAGTCAACTGGTTGTGTTATCATAACCGCAGCTTATAACGATCTGAAGCATTCCACAAACACACATTTGTCTGTTTATTATTCCCGTGGGTATGCTACACGCCAACCATAATAGTAAGGGAAGTCCAGCAGGGAATAATATTTAAGAACAAAACTGTCACAACATAATAGTGCCCCGACCTGTTAAACGAAAATTAATCAATGGCGCAAGCGTTTCGGTCAGTCTTAGACCGTTATCAAGATAGCCCGTGCTACTTGGAACTCTGTTCCCAGTAGCTGAATCTAAAGACTACAACGTACATTCGAGAGGATATAGAATCAACAGACAGCAGCCGAGACAAGCTGTCGGCCAGACGGGGGGTAGGGACTGCTAGTCAATTGCAGACTATCCCTCCCCCCTCTCTCCATCCAACTTACTCTCAGTCCTCGGTGAGTTTGAAGGCTAAGGTGACTTATTTTGTGTTTCCAACTGAAGGTGTTTTGTGATTTCTGACGCAGACAGTTGTAAGTGGTCTCAATGTCTTACGTGTGACGCACCTTGTATGTTAATCTTGACACGGTGAACAGTAAGTTAAATTGCTTGAATTATGATACTTATGTTAAATATATTTGATTAACTTACTTTGTATTCTAACTTGGTGTTCGCTAGATGTTAGATTTTGATATATTGCAAGGGAAGGAAAGGAATTATCAGGAGAAGCGCCAAGTCATTATGACTATATAGCACTGGGAAGGGGTCAGGATAAGGATTTGGGATGGGGCAGGGAGGAGAAAGAATGGTGCCCAACCACTTGGAAGGTCGGGGATTGAACGCCGATCTGCATGAAGTGAGACCGTCGCTCTACCGTCCAGCCCAAGTGGATGGGATATATTGCAAGCTAGACTGTAGAGCACTCTGAGGTTACTGGTTTTAAGATATTAATATACGAGTACAAGCTAACATCATCTTTGGCAACAACTTAGAATACAGACAAGTTTCATTCCTTGTCTTGGATGTACTGAACTAGAATGGATGGTTATCTTGAGGTTATCTTGAGATGATTTCGGGGCTTTAGTGTCCCCGCGGCCCGGTCCTCGACCAGGCCTCCACCCCCAGGAAGCAGCCCGTGACAGCTGACTAACACCCAGGTACCTATTTTACTGCTAGGTAACAGGGGCATAGGGTGAAAGAAACTCTGCCCATTATTTCTCACCGGCGCCTGCGATCGAACCCAGGACCACAGGATCACAAGTCCAGCGTGCTGTCTGCTCGGCCGACCGGCTCCCAGGCCTAGCCTAGGTGAAAGACATTGCGGTAACAGCTGAGGAAGAAAACTATTAGCATCACTAGACTTGTATCCGTCTGGCTCCTGTCTTCCAGGTTACGGGCTCACCATAGCCCGTGCTACTTGGAACTTTGTTCCAGGTAGCGAATCTTTAACAACAACTCTTCCAGGGCTGAGTGTACCTGGTTGATGGGGTTCTGGGAGTTGTTCTACTCCTCAAGCCCGGCCCGAGGCCAGACTTGACTTGTGAGAGTTTGGTCCACCAGGCTGTTGCTTGGAGCGGACCACAGGCCCACATACCCACCACAGCCCGGTTGTCCGGCACTCCTTGGATAAAACTATCTAGTTTTCTCTTGAAGATGTCCACGGTTGTTCCTGTAACATTTCTTATAGTCGCTGGGGAGGACGTTGAACAACCGTGGACCTCTGATGTTTATACAGTGTTCTCTGATTGTGCCTTTGGCACCTCTGCTATTCACTGGACCTCTGATGTTTATACTGTGTTCTCTGATTGTGTCTTTGGCACCTCTGCTCTTCACTGGTTCTATTCTGCATTTTCTTCCATATCGTTCACTCCAGTACGTTGTTATTTTACTGTGTAGATTTGGGACCTGGCCCTCCAGTATTTTCCATGTGTATATTATTTGGTATCTCTCTCGTCTCCTTTCTAGTGAGTACATTTGGAGAGCTTTGAGACGATCCCAATAATTTAGGTGTTTTATCTCGTCTATGCGTGCCGTATATGTTCTCTGTATTCCCTCTATTTCAGCAATCTCTCCTGCTCTGAAGGGGGAAGTGAGTACTGAGCAGTACTCAAGACGGGACAACACAAGTGACTGGAAGAGTACAACCATTGTGATGGGATCCCTGGATTTGAAAGTTCTCGTAATCCATCCGATCATTTTTCTGATTGACGCAATATTTGCTTGGTTATGCTCCCTAAAACGTTAGGGCGTCAGACATCATTATCCCTTGTGGCCTATTGGGGTTCCTGTCTTCCATGACCACGAGAGAGAGATAGGGGGGGGGGGAGGTTTTCAGTGTGAAAAAAGGTGACCAGGTTTACACTTCACTACACAGAAATCACAATAGCGTGATGTATCAAATGAACAAATCCTCAAGGGCCGTGTCGAGGATTCGAACCTGCGTCCAAGAGCATCGCAGACGCTGCTTAAATCGTTTGAGCTACGACATGGTATAAGAATTGCAACCAGAAATTCTAATGAATTTACTTGGATCCTGCAGCCTCTCCGAGACACAAACGAGGTTTAGTGTGTGAGCGCCTCCAGCAGCAGGCTAGGGGAGCCGAGCCGCACATTACACCACACTCACCTACTAGTGTGGTTATCATTCACCGCCATACTCACCTGAGAACCTTTCAACACTTAACACCTATGGAGTGCACCTAGAGTTTTAATATCTGGCAAATAACTGGAATATTTAACCATAATACGGACATTTTAGAGGCAAGATTGAAAACGATTAGATGTAGCTATATGGCCTACCTATCCCTAGTGTCTAGATATGGCCTGCCTATCCCTAGTGCCTAGATATGGCCTGCCTATCCCTAGTGTCTAGATATGGCCTACCTATCCCTAGTGTCTAGATATGGCCTGCCTATCCCTAGTGTCTAGATATGGCCTGCCTATCCCTAGTGTCTAGATATGGCCTGCCTATCCCTAGTGCTTAGATATGGCCTGCCTATCCCTAGTGTCTAGATATGGCCTGCCTATCCCTAGTGCCTAGATAGGCCTGCCTATCCTAGTGTCTAGATATGGCCTGCCTATCCCTAGTGTCTAGATATGGCCTGCCTATCCCTAGTGTCTAGATATGGCCTACCTATCCTAGTGTCTAGATATGGCCTGCCTATCCCTAGTGTCTAGATATGGCCTGCCTATCCCTAGTGCCTAGATATGGCCTACCTATCCTAGTGCCTAGATATGGCCTATAGGCCTAGTGCATCGTGTTCCTCCAGTTGGATTATTTTTAAACAAATTTTATTCCACTTTTTCGCTTCGGCACATGTTAAATACTTCTAGAGTGACGAAGGTACAGACAAAGTGGATGGTTATTTGTAACCACAGGACAAGCAGAGGAATAAGAGGCACGAGGGATGTAGAACTGTTTTGGCATGCTGGAGGCTTCCCACACCGCTTGCCACACTCTCCAGGGAGCAAGTCCCTCTCTCTCTCTCTCTCTCTCTCTCTCTCTCTCTCTCTCTCTCTCTCTCTTTTCCAACCACTTGGATCATTGGGGATTGAGCGGCGACCCAGCAAGAAGCGAATCCGTCTCTGTACCGATCAGACTAAGTGAATGGACTACTATATATTTGAAAGCGTATATACGATCAGATCCTATCCCTCTTCCCCTCTCCCTCAAGCCCCTACTGAGCAGACCCTCATCACCAACTTCACCCACACACATACCAATAAAGCAAGTGAACTGGCAGAAAGGGCGTAGGAAGAAAACCCAGATGTAATAGGAATCACAGAAACAAAACTGTCAGGAGTCATAACAATTGGTGTGTTTCCAAAGGACTACCATATAGCAAAAAAAAAGAGAGGGGGAAAGGAAGGCAGAGGAGGAGGAGTGGCCCTGCTGATAAGGAAGGACTAAAGTTTCGAAGAGATGGAAATTCCGGGCTGTGACGGATTCAGAGACTACATAACAGGAACTATGACAATAGGTGGACCTAAGATAATAGTGGCAGTCACTTACAACCTCCACTAAATGACAGAAGACCTAGACAGGAGTTTGATAGGAACAACATGGCAACCAATAATATAATAGAAAGAGCAGCTTCAGTTGCCCACAGGAATGACTCCAGACTCTTAACCATGAACGATTTCAACCATGGAAAGATAGACTGGGAGAATGGGAACCCACATGGTGGTGCAGATACATGGAGAGCCAAACTCTTGGACTTGGCAGCAAGGAACTTTGAGCCAACATGTCAGGGAACCAACAAGAATGAGAGGCAATGACGAACCAGCTAGATTCGACCTGATATTCACCTTGAATGCGTCAGAAATATGAGAAGTCAAATATGAAGCCCCCATAGGAATGAGTGACCACAGTGTACTGACTTAAGTATCTGGTGGAGGTAGGGATAACCTATCCAAGGATGGTATTGGAAGGGAAAAGATTAAATTACCGAAGAGGGAAATATGACGAGATGAGGAACTTCCTAATGGGAGTACCATGGAAAACAAAACTCAAGAGAGAAGACTGTACAGGATATAATGGACTATATCACCCAGAAGTGCCAAAAAGCTGCAGACAGGTTTATCCCGGCCCAATATGAGAAAAACGAAAAGCAACAGAAGAATCCATGGTTCAAGCAGGAATGAAGGTTGCAAAGCAATTGAGTACAAGAACATAAGAGAAACTAAAGGAATAACGGAACGCCAGAAAGCAGGAGAGATACCAGAGGACCAGAAATGAGTACCTCAGAGTGAGGAGGGAAGCAGAGAGACAGTATGAAAATGACATTGCGAGTAAAGTCAAGACCCGACCAAAGCTGCTCCACAGCCACATCAGGAGGACAACAGCAGTAAAGAAACAAGTGATGAAACTGAGAAGAGGGAGACAAGATACACAGAGAATGACAAGGAAGTATGTGAAGAACTCGAGAGATTCCAGGAGGTCTTCACAATAGAACAAGGAGAAGCCCCCGTGCCAAATGAGGCGGCGGCAAACCAAGCAACCTTGGAGGAATTTGACCTCACCAGTGATGAGGTGACCTGGGTGACGGAGGGGAGCAGGGGCCACACACAACACACCAGGGATGAGTATACCAGGGATGAGTATACCAGGGATGAGTATACCAGGGATGAGTATAACAAACACAAGCTCTCTCCACATGACAACAGTGTCTGAACACTTCCTCACTTACTTATTATCGCCCACCTGCCCCTACAGGCCTCAACCCACACCTGCCCCCTACAGCCCCCCCACCTGCCCCCTACAGGGCCCCTCCTCCCCTACAGGGGCCCCTTCTCCCCTACAGGGCCCCTCCTTCCCTACAGGGGCCCCCCTCCTCTACAGGGCCCCTCCTCCCCTACAGGGGCCCCTCCTCCCCTACAGGGGCCCCTCCTCCCCTACAGGGGCCCCCCCTCCTCTACAGGGCCCCTCCTCCCCTACAGGGGCCCCTCCGCCCCTACAGGGCCCCCTCCTCCCCTACAGGGCCCCTGCTCCCTACAGGGCCCCTCCTCCCCTACAGGGCCCCCTCCTCCCCTACAGGGCCCCCTGCTCCTACAGGGCCCTCCTCCCCTACAGGGCCCTCTGCATCATACTAGTCATCTAGTAGAATGTAGCCGGGACCCGGGAGCCAGAATACACGAGAGTGTAGATTAATGTACACAAGTGCCCCGGACAACTTGATGGTATATACGCAGCCCCGCTCCTGTGCCAGGTAAGTCCACTACGGGCTCACCATAGCCCGTGCTACTTGCCCCGCTCCTGTGCCAGGTAAGTCCACTACGGGCTCACCATAGCCCGTGCTACTTGCCCCGCTCCTGTGCCAGGTAAGTCCACTACGGGCTCACCATAGCCCGTGCTACTTGCCCCGCTCCTGTGCCAGGTAAGTCCACTACGGGCTCACCATAGCCCGTGCTACTTGCCCCGCTCCTGTGCCAGGTAAGTCCACTACGGGCTCACCATAGCCCGTGCTACTTGCCCCGCTCCTGTGCCAGGTAAGTCCACTACGGGCTCACCATAGCCCGTGCTACTTGCCCCGCTCCTGTGCCAGGTAAGTCCACTACGGGCTCACCATAGCCCGTGCTACTTGCCCCGCTCCTGTGCCAGGTAAGTCCACTACGGGCTCACCATAGCCCGTGCTACTTGCCCCGCTCCTGTGCCAGGTAAGTCCACTACGGGCTCACCATAGCCCGTGCTACTTGCCCCGCTCCTGTGCCAGGTAAGTCCACTACGGGCTCACCATAGCCCGTGCTACTTGCCCCGCTCCTGTGCCAGGTAAGTCCACTACGGGCTCACCATAGCCCGTGCTACTTGCCCCGCTCCTGTGCCAGGTAAGTCCACTACGGGCTCACCATAGCCCGTGCTACTTGCCCCGCTCCTGTGCCAGGTAAGTCCACTACGGGCTCACCATAGCCCGTGCTACTTGCCCCGCTCCTGTGCCAGGTAAGTCCACTACGGGCTCACCATAGCCCGTGCTACTTGCCCCGCTCCTGTGCCAGGTAAGTCCACTACGGGCTCACCATAGCCCGTGCTACTTGCCCCGCTCCTGTGCCAGGTAAGTCCACTACGGGCTCACCATAGCCCGTGCTACTTGCCCCGCTCCTGTGCCAGGTAAGTCCACTACGGGCTCACCATAGCCCGTGCTACTTGCCCCGCTCCTGTGCCAGGTAAGTCCACTACGGGCTCACCATAGCCCGTGCTACTTGCCCCGCTCCTGTGCCAGGTAAGTCCACTACGGGCTCACCATAGCCCGTGCTACTTGCCCCGCTCCTGTGCCAGGTAAGTCCACTACGGGCTCACCATAGCCCGTGCTACTTGCCCCGCTCCTGTGCCAGGTAAGTCCACTACGGGCTCACCATAGCCCGTGCTACTTGCCCCGCTCCTGTGCCAGGTAAGTCCACTACGGGCTCACCATAGCCCGTGCTACTTGCCCCGCTCCTGTGCCAGGTAAGTCCACTACGGGCTCACCATAGCCCGTGCTACTTGCCCCGCTCCTGTGCCAGGTAAGTCCACTACGGGCTCACCATAGCCCGTGCTACTTGCCCCGCTCCTGTGCCAGGTAAGTCCACTACGGGCTCACCATAGCCCGTGCTACTTGCCCCGCTCCTGTGCCAGGTAAGTCCACTACGGGCTCACCATAGCCCGTGCTACTTGCCCCGCTCCTGTGCCAGGTAAGTCCACTACGGGCTCACCATAGCCCGTGCTACTTGCCCCGCTCCTGTGCCAGGTAAGTCCACTACGGGCTCACCATAGCCCGTGCTACTTGCCCCGCTCCTGTGCCAGGTAAGTCCACTACGGGCTCACCATAGCCCGTGCTACTTGCCCCGCTCCTGTGCCAGGTAAGTCCACTACGGGCTCACCATAGCCCGTGCTACTTGCCCCGCTCCTGTGCCAGGTAAGTCCACTACGGGCTCACCATAGCCCGTGCTACTTGCCCCGCTCCTGTGCCAGGTAAGTCCACTACGGGCTCACCATAGCCCGTGCTACTTGCCCCGCTCCTGTGCCAGGTAAGTCCACTACGGGCTCACCATAGCCCGTGCTACTTGCCCCGCTCCTGTGCCAGGTAAGTCCACTACGGGCTCACCATAGCCCGTGCTACTTGCCCCGCTCCTGTGCCAGGTAAGTCCACTACGGGCTCACCATAGCCCGTGCTACTTGCCCCGCTCCTGTGCCAGGTAAGTCCACTACGGGCTCACCATAGCCCGTGCTACTTGCCCCGCTCCTGTGCCAGGTAAGTCCACTACGGGCTCACCATAGCCCGTGCTACTTGCCCCGCTCCTGTGCCAGGTAAGTCCACTACGGGCTCACCATAGCCCGTGCTACTTGCCCCGCTCCTGTGCCAGGTAAGTCCACTACGGGCTCACCATAGCCCGTGCTACTTGCCCCGCTCCTGTGCCAGGTAAGTCCACTACGGGCTCACCATAGCCCGTGCTACTTGCCCCGCTCCTGTGCCAGGTAAGTCCACTACGGGCTCACCATAGCCCGTGCTACTTGCCCCGCTCCTGTGCCAGGTAAGTCCACTACGGGCTCACCATAGCCCGTGCTACTTGCCCCGCTCCTGTGCCAGGTAAGTCCACTACGGGCTCACCATAGCCCGTGCTACTTGCCCCGCTCCTGTGCCAGGTAAGTCCACTACGGGCTCACCATAGCCCGTGCTACTTGCCCCGCTCCTGTGCCAGGTAAGTCCACTACGGGCTCACCATAGCCCGTGCTACTTGCCCCGCTCCTGTGCCAGGTAAGTCCACTACGGGCTCACCATAGCCCGTGCTACTTGCCCCGCTCCTGTGCCAGGTAAGTCCACTACGGGCTCACCATAGCCCGTGCTACTTGCCCCGCTCCTGTGCCAGGTAAGTCCACTACGGGCTCACCATAGCCCGTGCTACTTGCCCCGCTCCTGTGCCAGGTAAGTCCACTACGGGCTCACCATAGCCCGTGCTACTTGCCCCGCTCCTGTGCCAGGTAAGTCCACTACGGGCTCACCATAGCCCGTGCTACTTGCCCCGCTCCTGTGCCAGGTAAGTCCACTACGGGCTCACCATAGCCCGTGCTACTTGCCCCGCTCCTGTGCCAGGTAAGTCCACTACGGGCTCACCATAGCCCGTGCTACTTGCCCCGCTCCTGTGCCAGGTAAGTCCACTACGGGCTCACCATAGCCCGTGCTACTTGCCCCGCTCCTGTGCCAGGTAAGTCCACTACGGGCTCACCATAGCCCGTGCTACTTGCCCCGCTCCTGTGCCAGGTAAGTCCACTACGGGCTCACCATAGCCCGTGCTACTTGCCCCGCTCCTGTGCCAGGTAAGTCCACTACGGGCTCACCATAGCCCGTGCTACTTGCCCCGCTCCTGTGCCAGGTAAGTCCACTACGGGCTCACCATAGCCCGTGCTACTTGCCCCGCTCCTGTGCCAGGTAAGTCCACTACGGGCTCACCATAGCCCGTGCTACTTGCCCCGCTCCTGTGCCAGGTAAGTCCACTACGGGCTCACCATAGCCCGTGCTACTTGCCCCGCTCCTGTGCCAGGTAAGTCCACTACGGGCTCACCATAGCCCGTGCTACTTGCCCCGCTCCTGTGCCAGGTAAGTCCACTACGGGCTCACCATAGCCCGTGCTACTTGCCCCGCTCCTGTGCCAGGTAAGTCCACTACGGGCTCACCATAGCCCGTGCTACTTGCCCCGCTCCTGTGCCAGGTAAGTCCACTACGGGCTCACCATAGCCCGTGCTACTTGCCCCGCTCCTGTGCCAGGTAAGTCCACTACGGGCTCACCATAGCCCGTGCTACTTGCCCCGCTCCTGTGCCAGGTAAGTCCACTACGGGCTCACCATAGCCCGTGCTACTTGCCCCGCTCCTGTGCCGGGTAAGTCCACTACGGGCTCACCATAGCCCGTGCTACTTGCCCCGCTCCTGTGCCAGGTAAGTCCACTACGGGCTCACCATAGCCCGTGCTACTTGCCCCGCTCCTGTGCCAGGTAAGTCCACTACGGGCTCACCATAGCCCGTGCTACTTGCCCCGCTCCTGTGCCAGGTAAGTCCACTACGGGCTCACCATAGCCCGTGCTACTTGCCCCGCTCCTGTGCCAGGTAAGTCCACTACGGGCTCACCATAGCCCGTGCTACTTGCCCCGCTCCTGTGCCAGGTAAGTCCACTACGGGCTCACCATAGCCCGTGCTACTTGCCCGCTCCTGTGCCAGGTAAGTCCACTACGGGCTCACCATAGCCCGTGCTACTTGCCCCGCTCCTGTGCCAGGTAAGTCCACTACGGGCTCACCATAGCCCGTGCTACTTGCCCGCTCCTGTGCCAGGTAAGTCCACTACGGGCTCACCATAGCCCGTGCTACTTGCCCCGCTCCTGTGCAGGTAAGTCCACTACGGGCTCACCATAGCCCGTGCTACTTGCCCCCGCCTGTGTCAGGAAGTCCACTACGGGCTCACCATAGCCCGTGCTACTTGCCCCGTCCTGTGCCAGGTAAGTCCACTACGGGCTCACCATAGTCCGTGCTACTTGCCCCGTCCTGTGCCAGGTAAGTCCACTACGGGCTCACCATAGCCCGTGCTACTTGGAACTTTTGGTTCCAGCAATGAATCTAAAAACATAACAAAGAGGTTTTGTATAATTGAGAGACAATTAGAAGGTCTACAATTACAATTAGACAGGTCATTAGAAGGTCATTAAGCCTACTCTAGTAGGTTAATGGGGAGATACGATGATACAATTAATTATGAACTAGTCCTCGCTGACAGGTCATTAGGCCG
>WNGS01007182.1:748143-788616 GCA_020271785.1 Procambarus virginalis
CCGTGCCCCCACACCCGTCTGGTGGGAGGGGTGACAGTCCCGTGCCTCCACACCCGTCTGGTGGGAGGGGTGACAGCCCCGTGCCTCCACACCCGTCTGGTGGGAGGGGTGACAGCCCCGTGCCTCCACACCCGTCTGGTGTAAAGGGTTGTTCAACGTCCTCCCAGCAAGCATAAGAAATATTGCCGGAACAACCGTGGACATCTTCAAGAGGAAACTGGACTGTTTTCTTCAAGACGTGCCGGACCAACCAGGCTGTGGAGGGTATGTGGGCCTGCGGGCCGCTCCAAGCAACAGCCTGGTGGACCAAACTCTCACAAGTCAAGCCTGGCCTCGGGCCGCTCCAAGCAACAGCCTGGTGGACCAAACTCTCACAAGTCAAGCCTGGCCTGCGGGCTGCTCCAAGCAACAGCCTGGTGGACCAAACTCTCACAAGTCAAGCCTGGCCTGCGGGCCGCTCCAAGCAACAGCTTGGTGGACCAAACTCTCACAAGTCAAGCCTGGCCTCGGGCCGCTCCAAGCAACAGCCTGGTGGACCAAACTCTCACAAGTCAAGCCTGGCCTCGGGCCGGGCTTGGGGAGTAGAAGAACTCTCAGAACCCCATCAACCAGGTAAGGAATCTGTCAGAACCTTGTATACCACATATGTAAGACCAAACGCTCATCATACTGGAAGAAGAACTACGGTACAAGATACACACAATGTTTTCTGTGGTGAGGTCTAGGGGAAGAGGGTCAGCTGAACACACTTGCCAGAGGGCTTAGCCAGAGGGCCTTACCAGAGGGCCTTACCAGAGGGCCTTACCAGAGGGCCTTACCAGAGGGCCTTACCAGAGGGCCTAGCCAGAGGGCCTTGCCAGAGGGCCTAGCCAGAGGGCCTTACCAGAGGGCCTTACCAGAGGGCCTAGCCAGAGGGTCTAGCCAGAGGGCCTAGCCAGAGGGCCTAGCCAGAGGGCCTAGCCAGAGGGCCTAGCCAGAGTAAGGCCAGTGTTGGCGGCAGAAGGAGAGTGAGAGTCGACGATGAATATATACATGGATAAGTATCATCATGACGCCTTATCTGTGGTGGACATTTCTACGTGGTGGCCGGTGACAGTCAAGCAGATGATATCTACCTTGGGGTTCAACACGCTCATAAAGGGCGTGTATCACATTTACCGTAGCCATCTTGAGGTTATCTGGAGATGATTTCGGGGCTTAGTGTCCCCGCGGCCCGGTCCTCGACCAGGCCTCCACCCCCAGGAAGCAGCCCGTGACAGCTGACACCCAGCTACCTATTTACTGCTAGGTAACAGGGGCATGAGGGTAAAAAACATTTTGCCCATTTGTCTCCGCCTCCACCGGGGATCGAACCCGGAACCTCAGGACTACGAATCCGAAGCGCTGTCCACCCAGCCGTCAGGCGCCATGAAGAATTATTATGAACAACTAATATTATTATTGAGAAATTAGCCCTCCAATGAGTCCATACACTGGTCAATAGTTCCAACCAGCAGTCAGGCACCCGAGTCTGCCCTGGTGCTTTGAGGAGGCAATATCAGAGAGAACAGGTGCACCTCGCCCCACACACCTGCCTCCACACACGTGTCTTGGCAGGACACAACTATCCCTCCCCCCACTCTCCCTACACGCACAATGGCACGCTGCCTATCCCCACCACAGTCAATACACACAAGAATGTGCCAAGTTGCCCGGCCCACCTGTTGGCACTGTTGTGTTGCCCTCCCAGTCCCCTCCCTCCACCATACTGCACACTCACTCCCTCTAGTGGCCTGCCCCTCGTCCCAACACCTGCAGGGACCACTGCCCCTCGTCCCAACACCTGCAGGGACCACTGCCCCTCGTCCCAACACCTGCAGGGACCACTGTCCCTCGTCCCAACGCCTGCAGGGACCACTGTCCCTCGTCCCAACACCCGCAGGGACCACTGTCCCTCGTCCCAACACCTGCAGGGACCACTGTCCCTCGTCCCAACACCTGCAGGAACCACTGCCCCTCGTCCCAACACCTGCAGGGACCACTGCCCCTCGTCCCAACACCTGCAGGGACCACTGTCCCTCGTCCCAACACCTGCAGGGACCACTGCCCCTCGTCCCAACACCTGCAGGGACCACTGCCCCTCGTCCCAACACCCGCAGGGACCACTGCCCCTCGTCTCAACACCTGCAGGGACCACNTGAATGTGATGTGGAGGTTCAAACAAGAAGTCCTGGGTCATGCGGATCTTATTCAGTGAATGGGTAAATGACTGTTTTCGGCCCCACATGTGAGGATTATCTCGTTGAGAAGCAGTTACCACTCAAGGCTTGCTTGTGCTCGATAATGCACCTGCGCATCCTCCACAAATGCAAGATGGTGTTCCTGAAGAATCAGTTCATCATCAAGTTTCTTCCTCCATACACCACTCGCTCCTCCAACCCATGGACCAGCAAGTCATTGCTAACTTTAAGAAGCTGTACATGAAGGCTTTGATGGAGAGGTGTGTTATGTGATAGACACTACAGAGCTGACCCTCGAACAATTGTGGAAGGACCACTTCAATATCATGGGAGCCTTGCATTTGATTGATAAGGCATGGGAAGGAGTGTCACGGAGGACCCTACACGCTGCATGGCGAAATCTGTGGCGGGGGGTGTCTCTGAGCGAGACTTTGAAGGTTTCGGTCCTGCACCTGCAGCCACACATGTGGTGACCCGGATGTGCTTTTAGTGATGATATTTGTTGCTCTGGGGCAAACATGGGTCTAGAGGTGGATGCCGCTATGTGCAGGAATTAGTGGAGGAGCACAGTGATGAACTGACCACTGAGGAACTCCTGGAACTGCAGAAAGAACTAGTGCAACAGGAGGTAAAGGAACTCTCATCGGGAAGAGGAGGAGGTATGGGAAGATGCTGTCCCGTCCAGTGAGATCAGGGACGTGTTGGGAATGTTCGAAAAGGTGACCACATTCACGGAAAAGCATCACCCTGATAAGGCGGTGACAACACGTTGGTGAACATGTTTAATGGACAATGTGCTGTCTCGGTTTAGGGACAACTCTAAAACGTAGACAACACCAGTGGCACTCGATACGGTCTGTGGAAAGGGTGAGAAAAGACGTGATAGTGAACCATAACCCGGTCCCAGTGGGGTTAAATTCCCAAAGAGAGAGCCCGCCTGACCCACAGGTGGAGTCTCCCTCCACGCCATAACCCCTCTCCTCCTTCCCACCTCCCGATCCTCTCTCTCAAGCCAGCAGTCTCTTCATAAAGTAAAGTGAATGTAAAAATGGGAACAGGCAAACAAACATTATTGTACATGTATAGTGTCATATTACCAGTGTATAATGTCATATTATTGTTTTTGGGGCTGGAACGGATTATTTCTATTTATATTATTTTCAATGGGGAACTTCGTTTTGAATGACGTTAGTTTCACATGACGACCACAGCGCCGGAACGGATTAAATTCGTTATTCGAGGTTCCACTGTATTTTATCATCCATGTAATTAAAAGCGTGTCTGAAGTTGTTAAGTGATGTATATGCTCCTCTCACATGAACACACATGTTTTTTGTGTGTTCCTCTGGTGACAGTTTACTATAAAACATCCCTTAGGTCTCGTTCTTTATTAGTGTTTTTTAATTCCTTTACACGTAAGTTGTGTGTGGTCTATTTTCTCCAATTCCACATTCTATAATATGATATTTTATCTTAATTTTTACCAAAGAACCACACGCTAGTGGCCTCGACGAGGACAGGAAGTGATTTGATTGTCAAAGGTCCCCCCATTTGCCTTATGATCTTTTTCCAGTTGAATTTTAAAATGTAACAGTTTTGGCATGTATGGCTTCGGCGGGTAGGCAGTTCCACAAGTTTATAACCCTGTGGATGCAAAAGCATCTTCTGTTCTCAGTCCTACATTGTGGCTTGAAATTGTTTTGCCTTGTTTGTTCTTTTTGTAAAACACAAAAGTTGTTGTTTTGTAGAAGTTTGTTTGTACATTTATTCACATTGAATTCCATTTGCCACATGTTTTACCAAGCACTTATTTTATCTAGATCCATTTGAAGGGCATGACAATCATCTTCCATCTTCACCAGGCTCTCAGCATCATCTGCAAACATTCATATAATTTTGTATTCCTTATGGGAGATCATTTATGTAGACGATGAACATAACTGGTGCAAGAACTGAACCCTGTGGTACTTTACTAGTAACACTCCTACAGTCCAATGTCCAACCACTTGGTCTGGGCGGTAGAACAATGGTCTCGCTTCATGCAGGTCGGCGTTCAATCCCGACCGTCCAAGTGGTTGGACACCATTCCTGCCCCCCGTTCCATCCCAAATCCTTATCCTGACCCCTTCCAAGTGCTATATAGTTGTAATGGCTTGGCGCTTTCCCCCCTGATAGTTCCCTTCCCTTCCTACAGACCTACATTGGACTAGTAACACTCTTACATTGCTTCTGATTACAATCCTCATCTTTCTGTTAGAAAATTTTTCATCCATGTGTTTGCGTGCACATACACGCGTATTAGAGAAAACTGTATGTACAGTATATACAAGACAGAGGAAAAATAGATTGGTT
This sequence comes from Procambarus virginalis, assembly GCA_020271785.1. Lineage (NCBI taxonomy): Eukaryota > Metazoa > Arthropoda > Malacostraca > Decapoda > Cambaridae > Procambarus > Procambarus virginalis. The sequence goes on from WNGS01007182.1 coordinate 752,715, forward strand.
AAAAAGGCAGGTTCCAAGGGTCTAATAGCTCGATTATGCAGGCACAAATACCTGAATTTACCTGAGGGAGCCGGTCGGCCGAGCAGACAGCACGCTGGACTTGTGATCCTGTGGTCCTGGGTTTGATCCCAGGTGCCGGCGAGAAACAATGGGCAGAGTTTCTTTCACCCTATGCCCCTGTTACCTAGCAGTAAAATAGGTACCTGGGTGTTAGTCAGCTGTCACGGGCTGCTTCCTGGGGGTGGAGACCTGGTCGAGGACCGGGCCACGGGGACACTAAAGCCCCGAAATCATCTCAAGATAACCTACGAGGGTCACCAACACTAGTGGCCTCGATGAGGATAGGAAGCTGGCGGCTTGTCGAAGGCCCCCCCTCCCATTTGCCGTTATGATCTTTTTCCAGATGGATTTTAAAATTTAACAGTTTTGGCATTTACAACTTCAGCGGGTAGGCGGTTCCATGGGTTTATAACCCTGTGGGTGAAAAAGCATCTCCTGTTCTGAGTCCAGTTCTCATTGTGGCTTGTTGAGCTTGAAACCGTTGCTCCTTGTTTGTGTTACATCTGACCTTTTGAAGACATTTCCGGATCAACTTCCTCCAATTTGTAAATTGTGCCCCACATGCAGGGTCTTGCATTTGCCAGTCCTCTGACCATTTGTGGAGTTCCTATTGATCTTTTTGTAAGACCACATCATGATCACTTCCCTCTTTGCCATAAATCTTTGTGTCATCTGCAAATTTGATGACGTGGTTTGTAATATTCTCATCTACGTCATTGATGTGTAGCGAGTAAACCTTATGCACGCTCCAATCTCTCATTACCTTAATGACAAACTAATTAGCACGTAACAGATCTTAATGCCAAACTAATTAGCACATAACAGATCTTAATGGCAAACTAATTAGCACGTACCAGATCTTAATGACAAACTAATTAGCACCTAACAGATCTTAATGCCAAACTAATTAGCACATAACAGATCTTAATGGCAAACTAATTAGCACGTACCAGATCTTAATGACAAACTAATTAGCACCTAACAGATCTTAATGCCAAACTAATTAGCACATAACAGATCTTAATGGCAAACTAATTAGCACGTACCAGATCTTAATGACAAACTAATTAGCACGCAACAGATCTTAATCACAAACTAATTAGCACGCAACAGATCTTAATGACAAACTAATTAGCACCTAACAGATCTTAATCACAAACTAATTAGCACCTAACAGATCTTAATGACAAACTAATTAGCACGTACCAGATCTTAATGACAAACTAATTAGCACCTAACAGATCTTAATGACAAACTATAATTAGCACGTAACAGATTTTAATGACAAATTAATTAGCATGTAACAGATCTTAATGACAAAAACGGTTGGCCCCAAAATGGACCCCTGTGGTACCTCACTTATACCACATTTCTACATTACAAACATGCGAAAAAGAATAGTTTGAAAATGGTTGAAGATAGAGTGTACCTGTTAACCCTCATGTTCCGTAAGGGCGCGGCCGGGGGCGGGGAGGAGCTGGCCCCCATACACCCTGTGGAAATTCTCCGTCCTGCATTGTTCCGTACACTTCGTCCTCGGACTGATCCCAGCATAGCCGTCATCTCTTTGGGCTCCTCAGTTTCTTCCTCATTATCGGCATCGTCTCCATCATCAGCAGAAAGCCCAAGCTTTATGTCAATCTGATAAAACCAAACTCAAGATGATAAAATTGACCGATTTTTGTTAGTGCCGCTAGTTGCTGCTTAACATATACCACCATGAACAAATCCACAAGGGCCGTGACGAGGATTCGAACCTGCGTCCGAGAGCATCTGGGATGAGCGTCTGGGATGCTCTCGGACGCAGGTTCGAATCCGCTTCACGGCCCTTGTGGATTTGTTCATTTGATGGATCACGCTATTGTGATTTCTGTGTGTAATATACCACCATATTCTTTTATTTGTATTTATTTATATATACAAGAGTTCTTACATTCTTGTGCAGCCACTAGCACGCATAGCGTTTCAGGCAGCTCCTTAATCCTAAATTTACACACACACACACACACACACACACACACACACACACACACACACATCCCCAGGAAGCAGCCCGTAGCACCTGTAACTCCCAGGTACCTATTTACTGATAGGCAAACAGGGGCATCAGGGTGAAAGAAACACTGCTCTTTGGATGTTGTCACCCGAAATAACAACACTAACTACAATGATAGCTAGTAACGCTGGTTGCTAGACCGCCATTTTGCAAATCATTTTCAACATTTGATATAGCAAACAAATGGACAGTCTCTCTCTCACCCTGATGCTTCTGTTCACCTAGCAGTAAATAGGTAACTGGGAGTTAAAGACAGCTGCTACGGGCTGCTTCCTAGGGGTGTGTAACAAAAAAGAGAGGCCTGGTCGAGGACCGGGCCACGAGGACGCTAAGCCCCGAAATCATCTCGAGATAACCTCAAGACGGTCTTCAATTTAGTAGGTTAATAAAAGGGCGGATTTTAAATCTTCTTTCTTCGGATTCTTAAATCTTTAAGTCCACACTACGTAAACTTTCATCACATTTTCTTTAAAAATTTTACCGAAAGTGAAATTTTTATACAGTACAAGAATTTCAGAAATTCCATCATTAGCGATATAATTATTTTGTAATTAAATCAATTTAGATCTATCAGTAAATGGGTCAAAGTTCACATACAATATGATGTGATATTCCTACATGTCCACACACCTACATCTCGTGTCGGCTAGATCCCCATACTAGCTGAACGTCTAGAGAACCGTATAGCTAGGTAGTACTGGTAGTAGAGTACTAGGTAGTACTGGTAGTAGAGTACTAGGTAGTACTGGTAGTAGAGTACTAGGTAGTACTGGTAGTAGAGTACTAGGTAGTACTGGTAGTACAGTACTAGGTAGTACTGGTAGTAGAGTACTAGGTAGTACTGGTAGTAGAGTACTAGGTAGTACTGGTAGTACAGTACTAGGTAGTACTGGTAGTAGAGTACTAGGTAGTACTGGTAGTAGAGTACTAGGTAGTACTGGTAGTACAGTACTAGGTAGTACTGGTAGTAGAGTACTAGGTAGTACTGGAGCAGTGACAACCCTATCAGTCCACCGAGTTTGTTACCTGGTTGATACCTGGTTGATGGCGTTCTGGGAGTTCGTCTACTCCAAGCCCGGCCCGAGGCCAGGCTTGACTTGTGAGAGTTTGGTCCACCAGGCTGTTGCTTGGAGCGGCCCGCAGGCCAGGCTTGACTTGTGAGAGTTTGGTCCACCAGGCTGTTGCTTGGAGCGGCCCGCAGGCCAGGCTTGACTTGTGAGAGTTTGGTCCACCAGGCTGTTGCTTGGAGCGGCCCGCAGGCCCACATACCCACCACAGCCCGGCTGGTCCGGCACTCCAACTTGCCTCGTGTGCTTTCTTTGTTACATTTCACCGAATTCATTTTTGATGAGCAATGGATTTGATGTAGTTTCTCTCTTTTGGTAGTTTTTGGGCTTCCATTTGATAGCTTGGATGATATTCAAAATTGTATTTATTTACTGCCAGCACTGCTAGTCACCGTTTACAGAAGAGACTTGAGACATTGTGGGAAAACACAGATAAGGAAGACATTTCCTAAAATTATTTAACTTTCAATCCACACTCGCTGGAGAAACTAGAAGCGAGGAGGATATAATAGAGGTTTACAAATGGTTAGGGGCATAAACATAGATACAAACTGTGTTAAACTGTTACAATAGGTCAGAACCTCACCAATGGTTACACGCGTCATTAATTTACTTTTAGAGAGACATGGAAGCACAAGTTTGAGAATAGTTGTGGATGAGTGGAATAAGCTACCGTCTACAACTCGGGCAAACTGCCAGAGTTTGCCAGAGTAAACTGCCAGAGTAAACTGCTTGGTTAAGCAGTTTACTGGTCCAAGGAGAGGGGGGGGGGGAGGAGGGGTGGCTTTATATGGGGGCCGGCCAATAGTTAGGCCTATTGGGATGTTTATTATTAATTCGTGTGGTCATCTAATTATCGGTTTTATCAGCCCGGTGTTCTAAAGAAAATAAAGCTTCCTGGGTTTTAATAACAGCGTCCACGTATACACAATATATATTTTTCATCTGAGACACACACTCTCCAGATTAATATTTACATTGGTCGTGTGGAATACCAACGCAGTCCCCAATTCAACTCAAACCCTATATACGTTTAATTTGGTTCTACTGAAAAGTTGACGACCTACTGCCTTTCCACTTGAATCAAATTAATTGCACATACCTTTTTGGTGTTTCCGTTCTGGAGGGCAAGATCGCCCCCTACAGACCCAGGCGTGGTAGAGTCTGTGTCAGAGTACAGTTGTCCACTTGTGCTCGGGGAAGGGGTGGAGTGTTGTCCACCTCGTCCTGGCTGTGACCTGCTGATCCTATGATATTTATCGGCCTTGACGCATACGTTGATATGTTCTCATTGGGAGTGTTTGCATGTTGCTTATCCAACTGCTTGTGAACCGGGTCAACTTGGTTTACATGACCGGAGAGAGAGTGAGAGAGCAGATGGGGATACATATGAGAGACCACCTCGTATGCATTGGTGCGCGACGACAGACAAGGAATTACGTCAGGAGGCAAGGCCTGAGAGCGGCTGAGGAAGGTTGGTAACAGTACCAGCGATGCTGACCCACGGAGCGTCTCGCTGGGGCCATCATCTGGGGAGAGCAGTGCGGCCACGTCTCCAGACTGCACCAGCCGTCGCAGCTCTTCCAGGGACGGTAGCCCTGTACCTTCGCTGCCTCCACGACCACCTACCGTCTCTGACGACTGTGAAGTAGAGCAGCGGCGACTGCTGATGGTGGTGGTGTTAGCATCTCTGAGGCTGGAGGAGTCACGAGGGGTCCACTCCAAGTCACGCATCAGGGCACCGCACACAACCATATTTAAGAATATACCCGCCAACATTATGAAACACAGTCGCCAACCCCAGTAGTCAACCAGATACTGGATTAATGGTGCGAATAAAAAATGTGCCAATGCCACTACCGGCCACTGCTATCCCTGTTGCTAGTGACCGCTTCTTCTCAAAGTAGAAAGCCACGATAACAATGGCAGCAACATAGCACACTGCTAGGCCAAGACCAGTAATAATGCCTACTGTTAGCAACAGCAAGGGAATAGTATTTACAAAGGCACTGATAAAGAATCCAAAACAGGCAATCACAGCACCACAGATTGTTACAGTCTGACAGCCATAGCGGTCAGTCAGGAGAGAGGCGAGAGGTCCAGCCAATAATGGTATTGCCATGAATAAGCTTCCCACCCATGATGTTAAGGACTTGCTTTCTTGGAAGTAACTGAGAAGTTCAACGAAGAGGACGCCGAAGGACATAGTGACACCGTCAGCAATACAGTGAACCATGAAGGACGCTGCCACTATCACCCATCCCCAGCCTCCGTCAGGAGCTCGACGCTCAAATTCCGTTCCTTGGGAGTTGCTGGAGTCGCTGGAGCTTGAGCCCAGACTAATGCTACTCGAGCCCGATATTTGTCTCCGACGCCATTTTTTCGGTGCAGGTAAGTTGGATGCAACATCGGATGGCGATGAGTCTGGAACACGTTTCGACCACAAACGTGATAACTGGTCTCCTTGATTTGGTGTAGAGCTGCCATTGGACTTGTGTATAGTCACTTGACCATCTTCCGTCACTAGTGTGTCGTGCAGGACGCGGGGGTCTTCTTCCTCATAGGGAGTGTCGAACTGAACGTGAGCGCCAGTTGGAATTTTTGTCCCAGCTTTAAGACATCCACTGGTTGGAGTACAGGGGCTGCGGCCTTCTGTATCTCTGGTGCTGCTGTCAGTCGACAGACCAATGTTGACAGTGAGGCCAGTGTTGGCTGTGGATTCCCCTCCACATGATGCAATGGGACTAAGGTCACTACTACACGCCGAGACCTTTTTGAAGTTTGTTCCTACACTTTTATGAGAGCGGCCATTAGTGCTGCTGCTATCACTGATGTTACTACTGGGGCTATTGCCAGAGTCGCTTCTCATGCTGCAGTTGCTACATCTGCTAGAGTCACAGGAAGACAATGAGGAATAGTCAGAATTGCACGACTTTTGCCTCCTCTCTGGTAAATTTGTTGATATGACTGTCCTACCTGCGTCCAGACTCTTAGCGTTTTGCTCGGTTTGGGTCGACTGGCTGCCAAATGCACAATCACTCGTGTTGTTTCCACCGTCACATTCTCCGTCTTGCCAGCATGCTTTTTTCAGAGCCTGGCAATCTGCGCCAGTACCCGAGCCTTGTATCAAGCCATCGTGTGGACGGGTGTTTCCATCACACGCGGGCCCCGTCTGTGTGCTCCCGTCAACAAAGCTTTTTCTAGGACCATCCGAGTTCTCCTCTGCAGGACTGGTCGGGCTCGTGTCACACGGACTGCTTTCAAACGATGAAACGCAATTTTGCTCACAATTACCGACTTTTTCAGCGTGCCCATCACGACGTGTCCGCAAAACACACTGTTCGCATTCACATTTTACTGCACTACACTCACTCGAGGAAAATATCCTTACACGACACTCGCTTTCATTTGAAATATTATGTGGTATATTGCCCTGGTATTGGGCGAGCGGCTTGTGGCTGTCATCATTCGCAGAGGAGGCCGGCAACGCCTCTCTTCCTAGACTTTCAACTTGTACTGTATGGTCATAGGCACGGGACGGTGCGCAGTATTCTTTGCGGGGAAAAGGAGGTTCTCCATCTTGCTCTCCCCCTCCACCATCGCCAGACACACCACTACCACCGCCCTCAGAACCAGATCCTTCATTACCATCCCCACCCTGTCCACCCACCGCCTGCCACACACCCACAACTGCTCCTGACGACATACTCACAGAAATCTTAAAACAAGTCAACACAATTCTTTCTTAATATTATAGCGAACTTTCCTATTTAATATATAATTAGTTTACAGTTAAAGATCCACAAAGTTTAGTGATATCTAACAAGCTGAACGTCACAGCTACAAATATTTTAAGAGATACAAGCACACGAGTACATCTTTTACTGGCGTTCCAGTGTTGACCAGTTGAGGACACGATGGGGTGAAACTTGGTGGGAATGTTGGGTATCACAGTGGAGGTGTGGAGGGGGGTGTTAGTGCCCCCGGCGGTGTCGCCAGAGGTGGGCGTGGTGCTGGCGTGGTAGAGGAAGGGCGTGGAGGCGTGTAGGACAAGCCTTGGGGCAACCCGCGCCACCAGCACCACGGGCAGCGCGACACTTTCACATGCCCCGGGACCGGCCATCACACTTGACCCTGCAACACATACAATAACACTTAACTAAGGTAAATATCACCAGAAAATGTTAAACCAAAACGACTATTGTTATGACCCCAGGTAGCTGAAAAAACGAGTCTACCCTGAGAGTTATTCAGACAGACCGGACCTAACTGAGAGGTCAAAGAAATACAGACTGGAAATATATATATATATGTTAAACACTTGATTAATATCGATGAGTAGTTTAAAAGTATGGACAGAAAATAAGTATATAGGTAAATAACTTGTCATGAGATGTAGAGAATTTGCTGGAGGTGTGAGGCTCACTTCAGAGGGTCTTGACCTCACTTGAGCTGTAAAAATCGTGAGGGGGAGGTCGCGCTCCATTGAGCCTCTGCTAGAGAAAAACCCCTGTTTGATACATCTTCAAGAAGAAGAAGTGGACAGACTGACTGTCTGACATATGCAACTGACATGTGGAGAGTTAGTGTCACAATTCATATGTTTGTCCTGCACACCGCCCCCCATCCAGTGGGCAGCGGTGGATAGGTTACAATCACTCAGTTACTACCTACAGTTAGCAAACTGGGGATATTTGGCTAAAATTTCTGGTAGCAGATCATTTTGAATGAAATATGTACACATCGCTGGAACATTGGTTCTAAAAAGTCTAATTGTCTCTAAATTCACGTATCTTTTCGCACTCCATCACATAGTGACGGAGGGTGTGCGAATAATTTTGTTGACACAGTTTACATTTGGTCAGGTCTACATCGGCAGATAATGAGAATTCCCAGAGATACTTGTAACCGAGTCTAAGCCGAGCAGTAGTAACATCTAGAAGTCTGCTGATTTTATTGGATGATCCATAGATGTGTGGTTGCTCTTGCATGATAGTATGATGATAGATGGAATTACTGGTGTCAATTTCACTTTGCCTCAGATCTACAAGATCTTGTTGAAGTTCTCGGTGTACTGCTGCTCTCAGATTGCTCATTGACAATGCAAGTCTACACTCAACGGCTCCTTTAAAGGCAGATTCTTTGGCTAACTTATCAGCTCTATCATGCATTCGGAGGCCAACATGAGAGAGGACTAAATGTACCCCCATCCATACACAAGCTGAGCATACTCCTACATTACTACACTTGTCATTCACACATTCTCTTCTGCCTGCCTCACGCTTGTCGCAGCATTTAATAACATTCCACTCCATACATGCGTGTTATTCTCCAGACAATAATAATGATAGTAGTGTATATACACGAGACGTTAACCAAATACTGTACCAAGGTGTAGGTAGCCAAGAACCCGTAACCTCTCCCCCAAACATACACAGGTGCTAGCCACCTTTTTTATTATTATTAATACATGAGGTACATCTGCATTAGTGCAGCTGCCCTAGACTATATGAAGTGGAGTACAGTGTGTCAAAAAAGCTAACTAGTTGATGCTAAAAAATCCCCATCACACAGGATGGTTAGTCATACAGAGGCATGTGATAAGCAGTCTGCACTGGCAGACTCCGGATGCATTTTGAGGATATCATCAACACAAGATTGAATAAGGTAGCAGTGGTAATAAAGGTCCCCATCTCGCAGGATGGTTAGTCATACAGGGCCATATGTTTAGTAGCCTGCACTGGCAAATTTTGGGTACACTGTGAGGATATCTTCAAGAATACGAGAGTGAATAAAGTAATTGCAAAGCTCCAGGTACCTCATGCCAACTGGTCTGAAAGGTCTAATAACTGGACATTCGGTGATGTAGTGTGGGAGATCGTGCCGCAGTCCCTGCTCACAGAGTTTGCAACTGGAGTGCTGACTTAAGGACATCATACTATGGTCACATTTGTCACTAAACCCTCATCAAAAATATTAACAAACACAAAATCACTAAATTATAATTTAGTGTTTCATTCGACACTTAAAAAATGATTTACTATACAATATTTTACGTCCACTGTGATAACAGTCTAATCTCACACGTCATGTGTACTCGTCTTGGAATAAACAGAATACACAAAAAAGTCAAGATGACCTTCCAATCGAATGATCATGTTTTACAAGTTCAAGATGTTGGTAAACTGTTGAAGCAACAGACGAGGGTAAACAATGCCAAGTATACCACCTTGAGGTTACCTTGAGGTGCTCCGGGGCTTAGCGTCCCAGCGGCCCGGTCGTCAACCGGCTTCCTGGTTGCTGGACTGGTCAACCAGGCTTCCTGTTGCTGGACTGGTCAACCAGGCTTCCTGGTTGCTGGACTGGTCAACCAGGCTTCCTGGTGCTGGACTGGTCACCAGGCTTCCTGGTTGCTGGACTGGTCAACCAGCTTCCTGTTGCTGGACTGGTCAACCAGGCTTCCTGGTTGCTGGACTGGTCACCCAGGCTTCCTGGTTGCTGGACGGGTCAACCAGGCTTCCTGTTGCTGGACTGGTCACCAGGCTTCCTGGTTGCTGGACTGGTCAACCAGGCTTCCTGGTTGCTGGACGGGTCAACCAGGCTTCCTGGTTGCTGGACTGGTCAACCAGCTTCCTGGTTGCTGGACTGAGTCAACCAGGCTTCCTGGTTGCTGGACTGAGTCAACCAGGCTTCCTGGTTGCTGGACTGGTCAACAGGCTTCCTGGTTGCTGGACGGGTCAACCAGGCTTCCTGGTTGCTGGACTGGTCAACCAGGCTTCCTGGTTGCTGGACTGAGTCAACCAGGCTTCCTGGTTGCTGGACTGGTCAACCAGGCTGTTGGACGCGACTGCTCGCAGCCTGACGTACGAATCACAGCCTGGTTGATCAGTATCTCCTTTGGAGGTGTTTATCCAGTTCTTGAACACTGTTGTGTGAACACTGTCACTTTCATATAAATTATTTCAACTTGAGTCAGGTTTCTGCTGTCTTCCGCACGCCAGAACATTCTTATAAGACATGAAACAGTTAGCGTCATTCAGGCCAGGTGGCGCTGGCCCGGGGCTCTGTCTTCACACTAGCCAACAGCTCTACACGAATGATCTATATACAACGGTAAAACAATTAATTTACCGATGTCACTAAAACAGCACCATTAACAAGATGAGAAGACTCAAACGCTGCTCGAGGTATTACTCATAGTACACACACAAACCACAATAGCGTGGTATGTCAGTGTGGTAGAGTGGATTAGGGAGCGTCTGGGAACGTCCCCGAGTAGCTTCGAACCCTCATCTAGGCCCTATGTGGATTCATATATATGGTTCATATATGGATATATATAATATATAGATTCATATATGGATATATGGATCTAGGCCCGTGTGGATTCAGTGCTGGTTTTGGGCCAGTGGTTTTTGGATTCAGTGGAGGGTTTTACAAAATATACAAATATTTATTCAGGTAAAGTATACATACATACATACATACGATACAAAAGTTGATGAATTTATAGATAAGAGCTAGTACATACAATGTCTAAAGCCACTATACGCAAGCGCTCTATTTTTAAGCCTGGGAAATGAACACATAACTAACCAATAGTTAGATGTGCCTAGCCTGATAGTGACAAAGACCTGACTATGGTGGTACAGGGGTAAGGCTCTGGAAACATTGCAGGTGTTAATGAAATATGGAAGACACGGAAGACACTATCGACTTGAGAATGGTCCAGGACGGACCGAAACGTCGTCGTCCCTTCACCTTCTAGTGTGTGGTCTGGTCAACATACTTTAGCCACGTTATTGTGACTCATCGCCTGCACAAGACACAGAAATATATTTTATTAGGAGTGTGTGGAGGGCAACCCGTCCTCGCAAATTCGCATAGTCAATATTGACTTATTAGTTACGTGCATAGGTGACATACTAAACATAAGTTTCCCCTGAAAAGCTTCATAGAAAACACCGACCTTACCTAACCTTCTTAGTATGTTAAAATAAGCATCTTATAGCTTCGTAATTACAATTGTTACTTAACATTTTATAGGTATAGGTTAGGTAATAATTGTAATTACAAAGCAATAAGATGCTTATCTTAACATACTAAGTAGGTTAGGTAAGGTCGGTGTTTTCTATGAAGCTTTTCAAGGGAAACTATTATGTTAAGTATGTCACCTATGCACATATTTAATAACTCAATATTGACTATACGAATTTGCGAGGACGGGTTGGTGGAGGGATACCCAGTGCTGACCGGGTCTGTTTTCTAGCTATCCATCCACCTATATATCCATCTATCCACCTATCTGTCCCCGTACCCGCTGTAAATTTTAGTGAGGCTAGCCTCAAGCATCTGGCCTCCTTGGACAGACACACATTTTCTTAAGAGTATAGGTATCCTGAAGCATTAATAATGGTCTAATATGGTTGTTATACTTCCCAGACAGCACTGTAAAACTTTCTAGCGTTATGGCTTTTAGATTATTAGTCACTTACTCTTTAACTTTCCTCTACCAGGTAGGGCACATAATGTAACACAAAATAAATAACAGATTCAACGCAAAAGTAAATTCGTTTGCTTAAAATAATATTGGATCATAAAATAATTTTAAATAATTATTAAATAATTAATTTTAAAAATTTTAATTAAAAAAAAAATTGGATCATATATAAATATTTTCTTTATCAAGTATTTTTCTCTGAGTTAGTCGCCAGCCTCACCAATTGCTTATCATATAAAACTTATATTAACAATAAAATCATAGTGGAACACTTGTACTGTTTACAAATGTATGAGAAAACATGTGCGGTGCAGCACATCTTTATCAGAACCGCAAAGTCCCTGGAGACATCCCCGTGGCACGACAGAAACGTTTGGGCAATTTTCCTTTCACTAAGCAGTAAACAGGTATCCGGGAGTTAGAGAACTGTTGTACTCACCTAGTTGTGCTTGCGGGGGTTAGCGTTCGGCTCTTTGGTCCCGCCTCTCAACCGTCAATCAACTGGTGTACAGGTTCCTGAGCCTACTGGGCTCTATCATATCTACATTTCAAAATGTGTATGGAGTCAGCCTCCACTACATCACACACTAATGCTTTTCAATTGTTACCTACCCTAACACTGAAAAAGTTATTTTTCAAGAAAGTGCTGTCAATTCATAACATAGAACGAAAAGGCAATGTAAAGGATCTGGGTGTACTCATGTCGGAAGACCTTACCTTTAAAGAACACAATAAAGTGGCCGTCACAACTGCAAGAAAAATGACAGGTTGGATAACAAGAACTTTTCACACTAGAGATGCTATACCGATGATGATACTTTTCAAAACGCTTGTGCTCTCTAGAGTGGAGTACTGCTGCACAATGACAGCCCCTTTCACAGCTGGAGAAATTGCTGACCTGGAGAGCGTGCAGAGATCCTTTACTGCTAGAATCCACTCGGTAAAACATCTAAATTATTGGGACCGACTAAAGAGCCTAAATCTGTATTCTCTTGAGCGCAGGCGGGAGAGATACATAATAATTTACAAGCTGAAAATATTAGAGGGGCTGGTCCCAAACCTGCACACAGAAATAACACCACATGAGACCAGAAGACATGGCAGGATGTGCAGAATACCCTCGTTGAAGAGCAGAGGTGCAACAGGTACTCTGAGAGAGAACTATCAACATCAGAGGCCCGAGACTGTTCAACACGCTTCCACTACACATAAGGGACATAACTGGCCGACCCCTCACAGTGTTCAAGAGAGAACTATCAACATCAGAGGCCCGAGACTGTTCAACACGCTTCCACTACACATAAGGGACATAACTGGCCGACCCCTCACAGTGTTCAAGAGAGAACTATCAACATCAGAGGCCCGAGACTGTTCAACACGCTTCCACTACACATAAGGGACATAACTGGCAGACCCCTCACAGTGTTCAAGAGAGAACTATCAACATCAGAGGCCCGAGACTGTTCAACACGCTTCCACTACACATAAGGGACATAACTGGCCGACCCCTCACAGTGTTCAAGAGAGAACTATCAACATCAGAGGCGGCCGAGACTGTTCAACACGCTTACACTACACATAAGGGACATAACTGGCCGACCCTTCACAGTGTTCAAGAGAGAACTCGATAAACACCTCCAAAGGATACCTGATCAACCAGGCTGTGATTACTACGTCAGGCTGCGAGCAGCCGCGTCAGGCTGCGAGCACCCGCGTCCAACAGCTTGGTTGACCAGTTCAGCAAGCAGGAGGCCTGGTCGAGGACCGGGCCGCGGGGACGCTAAGCCCCGAAATCATCGCAAGGTAAGGTCGAGTGCATCCTAGGTAATGGTCGCTCATTAACCGCTGTACACCTGGATCACACTAACAGACCAACTAATCCCCTGGTCCAAAGCGTATTTCTTTCAAGCACAGAAAACATATGTCATTAATGACACTGTAAAAGACACATTGAACACTTCATGTAGGACAGATGTAAATCTGTGTATCTATGTATTTACGTATGTAGGTTAGCCTAGCATTTTAAAGGCACCGAATCACCTTCAGTGGTTGATTGTTCAATAAACCNTTGTCCGAGGGCCATTAATACTAGTGGTCTCGATGAGGACAGGAAGGCAGCAGCTTGTCAAAGATCCCTTTATTTGCCCTGATTTTTTCCACTGTATTTAAAACACAGCAGAGTTTTGGCAATTTTAAAATCCAACTGGAAAAATAATAAGGCAAATGGGGGAAATTCGACAAGCTTCATGTAACACTTTGAAACTACTGTACTGACAGATTTAGCCTCCACCACCTCTTCTCACTTAGCTTGTTCCAACCATCTATCACTGTTTGTAAAAGAAAACTTTCTTTTTTTTGGCACCTTTGTTTCCTTAGCTTGAATCTGTGTCCTTTTGTTCTAGAATTTGCTGGTTTCAAGAATTCCTCTTTGCCTATTTGGTCGATTCCTGTTATTATTTTGTAAGTGATGATCATATCACTTTCTTTTTTATTTTCTAGTTCTGGCATATTTAACACCTCTAGCCTCTTGTTACAACCCTGGGTTCTTAATTGGCTCTGCCAGGAAGCCAGAGATCAAATTAGGCTCTTTTATATTAATGCAGGGATCAGTCACTCAAATATTTCGGTCGTGATAGGCCGTGACTTAGGGATTTTGTATGTGTTCTTGATTAAGTAAATATTAGAACATTAATTGATAGGATTGGATTATGAAATTGAATGCAAATTAGTGGCACATAATGGAGCTGGGACAACATTTGAAAAGATACCATGAACTGCACAGGATGGGGAACAATGCACGTGAGAAATTCACATGCATTGAATTGCTTGTTCACATTCATTTGTTCTATATCCCGTTTGTTCACAGGGATATTTAATTAACAGTATAACTTATATTCAAGGAATCTGTTTTTTTGCTGTGTTTATTTTCCCGTCTTCCCTACCAGACGCAGAAATAACCTTATTGCTCACAGAGCAGGCAGACTCTGTGTTAACTGAATATTAGTATAATATAGAGCTAGATGTTAGCTATTCTTAGAACTGTTAAAGTAACAAGTAAATGTATGTCTGGGAAGACTTGTGATTGTTACTGTACGATCAGTTGAGTATCCGTCAGGCAGCGATCATGGAAGGCCGAGTGTGTTCCTAGAGCGTCCTTCTCTGCTGGGGTTTTGGACTGACCAATCACACAGCCTTGTGGGCCGTTTTCTTACCTCTTCTCATCCTCCTCTCTTCTCTCTCCTTATTCTGTGTTACCAAGTACCTAACCTTTGAGTATTTATGCCATCGAGTTTTAAGATACAGTGGTGCCTCGATTTACGATGGTAATCCATTCCCAGAGACGTATCGTAAATCAAAACGATTTTTCCCATAAGAAATAAAGAGAATCGAATTAATCCTTTCCACACCCTCAAAAATATTAACTTAAAAATACATTTTATACTGAATACAATTTTTTTCTCCCTAACTACAATACAGTACACATGTTTATCTTACCTTTATGGAGGACTCTTGATGGCATATGGAAGATGGTGATGATGGGGAAGAGGAGAGGTGTTAGTGTTTGGAAGGGGAGTCCCCTTCCATTATGACATCAGGCAGTGAGGACTTCTCTGGGGTACACACACTGGCACGTTTTGCCTGCATACCACTAGGACCTGCTTCTGGTTCACTGCTTGATTTTCTCACTAGAAATTGTTCCATTGAAGAGTGTTCTTCTCTTCTTTGCAACACTTGTCTGTAGTGAAGCATTACATTGTCATTAATAAGATCAATGCAACGACCTGCTACAACTTTATCTGGGCTATTCTTTTCGGCAAAACTTTGCAGTTCTTCCCATACTGCACACATTTTCTTAATTAATGAGGAAGGGACATCCTCTACTGCCGCCACTGCCTCCTCCCCTGAAGATTTGTTGTACTGCCTAGCTAGTTCAACAACACGAGTACCATCTTCATGTTTACGAATGATCTCTTGTTTTTCCTCTATGGTCATTCTTACATGTGTTTCTTATGTTAAACCTTTCCACTGACTTTCTTGAGACCCATGGAGTGATATATAATAATCAGTTCTATGTTCAAAAAGCAAAAATCACCACAAAAATGGAATTTCTTATAAGTATGATCATCACTATGCAGGTGGCTCTAGTAAACTGAGGCAGATTGGCCCACACGACCGGGAACCATGTGCTTGGTCGACCCAACGTGTATCAATGAATATCGTTAGTCGACGACACTATCGTAAGTCGAGTCGCATTTTTTAACCAAATTTATATAGTATCTCGAAATTATCGTAAGTCGGGGCAATCGTAAGTTGAGGTCCCACTGTATTGTGTCCTCTTAAGCCGGTGTTTGAGCCCCAAACATTAACTCTGGGGTGGCTAAGAGAGACCATGTGTGCCTTTGTTTACTGTGAAACCTATGTGTGTTCTGTCCCTTCAGGAACGTAGACTTTACCCTTAGTTGCTGTTTGTAAGACTTGTATCCTGCTTATGTGGATTCAAGGGGGTAAACATAACATTGAGTTGGTAAAGTATTTGTTGTATTTTTGGGGGTTTATGAGGGGAGTTAATAAATAAACACTAAGATTATATTAGAGTATCCTTTTACCCTGTTTGAAGTGGAGGAGGTTAATCACACTAGATTAGACTTATTAGGTCAAGTATTATTTGCTGGGAATTGTCTTCCCTGGGGCCGGGCCTAACCTAACTCCACTATTTTAGGAACTCCTTGACCTTAGCTATTGGCCCCCTCACAAAGTAAGCACGAGTTACACCCATAACACCCTCTCCTCGTAACTCTTAGTTTTTCAGTTCCGGAAGCCATTTTGTAGCATGATTTTGCACCTTTTCCAGTTTATTGATGTGTTTGAGATATGGGGAAAGTACAACTGCTGCATTTTCCAATTTTGGTCATAAAAGTCATAAACAGTTTCTTAGTACAGTAGATACTCTAGTGACGACCGCTTCAAATGGCGAGCAATTTGGGTAACGAGCGCCCCGATCGCCGACAATTCATCTCGTTAGGCGATCGCTCGTTTGAATAATGTCAACACCACATAGTAGGGTCGCGGCGCCTCCGACAACAGTGTTGTGGTGTCGCGCACAACCAGTATCCCTCTGCATCGTAATGCATATAATTGTGATAATCGTGGGTTGTGTTAGAGTTTGTGACTACACTTCTTAACACACGATGTCGGCAAAGAAGCAGCTTGGTAAAGAATGTGTTGGCAAGGGGAAGAAAGAGCCAATCACTGTGGACATTAAGAAAGAAATCATAGCAAAGCATGAGCGTGGTGTTTGTGTGGCTGATTTCGCCAGGGAGTATGGCAGGTCTTTCTCAACAATTAGCACCATTTTGAAGAGGAAGGAACAATTTAAGATGCTTGACGTAGCCAAAGGAGTTACCAAGGTCACCAAGAAATGTCCAAAACTCGTAGATGTTGAAAGGCTACTGCTGGTTTGGATGAATGATCTCTCAATTACATGGTGAGAGTCGCTCTGAAGCTATCATTTGTGCTAAGGCAAGGGTGCTGTATGTGGACCTTGTCAGGAAGATACCAGGTGTGTCGTTTGAAGATGAGTTATTTAAGGCAAGCCGTGAACGGTTCGAGAACTTTAGGAAGAGGAGCGGTATACACAATGTTGTGCGACATGGGGAGGCTGCCAGCTCTGATAAAGCTGCTGCCGAGACTTTTGTGCCACAGTTCCAGGAATTTGTTGATCGGGAGCAGTTCCTGCCCCAACAGGTTTTCAATTGTGACAAGACTGGACTGTTTTGTAAAAAAATTGACGAAGAAGACCTACATCACGCAAGAGGAACAATCGTTGCCTGGCCACAAACCGATGAAGGATCGGCTCACCCTCATGCTCTGCGCCAATGCAAGTGGCGATTGCAAGGTAAAGCAGCTGCTCGTCTACCACTCAGAAAATCCATGAGTGTTCAAGGCGTGTAAGGTGCACAAGACACGGCTGAATGTGATGTGGAGGTTCAACAAGAAGTCCTGGGTCATGCGGATCTTATTCAGTGAATGGGTAAATGACGTTTTCGGCCCCACATTGAGGAATTATCTCGTTGAGAAGCAGTTACCACTCAAGGCCTTGCTTGTGCTCGATAATGCACCTGCGCATCCTCCACAAATGCAAGATGGTCTGTTCCTGAAGAATCAGTTCATCATCAAGTTTCTTCCTCCATACACCACTCTGCTCCTCCAACCCATGGACCAGCAAGTCATTGCTAACTTTAAGAAGCTGTACATGAAGGCTTTGATGGAGAGGTGTGTTCATGTGATAGACACTACAGAGCTGACCCTCGAACAATTGTGGAAGGACCACTTGAATATCATGGGAGCCTTGCATTTGATTGATAAGGCCTGGGAAGGAGTGTCACGGAGGACCCTACACGCTGCATGGCGAAATCTGTGGCCGGAGGGTGTCTCTGAGCGAGACTTTGAAGGTTTCGGTCCTGCACCTGCAGCCACACCTGTGGATGACCCGGATGTGCTTTTAGTGGATGATATTTTTGCTCTGGGGCAAACATTGGGTCTAGAGGTGGATGCCGCTATGTGCAGGAATTAGTGGAGGAGCACAGTGATGAACTGACCACTGAGGAACTCCTGGAACTGCAGAAAGAACTAGTGCAACAGGAGGTAAAGGAACTCTCATCGGGGAAGGAGGAGGAGGTATGGGAAGATGCTGTCCCGTCCAGTGAGATCAGGGACGTGTTGGGAATGTTCGAAAAGGTGACCACATTCACGGAAAAGCATCACCCTGATAAGGCGGTGACAACACGTTGGTGAACATGTTTAATGACAATGTGCTGTCTCGGTTTAGGGACAACCTAAAACGTAGACAACACCAAGTGGCACTCGATACGGTCTGTGGAAAGGGTGAGAAAAGGCGTGATAGTGAACCATAACCCGGTCCCAGTGGGGTTAAATTCCCAAAGAGAGAGCCCGCCTGACCCACAGGTGGAGTCTCCCTCCACGCCATAACCCCTCTCCTCCTTCCCACCTCCCGATCCTCTCTCTCAAGCCAGCAACGTCTCTTCATAAAGTAAAGTGAATGTAAAAATGGGAACAGGCAAACAAAACATTTATTGTACATGTATAGTGTCATATTACCAGTGTATAATGTCATATTATTGTTTTTGGGGCTGGAACGGATTATTTCTATTTATATTATTTTCAATTAGGAACTTCGTTTTGAATGACTTTAGTTTCACATGACGACCACGGCGCCGAAACGGATTAAATTCGTTATTCGAGGTTCCACTGTATTTTATCATCCATGTAATTAAAAGCGTGTCTGAAGTTGTTAAGTGATGTATACACTCTTCTTACATGAACACACATGTTTTTTGTGTGTTCCTCTGGTGACAGTTTACTATAAAACATCCCTTAGGTCTCGTTCTTTATTAGTGTTTTTTAATTCCTTTACACGTAAGTTGTGTGTGGTCTATTTTCTCCAATTCCACATTCTATAATATGATATTTTTATCTTAATTTTTACCAAAGAGCCACACGCTAGTGGCCTCGACGAGGACAGGAAGCGATTTGATTGTCAAAGGTCCCCCCATTTGCCTTATGATCTTTTTCCAGTTGAATTTTAAAATGTAACAGTTTTGGCATGTATGGCTTCGGCGGGTAGGCAGTTCCACAAGTTTATAACCCTGTGGTGAAAAAGCATCTTCTGTTCTCAGTCCTACATTGTGGCTTGAAATTGTTTTGCCTTGTTTGTTCTTTTTGTAAAACACAAAAGTTGTTTTGTAGAAGTTTGTTTGTACATTTATTCACATTGAATTCCATTTGCCACATGTTTTACCAAGCATTTATTTTATCTAGATCCATTTGAAGGGCATGACAATCATCTTCCATCTTCACCAGGCTCTCAGCATCATCTGCAAACATTCATATAATTTTGTATTCCTTATGGGAGATCATTTATGTAGACGATGAACATAACTGGTGCAAGAACTGAACCCTGTAGTACTTTACTAGTAACACTCCTACAGTCCAATGTCCAACCACTTGGTCTGGGCGGTAGAACAACGGTCTCGCTTCATGCAGGTCGGCGTTCAATCCCCGACCGTCCAAGTGGTTGGACACCATTCCCTCCCCCGTTCCATCCCAAATCCTTATCCTGACCCCTTCCAAGTGCTATATAGTTGTAATGGCTTGGCGCTTTCCCCCCTGATAGTTCCCTTCCCTTCCTACAGACCTACATTGGACTAGTAACACTCTTACATTGCTTCTGATTACAATCCTCATCTTTCTGTTAGAAAATTTTTCATCCATGTGTTTGCGTGCACATACACGCGTATTAGAGAAAACTGTATGTACAGTATATACAAGACAGAGGAAAAATAGATTGGTTAAAAAGGCAGGTTCCAAGGGTCTAATAGCTCGATTATGCAGGCACAAATACCTGAATTTACCTGAGGGAGCCGGTCGGCCGAGCAGACAGCACGCTGGACTTGTGATCCTGTGGTCCTGGGTTTGATCCCAGGTGCCGGCGAGAAACAATGGGCAGAGTTTCTTTCACCCTATGCCCCTGTTACCTAGCAGTAAAATAGGTACCTGGGTGTTAGTCAGCTGTCACGGGCTGCTTCCTGGGGGTGGAGACCTGGTCGAGGACCGGGCCACGGGGACACTAAAGCCCCGAAATCATCTCAAGATAACCTACGAGGGTCACCTACACTAGTGGCCTCGATGAGGATAGGAAGCTGGCGGCTTGTCGAAGGCCCCCCCCCATTTGCCGTTATGATCTTTTTCCAGATGGATTTTAAAATTTAACAGTTTTGGCATTTACAACTTCAGCGGGTAGGCAGTTCCATGGGTTTATAACCCTGTGGGTGAAAAAGCATCTCCTGTTCTGAGTCCAGTTCTCATTGTGGCTTGTTGAGCTTGAAACCGTTGCTCCTTGTTTGTGTTACATCTGACCTTTTGAAGACATTTCCGGATCAACATCCTCCAATTTGTAAATTGTGCCCCACATGCAGGGTCTTGCATTTGCCAGTCCTCTGACCATTTGTGGAGTTCCTATTGATCTTTTTGTAAGACCACATCATGATCACTTCCCTCTTTGCCATAAATCTTTGTGTCATCTGCAAATTTGATGACGTGGTTTGTAATATTCTCATCTACGTCATTGATGTGTAGCGAGTAAACCTTATGCACGCTCCAATCTCTCATTACCTTAATGACAAACTAATTAGCACGTAACAGATCTTAATGCCAAACTAATTAGCACATAACAGATCTTAATGCCAAACTAATTAGCACATAACAGATCTTAATGGCAAACTAATTAGCACGTAACAGATCTTAATGACAAACTATAATTAGCACGTAACAGATTTTAATGACAAATTAATTAGCATGTAACAGATCTTAATGACAAAAACGGTTGGCCCCAAAATGGACCCCTGTGGTACCTCACTTATACCACATTTCTACATTACAAACATGCGAAAAAGAATAGTTTGAAAATGGTTGAAGATAGAGTGTACCTGTTAACCCTCATGTTCCGTAAGGGCGCGGCCGGGGGCGGGGAGGAGCTGGCCCCCATACACCCTGTGGAAATTCTCCGTCCTGCATTGTTCCGTACACTTCGTCCTCGGACTGATCCCAGCATAGCCGTCATCTCTTTGGGCTCCTCAGTTTCTTCCTCATTATCGGCATCGTCTCCATCATCAGCAGAAAGCCCAAGCTTTATGTCAATCTGATAAAACCAAACTCAAGATGATAAAATTGACCGATTTTTGTTAGTGCCGCTAGTTGCTGCTTAACGTATACCACCATGAACAAATCCACAAGGGCCGTGACGAGGATTCGAACCTGCGTCCGAGAGCATCTGGGATGAGCGTCTGGGATGCTCTCGGACGCAGGTTCGAATCCGCTTCACGGCCCTTGTGGATTTGTTCATTTGATGGATCACGCTATTGTGATTTCTGTGTGTAATATACCACCATATTCTTTTATTTGTATTTATTTATATATACAAGAGTTCTTACATTCTTGTGCAGCCACTAGCACGCATAGCGTTTCAGGCAGCTCCTTAATCCTAAATTTTACACACACACACACACACACACACACCACACACACACACACACACACACACACACAACACACACACACACACACACACACACACACACACACATCCCCAGGAAGCAGCCCGTAGCACCTGTAACCCCAGGTACCTATTTACTGATAGGCAAACAGGGGCATCAGGGTGAAAGAAACACTGCTCTTTGATGTTGTCACCCGAAATAACAACACTAATTACAATGATAGCTAGTAACGCTGGTTGCAAGACCGCCATTTGCAAATCACTTTCAACATTTGATATAGCAAACAAATGGACAGTCTCTCTCTCACCCTGATGCTTCTGTTCACCTAGCAGTAAATAGGTAACTGGGAGTTAAAGACAGCTGCTACGGGCTGCTTCCTAGGGGTGTGTAACAAAAAAGAGAGGCCTGGTCGAGGACCGGGCCACGAGGACGCTAAGCCCCGAAATCATCTCGAGATAACCTCAAGACGGTCTTCAATTTAGTAGGTTAATAAAAGGACGGATTTTAAATCTTCTTTCTTCGGATTCTTAAATCTTTAAGTCCACACTACGTAAACTTTCATCACATTTTCTTTAAAAATTTTACCGAAAGTGAAATTTTTATACAGTACAAGAATTTTAGAAATTCCATCATTAGCGATATAATTATTTTGTACTTAATCAATTTAGATCTATCAGTAAATGGGTCAAAGTTCACATACAATATGATGTGATATTCCTGCATGTCCACACACCTACATCTCGTGTCGGCTAGATCCCCATACTAGCTGAACGTCTAGAGAAATGTATAGGTAGGTAGTACTGGTAGGTAGTACTGGTAGTAGAGTACTAGGTAGGACTGGTAGTAGAGTACTAGGTAGTACTGGAGCAGTGACAACCCTATCAGTCCACCGAGTTTGTTACCTGGTGATACCTGTTGATGGTCTTCTGGGAGTTCTTCTACTCCAAGCCCGCCCGAGGCCAGGCTTGACTTGTGAGAGTTTGGGTCCACCAGGCTGTTGCTTGAGCGGCCCGCAGGCCAGGCTTGACTTGTGAGAGTTTGGTCCACCAGGCTGTTGCTTGGAGCGGCCCGAGGCCANGCTGCCGCATAGCATTAGTGTTTACAGCAAAACTCCCTCAAAGTTTTCAGAATGTGAAAATATTGCAAATTTTCTATTTTCCTGCACTGTAGCTCAGTCTGTACTGTTACATTTTATGTAAGTTTTATATTCTCTACTCGTAATATACAAATGCACACATTATACAGTACAGTATTATTTTATACATATATCTTTATGTACATACAGGTATACACATTCAATACACATACTGTACATACATTTATATATACTGTATACACATATAGTATGTCAAATATAACATGGTATATTATATTCTGTATACAGTACATAGAAATACATATACAGCACCTGCAGTTGACACAGTAATAAAAGTTGCAAGATTTCATTAGAACTTCTCCCATAGCATACACGCTGGTGCGCCGCAGCATACTCGCTGGTGTGCCGCAGCATACACGCTGGTGCGCCGCAGCATGCACGCTGGTGCGCCGCAGCATACTCGCTGGTGCGCCGCAGCATACTCGCTGGTGCGCCGCAGCATACTCGCTGGTGCGCCGCAGCATACTCGCTGGTGCGCCGCAGCATACACGCTGGTGCCCGCAGCATATGCTAGTATACTGTAACATACTGAACAGGTCAACATAATTCTGAATATTAATTTGAAAGTTATCTTCACCTTATTTGAAAGGGCACACTACTGTTTACCGGAACTATTGAAAATAATTAAATCTCTATTTTGTTTCTTCATTCACATTATGTTACCCACAGTCTCATAGCTACAGATATTTCAGGTCATCTTCTCAGGCTACTCATACTTGAGAAGGCCCAGAAGTTTTCTTGCAAGTATGGACTGGGGATGAGCTTGGAGATCCATCTTTTGGAGTGTCCACTGGGGAGGATGTAGAAGATGGATATCGATTTTTATAATGCTGTATCAAAGGTATTGCATTAAGAATCAGTCCACAACCAACAATGAAGATCCCAGATACAACAAATGGCACTACATAATCACCAGTTGTGTCTGCAATATATCCTGTAAAAATAAAAAATATGGTTGTAATGAACAACTAAAATACATTTATTTCAGATTGAAATTATAAAATAAAATTATTATTGTATTTTACCAAGACATCACTTTCAGTCCACCCTTGCATTCATATTTTTATTTCCACCTTTTGTGTTGATTCTCATTCCTTGTAGAATCTTCCACCACCACATCCATTTACACAATTTCCATGCCACCCATAACAAACTTTGCTAATACAGGTACTTTCATTTTTCCGCCCCCCCCCCCCCCCCTTCAAGGGTGTTGCCTTGACTGGGCCATGGGGAATCTTAGTGTCATTCTTAGGCAAGTAAGGGGTGGCTTCTGCTCTGCCCTCCTGCCTGCTGTGCCAACGTGGTACCAAACATTCCCGTCGACATTAGAATTTTGTATGGATCACCAGACTGCCAACCTGAGAGCTTAGCCATGAAGGGCTGCCTTGCGCAGATTAACAAGGGTATTCGATTTGCCGCACACACACGGGAAATGAATCTTTGTACCAACATAGGCAAAATATTTTGTTACTCTGGTCAGCCTCTTCCAGGATAAAAAGGGCAAGTGCCACTGTGGACAACATCTGGCTCATGCTCCCTCGCTGCCCTTGTACATGTTATGTCATGCTTATTCAACCTTATTATTTTTATTTCTTATGGATATTTTGCCATTTCTCATTTGATTCATACCAGTCTCTTTTCAGGGGTGTCATACACTCACACTGCTTATCAGGAGGCTTTGACCCGCTCTCCAGGATTGTTTCCATATCTTGGGAACATTGATATATATCTCATTTTCAACTTCCCCCCTCCCTCTGTTGTTTGGCTGGGAGTATGTGGCTGGATCCCTTTCTTGGGTCCCATTTTCCACATTTACATCCCTTCCTCCTTGGCCATTCTCCACATGTGGTTCTATCCCCTGCCTATCAGCATCTCCACTGCCAATGCTGATCCCTACAGGCTCCATTTCCCCTCTCCACTTTCATCCTCCCTTCTGCCCTTTGGTCCTCGTGCTGCCCTCATGGTCATAGTGGACGTCTGCCTCTATCCCTGCTACCCTCGATATCCGTATCCAAGACTGTTCCCGACATCGCAAACTACATTGCGACCACCAGCTACATCCATCTTGACTTCCATCTTCAAGCAAGAAGCATAAGCCAGATCATGCCTCATCCTTTCCTACAGGTAAGCCTGTCTCAGTCTGTGACCCAAATGTCTGTTGCAAATGTGCTCGTCTCCCACTTCTCGGCTATTAGAACCAGTCCTCGCCTCCATCCTAAATAACCTATATGTTGTAAGGTTATAGGATAAATTTAAGATTCTTGCATCAATTCTTTTAACCTCTTCCTACATATTGTGTCAAGAGTATAAATTGCCCAAAAATTTTATGTACGTTCATTGTTTCATACATATAACAATCGGTGTCCCTTCTAAAGGAAAGTTATACACCCAAGGAATATTATTTAACTAAGAAATCAATCACTATCACAACATCATACCAGCAATAAGAAATCAATCGCTATTTGGACATGCCAGCTAAATACAGTATTACAGCAATATCAATGACTAAAATTACATATATACGTATACTGTACTGTATTAATAATACATTTCAGTAAAATTACTGGTGCTCCTTCAAGACATGTAAAACTGAAACAAAGATTAACACTTACCTACAACTGGAGGTCCAATAAGGTTTGCAAGACCCTGTATGAGCAGCAACAGACCATATGTTTTACTGAATGCTTCTAGGCTTACTAGTTCAACCAAGATGACCGATGTCAGGGCATAGTTTGCCGATATAAATAACCCAAATACACCAGCAGCCATAGCTAACAACCAGTAATTAGTTAAAAATGGCATAAAGATGACACTGAATCCACAGATCACCATAGACACATTGTATATTAGCATCGGTGATGACCATGAACGATCACCAACGTATCCCATCAATACCTGAAACAATTGAAAACTAATTGAACTTTTGTAATGGCAATTCATATAATTAGTAGAGTTGAAATTGCATGAGCTTAAAAGTCAAATGCAATCACAGAATTCTACATGTGCACAATTCAGTTCGACTATCATACTGGATACAGAAAATTGCCATTTCTTATTATTATTAATAGTGTATTTTCAGTCGAGCTAACAATATGAGTAGCAACGTGAATTTTATACCAATTTCCAAATGGATTGAATGTGTTGCACACAACTTGCTTGCCCTGTGGTTGGTGATAAAGATGTTGATTCTCCCAGATCAACAGCTGTTGGTTCTCCCAGATCAACAGCTGTTGGTTCT
The DNA here is from genome assembly GCA_020271785.1 of Procambarus virginalis. NCBI lineage: Eukaryota > Metazoa > Arthropoda > Malacostraca > Decapoda > Cambaridae > Procambarus > Procambarus virginalis. The sequence continues at coordinate 778,865 of WNGS01007182.1, forward strand.
CCCAGATCAACAGCTGTTGGTTCTCCCAGATCAACAGCTGTTGGTTCTCCCAGATCAACAGCTGTTGGTTCTCCCAGATCAACAGCTGTTGGTTCTCCCAGATCAACAGCTGTTGGTTCTCCCAGATCAACAGCTGTTGGTTCTCCCAGATCAACAGCTGTTGGTTCTCCCAGATCAACAGCTGTTGGTTCTCCCAGATCAACATCTGTTGGTTCTCTTGATGTTGACAAATAGTATCATTGTTTTCAAAAACGGTGTCCCTGAATAGCTATCTATTTCTATGAAATCTGACGAATCTATAAAATTTCATGTTTTTACCTAATTATGATACAAAAACAGATTTTTAAACAAGCCAAATCTTTATTAAGAACTTCACACTTGTGTTCGTCAGATTCCTGCACAAGATGAAAGTTCTCGATAAGATGTGGTTTACTATTTAAATCTTTTGTATGATAATTAGTTAAAAAAACATGAAATTTTATAGGATTTTAATAGATTCATCAGATTTCATAGACAAAATAGGTAATTCTGGGACACCCTGTACAGGTTAATTGGCAAGATAACAATAAGGCTCATTTTGCCCTTCAAAGTCCTGATGTGCTAAGTATGGTTTAATTATGCATTAGGCTACTGCTTGATTCTTCCCAATAAGAAACGTGTAGATCTATCTTGTTCAATAGGGAGCCTACAACTATTTTGACAAATACTGGCATATCAATGTAGTCACATGTGGTGGATGGTCTGTTTGCACTATGGCAGATCAATCTATACTCTGACTCATTACCTATAGTACTGAACTTCAATTTAACATTACTACAATCAATTGTATTATTGTAAATGGCAAATCACAGAAAAAATGCATTTAATAAAAGTATTTAAGTGCTAGCATGTGACAAAATTTTACTTTAATCTTAAATCTTAATGCCAATTCTGTCAATGTAGGAGATGGTAAATGCAGTAACAATATTAAAAACAGAACATAAGACCTACCTCTACAGTATTAATAAGTGAACAAGATAATAACTAGAAGATAGAAGGAAAAGTGGTGATATGACCACAATGTACAAAATAGTAACAGAATTCAACAATTGATTGGGAAGAATTCCTGAGACCTGGAACTTCAAGAACAGGTCATAGATTTAAACTATGACCTAACTAAACAAAGTAACTAAACAAAGCTGCCAACAAAATTTAAGAAAATTCACTATTGCAAACAAGAGTGGTAGACAATTTGAACAAATTAAGTGAGGCGGTGGTGGAGGCTAAAACTGTCAATAGGTACAAAGAGTTATACGACAGTGCTGGGATGACGGGACACCACGAACTCCCATCTTGTAACTACACTTAGGTAAGTACAAGAGTGCAAAAACGTACACATTTAGCTTCAGAAAAATCACATTCACAGGAAAGCATGATTAGATATCGGACCCCATTAGTAACTTCAGCAGACAACATGGCTAAGAAAGCTCCAGGATTATTTCTATCTAGGTGGTAGTGTAGGATAGGGGTGCAAAAATGTCCCAAATTCTATAAATACAGTATACCAAGGTAAGAGTGTGTGGAGAGTTACAAATATTTAGAAAACAATATACATATCTGAGAAAATTTTAAGCATGGGCTACCAGCAGCAGATGAAAATCATAATGATGGTGGACTAACTGAACCTGTAATGTCAACAACACAAATTTTGAAGGTGTCACTGAAGAACAAATAATGAAAGGAGGGTTACTTTGAACATTAGTAAAGATTGAGGATTTACTAAGGATTCTTGAAGCAATGTTTCTTACACTAGGTACAGAGAATGAAGATCTCTAAAGTAAGATTGTTCTACACAAAAGTATTTTACAGCAACAGAAGAAAGTTATTAGCTTGACTGATACAGTAAGGAGGCAGGAGGAACAAATTAAGGATCTAGTACGAGGGGAAAAAAAATGAAACCCAAGGGGGTGGAATTTGAAAAAGTTGAAGATAAATTTGTACAAGAACTCGGAGCAACTCGACAAACTAGCCAAAACAGGATTAGGTATACAAGCTAGACAATTCATGGGTAACTCAAATGAAAGAAATTACTAAAGTCTTAGAAAAGTATAAAGAGGAAATAAAACAATGTACAATTGTAAAAGAGAAAAACAAAGTAGTACATTAGGATATCAAAAACAGAAATGAGCAGCCAGGAACTGACATTAGACAGGCAACTAAGAAGGAACTGGTTAAGAGCTATAAATTAGTACAGAACATTGTAGATAAAATAAGTCTTATAATAGTTTTATGGATGTTTGGAAAGTAGATATCATCTAGAGTGGAAAGAGCAGCAGAAAAGTTGAAAAAAAAAAAAAAAAAAATTGGTAGGTTTAGGTGAAGACCTCATCTAAGGTCAATGATTTCTGGAATATAGGAAAATATGTAAAAGGTAAGACTTGCCCCTTAAAGGTTGACATTAAATGGAGTGAAGCAAATGACAGAAGTGTTTAGGAATGTCAGGAAATTGCAAGGTGATGAAGATAGGAATCTATGGTATTAAGACGAGGTCTTTCAAAGTATGACAGGGAAGCTGGAACTGAACCTTGATGAAGCAAATTATCTAAATGAGGATAGTACTGAAAGAAGAATTTACAATTTTTTCTACAAGGTGAAAGGGCTCGGAAGCAAGGTGAAAGGAAGCTCGGAGGCTCGGAAGGGGGCGAAAGCAAACCAACAAAATTGTTAGAGGTAGGGGGGAGTGATGGGAAAAATGAAAATGAAAGGGGAACATGTGACTGAAAATGCTGTATACTACAAGATAGGATAAGGCTGGTAGGATAGTAAGGATGATAAGACAGAGATAGGATGTCTCCAAATACCGCATTCACGAGGGGGATACAGTATTTGGAGACATAAACAGAAACCTTAGAAAGTGCGAGTTGCAATCCTGGCGAAGGAATGACTAATGGCAAGAGAATTATAGTATACCTAACGACCCTGGAGAAGTCAACATTGGCGCTGCAGGTAAGANTTCTTCAGTTCTTTTGCAACAGCCCTCATGGTTATTTGGCAATACTGTACTGTATATTCCATAATAATAATATTCATCATAGTATTATTACTGTATTCCCACAAATGGCGCCTGATAGCCGAGTGGAGAGCGCTTCGGAGTCATAGTCCAGAGGTTCCGGGTTCGATCCCCGGTGCAGGCAGACACAAATGGACAAAATGTTTCTTTCACCCTGATGCCCCTGTTACCTAGCAGTAAATAGGTACCTGGGAGTTAGAAAGCTGCTACGGGCTGCTTCCTGGAGGTGTATCAAAAAGGAGGCCTGGTTGAGGACCAGGCCACGGGGACGCCAAGCCCTGAAATCATCTCAAGATAACATGCCCTTTGATGGCACGGTGGAGGAATTTTTATCATTTCTTGATCTAGCCGTTCATGGGTGTTCCAGGTCATTTACCAGGTTCTCTGGTGAGGGGTTCCCCTTCCAATACAGGGTGGTGGGTTGTGGTCTTCCCCTTCAAGTCCATGTGGTTGTTTTGACATGGTTGGTTTCACAGGCTTGGTCGAGTTTGCTACCTTTCTTTCTGGTTGTTCCCAGTCTGCATGGTCTGTGGTACATTCTCTAGACCTTTGTCTGTACATCTTCATGCCCTGACCGATCTTATTCATGGCCACTTCATTTGGGTTTGCCTGGTTTTATAGGTGGCTTCCCGTTTGATACCTCTGGACCTTGTGGACATGTCCTGCTGTGTTCCTACTTCCCAGAGGTTACGGGACTGGTTAGTTTTGTTTTTTTTGTCGAGTTTCACATCTTTGTCTTCTCGTTAACTGGTTGATTTGGTCTCAGTCAGTTTGTGTGCACCAGCAAGTCAGATTTCTAGTTTTTTCCAGACTGACAGGTTTGGGTTCCTGGCAAACTGGTAGAAGTGTGTGACAGCATTCGAAGAGTACAGTATTGTGTTTATGTTTATTTAATATACCTGTAGTTTGGTTATGGCAGTTGGATATTTGAAATGGTACAATGGAATTGTGACGGGTTGAGATGAGGATGCTTGTTACATGCTGCTGGAGGAGTCAGGTAGGAAGTAGTGCTGAAGGTGGCTAGAAATGGAGAGCTGAATTGGAGACCTCAAGCGAGGGCGAGGGTCAGAGCGGAGAACTCTAATGGGGGGGGGAGGGGGAACACTGCTCGGATAAGGCTGGGAGTGGCTGTCTGCTAGCAAGGCTTGTAGTAATAATAATTCATTGTGTGAGGGGACAGGAAGCCAGAGTGAATTCATACACGGTAGACTTGTATCGAGGTCCCCCTCCAAGGCCAAATTACTGACCCGACCCAGGATGCAACACCACAATAAGCTGACTAATTCCTGAGTACCTACTCACTGCTAGGTGAACAGATGCATTAAGTGAAAGGAAATGTCCCCAACCACTTCTGTCCCGCCCAGGATTCAAACCCGGAATTCTCGATTGTGTGTCGAGAATGAACCTGACTGTACTACCAGGACCCCATGGTTTCAAGGGGGTATCGGCTTGTAGTATCTGGTGTGGGAGTTGGAATTACAGTAGTGTTGATGCCTTGTCTCTGGACGTCTTATACCTGCGTCCACCTGACCTTGTGTTGGATCCAGTTTGCTTGTCCCTTTTCAGTTTGATATCATTTGGCCCAATGGGAATCAAGCTAGTTACTTGCATCAGTCTCATTTTCACAGAGTGGGCCATCAATAATGCATTATTCTGTTGGTTGACTCTGCAAGACGTTTGTTCACCCTGAGATGGACTCCTTTGCATCGGCATGGAACCAGCATCTCCTCTACGTGGCTCCATTCCGCAATTATGAGGTTCTTGCAATAAATGCCTTTCAGGTACAACGATTGACCTGTTGCTCTACGGTGTTGTCCAGGTTGGAGATGTAGTCGGGATAGGTGATCCTTCTGGGTCCTTCATGGCTGCCTCAGCCTCGTTTTCTGGCTCTTCTGGCTCGGTCTCTGAACCTGGGCATTTTTTTTTCTTTTGTTGCTGCTCTGCCTCTTTCAGCAAATTGGCCTGATGACATACCTTCCTGGACTGACTTTCTCCGCATCTGGACTTTGACACGAGTATTGCCATTTGTATGGTGTGCAGGTGATCGAGATGGTATACTTGATATGTCATACTGTCGCCCCGAATGGGCGACAGTATTTCGTTGGGGTGACAGTATGACGTTTCTTAGCATTCCTTTTGCCTCTGCCACCCCCTCTTTTCCAGTGGTTTTCTTTTTTGTCTTATTTGTTGATCAGTATCCTATATCTAATACTGCTGCCTGTTGTTATTTGGTCTTGGCAAAGCTGCTGCTCTTGTTGTTTGGCATCGTCGTTATCTCAGCACCACCTCTGAAGTTGTCTCGTACCTTCTTTCAACTCCGGTTGGCTCATGCTGCTCCTGAGCCATCTTGGTCTCTTAATAAGGTGCTGGATTGTCTTTCCTTCCCTCTGTTCACTGTTACCCCTTTCATTTGGAATACATTTCTTAAAGCCGTTTTTGTTGCTCCCCTCCCCTCATTTTTTTTGTATTTTGGCGAGTAAAACCCAAGCCAAGCAATGGTTATGACCCGTTGTCTCAATGCACCACAATGTTCAGTGAGAGTCCTCTATTTTTATGAAATTGAACAACTATCAGTACTCCTCAGAAACCAAAGTAACAAGCAACAATATTACCTTGAAGGAATTGTGATAAAGTACAGTACATTTATATACTGTACTGTACTTTATATTTATATAAAGTATATTCATATTTATACAAGATAGTCTACAGTCAACACACCACAACCATCAAACACAATCGAGGAAAATTTGGTATTGCCACCCCACTTGCTTAATTGTTACTGGGAAAGAAATATAAATTGTTATATATTTAATCATCTCCATTTGTGCATCACACCTTAACCTTACCTTGCTGGTCTAGAAGCTGATAGCCTTATGTATCTCTCCAATTTGTTGACCTCTCACAGACAAATTGTTACGTTCAATAAAGTGTACTCTAACTTGGCATTTCTCAACATTGTCAGTACAATAATGTAGAGAAACTTACCGTACCGTACACGGCAAATTGAAATATCACAAACTGCAGTTAAAATGTAGTAATATTCAAACTACTGTTTATTGTTATAAAAATGGAATTCCTATATACAAATTTATAAGAAATTTAATATTTGATTACATTTGATTTTAAATCTAAACTCAACAATTCCATCTATACAGTTTATATATTCCCAATGTCCTACTCCCTCCCTCCCTCCGGCACCCCATCAAGTGGTGGCCGCAAGACAAGTTTCTCCAAAGGTTTTAAAACCAGACAAATCTTTCAATCAATCAAGCTCTGTAACCCCATCCACCCCACGTTTTCATATATTGTACCATGCTCTTCCATGATACTGATAATCTGTCGCAACTTTATGATCCATTTATTTCATCCTTTTTCACCTTTCTCAAAAAAAAAAAAGATTCTCAGGTATTCTAATTCCCATTTCATTCCTTAATACAACACCTTATGTATACATCGTCATTAGATGGAGAATGTAGCAGCAATGTGGCCGAAACAAATAACCCAACAAAACATGAAATAAAACTGACTATTTTGGTTCATCCTACAATAATCTTAAGCCATAACATCACAACTTAACAGTGCCAGTAATTATACGTAATGAATGATATCCACATTGATGATAAATGATGGGGATGGGAGGATTGTGGTCGATAGACTTCCATAAGAAAACAAAATCCCAGTATACTTTCGGCAAATATTGTAACTGAACTTTGTTCAAGAAAGTATAAATTAAAAGGCCTATGTACACGTCTTAATTCAAGATTATACTTCAAGACATTAATCTACACTAAGAGTACGGTACACAAGACATGTTCAAGTCCAGTACTGGGAACTTGCTTTAGTCTTGACAAAAATTACCTTAAATATTTGATTGTCTACAAGTGACTTGTGCTCCAGGTAGTGCTACTATCACATGGCATTACACCTATATCACACAGCTTTGGTTTTATCCTTTTATTATGTTATCTTGACTGGGAAGTACTGAAGCCTTTATTCTTCACAGTTGTGTGCATTAAGTGGCACTGTAGCCACAGCTTCACCATGTTTCATGTACAGTACAGACTTATTTTACTGGCTGATAAGCCATTATCCATTTTTGGCTCAATTCTGTTGTAGTCGCACCTCAATATTAAGCTCCTAGCTGATTCTTCACTCACAATTTTGGACTATTGGAAAGTCTGGACTAACCTCTCTGCTGGTCACTTGCTGATAATCTTAAGGTCTGTTATGAACTCTAAACCAAAGTCCGCAGTTGTCGTTCTACCATGTGATCAATTATGATCTCCAGTATTAAGACAATCCACTCAATGCACCAGATGGTGAATAAATTTTATACTGTATTCATGTAATTGAAGAGTACTGCAATTTAGAAGTTGCGAGTGTCTGCATATTTTGTAAAATGTTGTATTTAATAAAAACATAAGAATGAAGATAACTGCAGAAGGCCTATTGACCCATACGAGGCAGCTCCTATTTATATCCACCCAATCCCACTCATATACATGTCCAACCCATGCTTGAAACAATCAAGGGATCCTACTTCTATTATATTACGCGGTATTTGGTTCCACAAATCAACAACCCTGTTACCGAACCAGTATTTACCTCATGTCTTTCCTTAAATCTAAACTTATCCAATTTATACCCATTGTTTTGTGTTCATACTTTTTATATCCCTTTTGTTATGCCCATTCATCCACTTGTACATTTCTATCATGTCACCCCTAATTCTTTGCATTTCTAGAGAATGTAAGTTAAGCTTTGTCAATCTTCATACAACAGATTTCTAATTTGCGGGATTAACATTGTCATCCTATGCCGGATGCGTTCTAGTGAATTTATATCCATTCCATGGTATGGTGACCAAAACTGAACTGCATAATCTAATAGGGACCTAACAAAAGCAGGATATAGCTGAAGAATAACATCAGGTATTTTATTACCAACATCTTGAGAAATAAATCTCAGTGTCTATTTGCCTTATTACGAACATTTATGCATTGATTTTTTGTATTTTAAATTCTTACTACCATAAACAAGACTCTCGGAACCCTTTCGCAATCTCAACACCATCTATCTCGAGATGATTTCGGGGCTCAGCGTCCCCGCGGCCCGGTCCTCGACCAGGCCTCCTTTTTGTTACACATCCCCAGGAAGCAGCCCGCAAAAGCTGTCTAACTTCCAGGTACCTATTTACTGCTAGGTAACAGGAGGATCAGGATGAAAGAAACTCTGCCCATTTGTTTCCACCTCCAACGGGGATCGAACCCGGAACCTCAGGACCACGAATCCAAAGCACTGTCCACTCAGCTGTCAGGCCCCAATCTAGCTAACATCTTGTAACGTTCATCACTGCCTTGGCTCAACACCTTACATTTGTCAGCATTAAACTGCATCTATTAATCTTTTGACCATTTCAAAACATTTAAATCGTCTTGAAGTGATAGCGAGTCTTTCCGTGTTTATCTCCCTCTCCTGATTTTCATATCATTAGCAATTTGCAAATATTGCTGCTCAAACCTGAATCTAAATCATTTATATATATTATGAACAGAGGTTATTCAAGAACAGAGCCTTGAGGCACTCCACTTACAACATTTTCCCACTAACTTACTCCATTTATACTGTTTCCTTTGGTAAAGCCATGCCCTAATCCAACTTAATACAGCACCCACAATACCGTGAGCCTTTATCTTTTTAATCAATCTTTCATGTGGGACTGTATCAAAAGCTTTGCTAAACATGAAAAACATACAGTAGGTGTGAATGGCTCAAAAAATATTGTGGAACAAACTTTGGTATAATTTATATTAAGGTACAAGATTAAATATTTAAAATATAAATGCATTATTCTGAATAATACCAAATAAAGTCAAATTAGCAAAAACAGGGAAAATGGAATATGATGGAAATTACTTACGCATTTAACCAACGATCAAATTTCACGACATTCTTATATGGAATTCAGATTTTCTGACGAAAACTGAATTTTGGAAGAAAAATCCACTGGGCAGATTGGATCTATTGTTTAGAGATACTGTATATAATATATATATAGATATATTTATGGAAGTCCAGATTTTTGAGGGAGAACTGTACATATGTACTTTTTTTTTTATTTTCATAGATATGTGAAAGTGCTTTCACACATTTACACTTGAATTATTTGTGCTTTTGTTAGTGTACTCATCTTTGCCCATTTAGGGAAAAGTATAGTGAGTGCATGCATATGTATGTATATATATGTATGTATGTATGTATGTATGTATGTGTGTGTGTATACAGTAGTACTAGAAATGCAAGTGCACACTATATATATATATATATATATGTCGTACCTAGTAGCCAGAACGCACTTCTCAGCCTACTATGCAAGGCCCGATTTGCCTAATAAGCCAAGTTTTCATGAATTACTTGTTTTTCGACTACCTAACCTACCTAACCTAACCTAACTTTTTCGGCTACCTAACCTATAAAGATAGGTTAGGTTAGGTTAGGTAGGGTTGGTTAGGTTTGGTCATATACCTACGTTAATTTTAACTTCAATTAAAAAAATTTACCTCATACATAATGAAATGGGTAGCTTTATCATTTCATAAGAAAAAAATTAGAGAAAATATATTAATTCATGAAAACTTGGCTTATTAGGCAAATCGGGCCCTGCATAGTAGGCTGAGAAGTGCGTTCTGGCTACTAGGTACGA